>CM053031.1:268529743-269093315 GCA_028564925.1 Lithobates sylvaticus
AGATGCCCCTATCAGAGATGGCCACGTTGGATATGTGTAGTGATGCATCTCCGTCCCCCAGGGATTCCACATTGAGGGACATCCTGGGATCTTGGATGGAGAAGTCTTTGTTGTCATATCTTAGGATGACTTTTCCCTGGAAACTCCACAATATGGCCAAAAAGTTTAAATCCAGTTGTCTATCCACTGAGAAGTTGCAGTTGAGGACACTGTTGTTGGTGACAAGAGCCCTTTGTTGGGGAGGAGCGATTATATCCAAAGCGGCATCTATTGAGATACATCAACAGGTAAGATTAAGTAAAAAGTACTCATAAAATACTCATAAAATGCATCAGAGATCAAGGAAAATTAGTATGGGCTTCTGGGGAGGGTGAAAGAAAATAAAAAGTATACAAATTATAGTGTATGTAAAGTCAGAACCTTTTGTTCAGTTTTGGCTAGCATGTGGAAGGGTCAGGACCCCTGTCAGATTTCTGTCACCATCTCTGTCCATGTTTGGGGTCAATGCTGGTCCTGGTGACCTTTTTCTCTAGTAGAGAAAATGGGAAACCCAAACTTTTTAAGTTGTCACTGGAACAAGAGGTGAGAAGATATCTTCCAATCAGGACACTTGGAGACATCCATTTAAATTGGAAAGACCTCCTCTTACTTCCTGTTGTGTTTGTAGGACAGGAAGTGAAGAAAAACCTTCCTCACAAGACTAAGCAAAACAACAAAAAATAAATAAATATCCTTATAAGGGTCATAACCATTCTCTACTCTATCCAAAACTAAGAGAAAAAGTTAATTTTTCTTTAGATTGAATGAATTTAACACTGTGCAACTCTGTATTGATTAATAAAACATTAAATATATATTTTTACATACAAATGTAGCCCAGTCTGAAGCTCTGGCAGGAGAGAACTCTAAATGTGGGGTTGTACAATCCCATTTCTGATATCATCCTGTAGCACTGAGCCCTGAAGGAGCTGCTGGTTTTATTGGGCTTACCGTCACCTTCTTTACCTCGTCTCCATCTAGGGTTTCCCGTGGTTGATGGCCCAAAGAAATGCAGAAACTGACACTGAATCTTCCTTTTTGGGTTATTTATTTAAAGGATAATACAGTCTCTTAATGTAGGGTAGAGGGTTAGGAGGAAAGTTCAGGTACTTTGGAAACTGCAAGAATAGGAAGTCTCTTATTGTAGAAATCCAGAGAATAATTGTTTCACAGCTGGATTCTCACCACCCCCGGATAGACCTCCTCTCAATAGGCCTAGCAGCCGGCAGGGTGTTAAGTAAAGAAAAGTCTCTGCCACAGATTTGAATGTAGAAAACTTGAGGAAAAGTCTCTGCCACAGACTTGAATGTAACTGAGGAACATTAACAAATTTAGAGAGCTATCATATGGTACCAGTATCTCTCAGCCGGTCCGGCGATACCGTATGAGTGTAGATCCATAAAGTGTCCTTCAACTGAGCCTCAAGGCCCCTTCAGAGAAACCAGCCTTGTGTGTGGTCCTCTCCTGAAGAATCCTCCCCTGGATGTTCCTCCAGTTGCTGGGCCTCTCCTTTGATGAGACGGCACCAGACCACCTTTGGATAATTAGGCCCCGATATCCATTCAGGCCTGTCCCTGCAGTTGCTTCGCCTTGGGCTATCCAGCCCCGAGACTTGGAATTGCATGGATCCGCACCCCCAGGCCAGGAGGGCCGTGAGGGCTGGTCAGGAGACCCCCTCCCAGAATGCACAGCAGGATAAACACTCCCACTGGGCTGGTTCCGAGAGAAAGAGTGGCAGCCGGCGGTGACAGTGACATCTGCAATCCAGCCAGACTGGTACTGAAATCATAATTTTGTGGTTTCATGAATATTCATTTTCAAAAACACATAGCGTGTGCTCGTCAGGAGCCAGCACTACAATCCTTACAGTTAAATTAACTGCCATTCCCTTCACTAATGTCTAATGAAAAGTAAAAACTATGACCACCACTTATATGTCGCCAGATGAGAAACAAAACTTAAACAGTCTAAATCGGAGCAGGAGTGGTTCTCGATCTGGAATGATTTGGGTTCCTGGTACCTTAATGTCACAAGAAGAAGCTTATAAAGTGATGATACAATGGCACATAGTGCCTTCAAGACTTTCTCACCTGCACTTTGGGAAAAGTGTTTTTTATTTTGCACTGCTGTAGGGCTCTTGTTACATATTTAGTGGACATGCCCCTTTACTGTCGCATTCTGGACCAAGAAATGTAGTCTTCTTAAAATCTTATTCTGCAGGGACATTACAAAAAGACCCCTGGCACTGGCAGGCTATCCTACATTGCATGACTGATCTTTTAGCTAGCAAGTAATGTATACCTTGGGCTGCAGGAATGCACCCAGATCCCACCCATTGATTGTGCGCATTAACCCGTTCTTATGATCAATAAACATGATCAATGTTCCTGAAGAATCCACTTGGAAGCATCTTTTTATTTACTGCCACTGCTGACCACACATTAGTTCCATTTTGGAACCACTTTCATCTTGCCATTGTTCTCAAGGCCAGACCACAGCTTAGAGTAGTGCAAAATTCTCCAGAAAACCCTTATAAGAATCGAGAGTGAACATCAGCACTCTGCATCGAGACAGCCATATTCTCCACATATGTTAATATACTGTAGATTGCGTGACCACAGGACCCTATGATTATGAGGTGACACTTGTGACACTTTTTGCTATACTTTCTTTATATGTACAACTGAACACCATTCTTAGAGGGATCTGTCTCGTGGATTTTTTTCCCTGTTTTTCTCCTTGTCTCTGCTTGGAGCACTGCTGACTCATCAGGAAGGAGTAAGTGCTTGCCCATCATTTGTGTAGCGTTCACCCCCTTGAGGGCCCGCTGTTTAGGTCCCTAGGCTCTTTCCCAGTAGATGCACCCGCAGCCAGGTACACAGTCAGTCACTCTTTGGCTCAGTAATCAGTCTAAGGGTATGCTTTTCTGATGCTTTATTGCAGAACTTGAACTTGGATGGGTATAAGGCAACTGTATACGCTGAAAGTATAACTAAAGGCAAAACTATTTTTTAAGTTTTTTGATAGAGTGGAGAGATTTGGAATGCTTGTCAGTTTTTATTGCTGTCAGTCCCCCCGTTTAGGAGTTTCACCCTCTCTATTTGTCCTGTTTACCATTTTCAAAGTGAAAGTAAAAGAAAATCCCAAATTTTCCAATAGAGACACTAATTCTAGTGACCTGGGGGTCCCTAAGGAATTCCCTTAATTTGCAAGAATGTCCTATCACTTCCTGTTTGGCTATGGGACAGAAAGTGAAGGGAAATCTCTGCAATGGGACACCGATAGCGACAAAAATCTGTCAGGGGTTATAACCCTTTCTTGCTCCATCCAAAATGAAAAAAAAACGTTTTTCCCATAGTTCTACTTTAATGAAGCAACTTGAGGTCACTACCTTCCTCCTAAGAATCTGAGCACAGTCCTTGAAGCAGAACATATTTGGCTAAGCTATATTTGAGCACTAAGTACAATGTCTCCTCTAGTACAAGAGGGATAGTAGCAGTACACGGTCAATGGGATTCTCACACTGATTTGTACCCACTAATGTCCTTGGAAAATTGAGTGCCTCATTCCAATATCTTCCAGACCAGATCCACAAAAGCAAGTCCCTCAGTCAGCTCCAGTGAATTTCAACAGAATTGATCCCCCAGCTAGCCCGGGTGAGACCTCGATGAGCAGCAGACACAGGGCAGGTCTAGGACAAGGACCCTTCTGTTCCAAGCCCCATGCTATTTATGCTCCCTCCCAGACACCATCTGGGCACCTCTCCCCAGGGATTGGCCAGGGCTGCATAAACATTCAGCTGCTGATTTGGCTTGCCCTACCCACTATAATTCAGAACCCTCCAGAGAGACAGGGGAAAGCAGTCAACCCTGCAGCCAGAAGAACATAGAACAGACCAAAATAATCACATTGCAACTGATTAACTGATTACAGTGAGCTAGTAACTAATTGACCTAACCTAGCATCTATCTAGGAGGTTGCTACATTCTCTTGCAGCAAAGTTAACACTAGCAGGGAGCTGGTAGAAACAACTTATCCAATTTCTTGAAGTTAAAAACAGGTTGGATAAAAGTATGGCCAATGAAAGGCTTATTGGTATCCCAGATGATAAGTAGACATGTGTACACTGAAATATTTCGTTTCGGAATTCCGTTTTTGTCCGAAAAATAAATTTATTTAGTTACTCCCAAAATGCGTTTTTATTTATTTAGTTTTGTTAAAAAATGCATTCGTCCGAAAATCCGAAATAATTAAGGTCGAATCTGTCATTGAAGGCTTATAGTGTCTGTCAAATGTTCCAAGAAGATTCGATGGAGCAGCTAAACTGTACGACGCCGCAATCGTACATTTCTAGTCTAATGTTCCGCCTACAAGTTATAGTAGAATTCTAATCTTGTATGACACTAGTAATAATTATATTTATTAATTATTATTACTAGTCAACCAACATTATAGCCTATGGGCAGAGCATTTGACCATAAATGTCAGCTCACGCCGACTGCTTAGTCGAATCTTTTCTCTCTATGTCGAATAATCTTGGACTAATAGAGTTCGGTTAGGCACATTCGACCTTTTTTGCTATTGTCTCTATAATTTTCAAATTTTTTCTCTCTATGTCGAATCTTTTCTCTCTATGTAGAATAATCTTGGTCTAACAGAGTTAAGGTTAGGCACATTTGACCACAGGTTCGATGGACACAGATCGCTATTGTCAGCGTCATGTCGAATCTCCTATCTATATCGAACTGTTGTCACCACGAAAACGAAAATAAAGCATTTATTTATGTCGGGTCTTTCGGTTTTCGGATTCTGCGCGTTCGTTATCGTTTGTTAAAACGATAACAAAAATACCCGAAATTCGGACGAAAATGCATTCGGACAAAAACTAATGCACATGTCTAATGATAAGCACAAGATCTAGGAACCTTAGGTAGCACTACACCACTCATAAAATGCTAGTCCTAGTTACCCTTGTTGCACTAGGGGGGCACACTATAATCCTGGTTCCCAATCTTCTTAGGGCTAGTCATATTCTCTCCCTGTACACCCATATGTGAGGGTAATGGTGCCACCGCTGCTTGTGCCAGTCCTGGATCTATTATCTTTTTTTCTACTCTTTTTTTACCCCCCTGCCTCTTCTCTCTAACATTGTACTAAAGTTGTTTTCCTCCCTCTGTGAACATGGTATACAGTTATCACTATTGTCAAGGCTGCTTTGTACATCCATCTATTTATTTTAGCTCTGTTATGCATTAAAATTAAACAGTATGGATACAACCATCATATAATTTTGAGTTGCACATATGAAGTAGAGTATCCTTGAAATGACTATATCTTGGATGTTGGTTAATGATTAAGCAGTAAATGCCCATCTACTCTTTGGACAACTCTACAGAGGGCTTGTTCTGCTCCCATGCTGTATCTGATATTAATTAAGGATGTTTTTTTCTTGAAAATGTATCAAGATTATTAAAACTGAAAATTGTAAAACGTACAAGTCATTTGTAGCGAGAGAAAAAGCAACATTCCCAGAATTGTCATATCCGTTGTCCCTAGTCTTTGTTGAATGGGTGCAATTCACCTCGTGCCAACACTCTAAACAAACAGTCACATGAATTTCACTGTAGGAGACAGTAGGACCTCACATGCTCGGGATCTCTTTGTGATCTCTGCCTTTAAAAATAACTATTTAATATTCACTATTATAATAAAGAGGTCTTTATACTTACACATCTGCCATAGAAGAATCGGGAACAAGGTCTTGATGCCCAACATTTTTTGGAACATGGAGATTCAGTAATTTGTGTTATTATCACTTTCACTTTACAGACTTTAGCTTCCCAGAAAGAGTCAGGAGGGGCGAGGGGTGAGGACACCTGCTCCTCATATCAAGACCTGTCATTCAGTCTGAGGAACACTAAGGAGGGAGACTTCTACAGTATGCTGAATAAAGAATATAGAATAAAGAATATTGTATTTATCTTCAAGGAGAATACTTACAAATATAGATGTTTTTTTTACATTTTCCCCTTTTTAACAAAGGCAAGACTTCCTATTTCTTTCCTGTTCCTTACTGTGTCAGTTCCTCACAGGAAAGAAATAGGAAGTCTTGCCTTTGTTAATAAAGTTTCCTATTGAACAACATAAAGTTTTTACCTCAGAAGCCATTTAGTTCTGATGCAGACAAGTGAAGGTCTTCAAATTAACCTCTAGATTTACAAATGCCTAGCATCCCAGGAGAGCATTCGCTGTACCATTAGTGGGGGTCCACTACCGGTTCTTTTTACTCCATCCGTCAAGTGGCTACCAGGAAGTTCCCGTTCCACCAATGTTGGTCCAGGCTCCATTCACGTCATCTACACTCTGACCATCTACATCGGCTTGGTGAGGTTACGAGTCGTTCCACAGAGTTCATCTGCCTACCCTGGAACGTCGAGTTTGTTTGCCGTTTGGAGTTTCTCTATGCCCGTTTGACTCCCTGTTGCTGACAGGGAGTCCACCAGTTCCGGTAAGCGCACATCCATTTCCATCTGTTCCTAAATGTGTGTACCAGAGGATTCAGTCTAAGATCATCCTGGCTTGACGCCATCTTCATCTTATAACTTTGGGACATTTTGTTCATTCTCAATATTTTACACATATCATATTTGTGTTTTTCTATGTTTTAAGGAGCACATATCATTGTTCTTCTTATCTTTTGAATTTGTTTGGTATAATAGGTATCACTACCGCTCACATATTTTAGCGCTGCACTTTCCTCCACATTGTATATTGAATTTTTGTCACATTCTAGCGCAGCTGCTCTATTTATGGTTTTGATTGTTTTTTGAGTTTAGCGCCATAATTTTTTTCATTCACAACAGAGCACATGGATAGGCCTCAGGCCTAGCAGACAGGAGCTTTTTTATACACATCCACCCAGACCGCAGACTAGACGGAAAGAACCTAGATCACCTGACTCTCTCCAAATAAATAGCCTCTCGCAGCATTCATAGCAGCGAATCTGATTGGCTGAGAAAGTTATGTTTATTCATAACCTGAATGAATGCACTGTAGCTCATCACACTAATTTCAACCACCATCAACCACCATCCCTTGGTAATATGTAGATAACCTCAAAAAGCAGGATTTTATGGGCAATACAGAATATACATAGATTTATGCAAAAGATTGTACTTATTTACAGAAAATTGTTAACAAAAATCTCTCATGTTGAGAATACAACACATAATTGAAATATTGTAAACATGGCACACTGAACGAATAAAAATTGCAAATATTGGACATAAACTATTTTAAACCAGAAAGTGGTAGTCCCAGTCTACTTGCTGCTCCCGTTACTTGTGGTTTCCAATAAGGAACGCTGCAGAGAGGGATATCCAACGCGTTTCAAAATTATGTTATGAATCTTCTTCAGGGAATAATACCACTTCTGAAAAAATAGCCCATATTAGTAAAACATCAATGCAAATTCATACCTATAAATGTGCATCTGTTAATCATAGAACATACACTTACAAAAAATATGCATGTTTGGCAGAAGCATTCCTGCAGAGAACATGGATATCCTATCAAGGCCGTTAAAAGCCTGTTCCATGTGAATGCTAAATATTCCCATCCAAAAGAGACCAACCATAGATAACTTATAGGACATGGAAATAGGGATGCTGAGGGCTACAAGAAAGCAAAAAGAAAAAAGGATGGTAAATTCCCGGGAAGAAAATGAGTCTCAATTCCAGGGGAGTGGGGTCAGTCTGGAATGTTATTCTCTATAAGGCTGGCCCCACATTGAATAAAGGTTGTATATGCTTACTTGAGTTGTCTTGTATATCAAAAACAGCCCAATCAAGGTCCCATATTGCAAAGTTGATGATGTCCCAAAGAGAATCAAAGACCGGCAATCCAGGAGAAGGAAAAGCATGGCTTCACGGTGCATCAACCAGGGGAGAATGGCGACGAGAGACGCAGTGGCGTCACTGTTATAGTGCGCATGCGCGGGAGGAAGTGACGCCATATGCATCATATCGGGCAACCGTGTCACTTTCGTTTCTGCACAGATGGCAACACCAATTTGGAGGTAACGCAGCACGGAAACAAAATACGGCGGTCGGAACAACCATTAAATTGGCAATTTCGAAAAACCCAATTAAAAAAGGGAGAACATCCATGTTGAAGGGAGAGGAATGCATATGCCAGTACAAGTTATACAGTATATAGTACAATATGGACTAACAGGAGCCACAGATAATATTTAATATAAATAAGGATCCAAAAGGATGAATCATCTCATACAAAATACACAGTCCATTGTCTAGGAAATCCTGAACACAGTACAGGATAGGAGGATAGAAATACCCTTCCAGGATCCAGAATGCAAATCATTTGTAAATCACGACATTTGGGTTTGTAATAGAGACAGGGAAAAGAGAGAAAGCATCTACCAAATACTGAAATACAAGGCACAGGTAGAGCGACTCCTGGATTGATTGATTAATTAATTTATTTGGTTCTATTAACTTAACTGGCTTATTTTCCTTTTTATTTCTCTATTCTATCTGAGCACTTTTCCATAGAAAGTTTAGTATTGTTAATGGCTGTTCTTCTGCAGATCTGTATTCTGCAAGGTGAAGATTCAAACAAAATTCTGTTTGAAAATAGGAAGGTTCAGTTAACCTTCATTTAGATTTTTTTCCCATTGTGCCATCTCCCTTTGCTATATTCAACCAAAAATAGATCCATGTGATTTTGTGTTACTAGAACATTTTCTCAATGTGCCCATAGGCCAGCCATTCTCAACCAGGGTTCAATGGAACTCTACGGTTTCTCCAGAGGTTGCTAAAGTTTCCTTGAGCCGTGGCTGATTGACCTCCCATTTGGTGGTGTCTGCACACAGTAGTTCCCGGACCAATGCCACTTGTCAAAACTCAAATGGTCTTTTAGCTGTCTGGAAGGGTGGCATTCTTACTATCACTGTAAGGGTTGCATGTTTTCTATTGACCACCAAAAAGCATTTTTGTCATTGACCCCCAATGAATTTGGTTTTTGTAAGAGTTCCCTAAAACCTGCAAGTTTTTTAGGGGTTCTTCTGGGGTACAAAGTTTGAGAAAGGCTGCCATAGGCATGAGAGAGAAATATGAGAGAAAAGATTGGACACCTTCATTTGATCACTTACCGTATTTATCGGTGTATAACACGCACTTTTTTCCCCTTAAAATCAGGGGGAAATCGTGGGTGCGTGTTATATGCCGATCCCCGCAGTTCCCCCGCTGATTTTAAGTAAACGAGTGAGCGTCACTGACATGCAGAAAGCCGAATGTACTTTGGCTAGTCTCGGCTCCTCTCGCAGTCCCGCCACCTCCACTGATTGCGAGAGGAGCGAGCGCCGCTGACATGCAGAAAGCTGAATGTACTTCGGCTAGTCTCGGCTCCTCTCGCAGTCCCGCCCCTGACTGTGAGCAGAGCCGAGTCCAGCCGAAGTACACTCGGTTTTCTGTATGTCAGCGGCGCTCGCTCCTCTCGCAATCAGTGGAGATGGGTGGGACTGTGAGCAGAGCCGAGTAAAGCCGAAGTACACTCAGTTTCTGTATCTCGGCTCCGCTCGCTCCTCTCCGCTGTCCGCTCACAGTCAAGAATCAATATGCTGCAAAGAGACTGGCAAGGCTGCAAAGGCACTGTGCAAGGCTGCAGATGGACACTGGGCAAGGCTACAATGATGGAAAAGGCTGCAGATGGACACTGGTCTAGGCTGCAATGATGGACAAGGCTGCAGATGGACACTGATAAAGCTGCATTGATGGGCATTTTAATGTAAGTTTTTTTTTCCTTAAACTTCCCTCCTAAAAGTTTTTTTCCATAAAATTCCCTCCTAAACTTGGGGTGCGTGTTATACGCCGATAAATACGGTATGTTTCCTCCCGTAAGCTACACTGCAAACACCTGTACCATGTCTCCCCCATGACTTTCCTTTTCCACAGCCTCAAGATGATTGTTGCACAATGCAACTTTAGAGGTCTAGTTTAGAGTCATGGCGGTTGATAGAGATGCCGAAGGGTGCCTTTTGTGTTTATATCCACTTCCACCACAGAAGGTTGGGATGCTATTATTTGTGTGGTAGCTTTAGCACAGGCCTATATAGGAACTGCTCAAATCTGAACTGAAGTGGTTCGTCATTTCATATTAGATTGTTTGCTGTGCAATATTACTAATTTTCTAGTCTGTTGACTATATAGAAAACCTCCTAATTCACAGCACATTTTTCTCAACCTTTGCTTTTCATCTGGATTCTAGTTGACAGGTCTATATATTTGTTGGTAAAAAAACCCATGTAACTCACCTCTGATAGAAATATCCTTATATCCTGGTGTGTCCAGAGATCCATGTTCCCAGCTCACTCGTACTCTGAATTCTGGATCTTTCAGAAGCTCCTCAGGAATTGTGACCTCACTGCACACATTATAGGTCCCATCAGGAATATCTGTGAATGTCTCTGTGGATGATAAGGTTTGTTGGGGCCCCCCCACTCCATGTGCCCATCTGATTGTGATATCTCTCGGGTAAAATTTCTCCAGAGCAACCAAATACTTCAACGCTCCAGAAACAAATAAACTTTGTGATACCGGCTGTAAAAGCTGAGGCTTTGCTAAAAGGATATATATAAAACATATACAGAATGAATAAATTGTTTCATGAGTATATTGTTGACATGTACAGTGCCTTGAAAAAGTATTCACACCCCTTGGAATTGTCCAAATTTTCTCATGTTACAACCAAAAACGTAAATGTATTTTATTGGGATTGTATGCGATAAGGCCCGTACACACGATCTGACTTTTTGACAACCAACATGCAAATTAGCTGGTTTGGACCAACATCCGACCGTGTGTACGCTCCATCGGACCAACTTTTTCCAGGTTTCATCGGACATTTGTTGGCTGTGCGAACGGACCAACTTTCTGCCAACAAAAGTCCGATGGACCAAAGTCCGACCATGTGTACACAAAACCAACGGACTTTTGTACAAACCAATGCAGAACCAATGCAAAAGATCAGACAACAATACAGAAGTTGACCAAAGGTGGCGGTAAAGAGCAGAAAAACCAAGTGATTTGGTGAAAGTTGGCTGAAAAAGTCCTGCCATGTTTATGCAATACCAACTTGGGGCCAACGCCCTTTGGACAAAAATTCACGGGAAAGTTGGTCCACGGTCCGATCGTGTGTATGAGGCTTTAGACCGACACAAAGTGACACATACTCTAATTGTGAAGTAGAAGGAAAATGATAAATGGTTTTCAATTTTTTTTTTTTTTTACAAATAAATATGTGAAAAGTGTGGGGGGCATTTGTATGGCGCCCCCCGGAGTCAATACTTTGTAGAACCGCCTTTCACTGCAATTACAGCTGCAAGTCTTTTTGGGGATGTCTCTACCAGCTTTGCACATCTAGAGAGCTACATTTTTTCCCATTCTTCTTTGCAAAATATCTCAAGCTCTGTAAGATTGGATGGAGAGCGTCTGTGAACAGCAATTTTCAAGTCATGATACAGATTCCTAATTGAATTTAGGTCTGGACTTTGACTGGGCCAT
This sequence comes from Lithobates sylvaticus, assembly GCA_028564925.1. NCBI lineage: Eukaryota > Metazoa > Chordata > Amphibia > Anura > Ranidae > Lithobates > Lithobates sylvaticus. The sequence goes on from CM053031.1 coordinate 268,541,365, forward strand.
TCTAACACATGAATATGCTTTGATCTAAACCAGGGGTCTCCAAACTATGGCCCTCCAGTGGTTCAGGAACTACAATTCCCATCATGCCTAGTCATGTGTGAGAATGTCAGAGTGTTACAATGCCTCATGGGAAGTGTAGTTCCGCAACAGCTGGAGGGCCGTAGTTTGGAGACCCCTGATCTAAACCATTCCATTGTAGCTCTGGCATTGTAGCAACTGACTTAAAGAGGAGTTCCCCCTACAAATACTGCAGCTGCTGACTTTTAATAATCGGAAACTTACCTGTCCCAGGGTCCAGCGATGCGGGGGAACGAAGCCCCGCTCGTTCCCCCCTCCTCTCTGCGGCGCCGGCATTCTAACTGTGGGCACCCGGCGGTGGCTTCACAGCTAGGCACCCACTGCACATGCGCGAGCGGCTCTGTGCGCCGTGATTGGCCGCGCAGTCATCTGGGACCTGTCACGTGTCCCAGATGACTGACAGGAGGGAGGGGGCAGAGCTGAGCCCTTCCTGCGCCCAGGGGAAGTGATGTCACCAGCCCAAGCACTGAAGGAGGCAGACTACGAGGGACCCCCTAGCAACAGCCATTTAGAGGTGAGTTAAAAAAAAAATCCAAATGTTTTTTTTTTTTTTTTCTGGAATTTTAATGATTTTTTTTTCTGTGCAACACCACTTTAAGCAATAACGTGTGAGCTTGAGTGAAATGCTTTTGGATCAGATTCCATGCAGACTGTTTATTTTGAATAAGTCTCTCGTCCAGTACATTTTTTTCAAATAAAACTGACCATGCTAAACCATTCTGTTCTGCCTGACATTACTCCATTAGTACAGGGTATAAGCAGTGGAAATTGTTGATTGCATGGTATTTATTTCTGTTTTAAAGCTGTAACACCATTATACTCAACAGTGGACAATATCCATGAATGTAATAATAGAGACCCCCTCACCATAAATAGCTCTGCAGTGAAATTTTTTCTTTTTCTTCTTTTTTCCCAGCTATATTCACAGATGAAGGTCACATTTTTGTGATTGGTCACACTGGGTGTGAAATTCAGTGAAGATGCGCAATTTGGTCCGTCTCTGAATGATATGACTCTATACTGTGTGTCCAGCAGTCCGTCCTCTTCTTCATTATCTCCTCCATGGGACTCTGGGATCTCACAGACTTGTCCTCTTCTCTTCTCCAGCCAAGTCACACCTGTGTCCTCTGGGCAGTTGGTGGCTTTACAGAATAGAGATGTTTTTTCTCCAGCTATTAGTTTAGTAGGACCTTCAATATTCATTACTGTGAAAGTTCCTGTATCTGCAAATTGCTCAGATATTTGTTCTATTACAAAAAAAAAAAAACAGCTATTATCATTTTTGAAACTATATAAAACGTGCCCAAAATGATAACCACATTATAACTTATATGTTTATAATTAAACAAGGCTGTAAGGAGACACCAAGAACCAATGAAGGGTTATTATTGGCTATCACTTGGTCAACTCTGCCCCACACTATCCTATGATCCCCATGAGATGTTATAGTATTGCAAACGTCACTCCTATTATCCACCAGTCTCCAAAATGTCTCAAGATGTAATGAAATACAGGGGGTTCCCGACTTACGAACGCCCGACCTACGAAAAACCCCTACTTACGAACGGGGCGCTGCGCGGACCCTCCGCCATTTTTCATGTTTTTTGCCGTCTTACGGCCGTTCTGCGCATGCGCGGCCATACGGAGCCTCGGAAAATGCCGGAAATGTGCGTAATTTGCAGCGCATGCGCAGAACGGCATTAGACGGAACATCGGAAATGTCCGTATTTGTCGATCTGCGCATGCGCGGCCGACTTACGAACATTTCCGACTTCCATACAGGCGGGCAGTCCCTAACAAGTTCGTAACTCGGGGACCCCCTGTATACAGTATGTCTTTTTGTTATTTAGAAACTACATTTTCAGGAGAGGTAGGTCTTCAATTCAGACAATTTGCACTAAAAACTGATTATTTTTGAAAACTTTACCAGTGGAGATATTATAGTGTATATTTTCTATATTCAGTTTTATGCTGTAAGGAACATTGTTTCTTGAAAAATCAAAAGAAAACCTATATTTGTATTTTTTTTATTTTGTTTATTTTGGATTTTCTTTGTATTTTTATTATTATTTTGTAATATTTTATTGAAAATTTTGTAATAATAAAAAAAATGCATACGAATTAGGTACATTAACATGAACATTTCCTGAGCTGTGAACTCATTATCACTGAGTGATCGCAAAGACTGAATCCTGAATATTGGCAACTTTACCTTTTATTTACTGAGTGGCTAAAATTTAAATTAATTTATAGGCAAAGAATAATATACATCTGGCATAAATATTCAAGGACACAATATACATTGATTTACTTTTCATACTTGAAAGCACAGCATTCTGTAAAGTTTTCAAATCCACAAATAAATCCCAATCCCAACTGCGATTGCTTTTAAACCCAAAATAATATAGACCACATTGACCACATTGAATGAAGTTTCTATATCTGTAAAAAAAGAACAAACATCACAAATTAACAAAATTCTAAAACTCACCATGGCTATGAGAGTCCTGTCTTCCTGTATGTAGACCATAAAAATGAAAGTTATTGAACCAATTGTAAAGTACTTTTTAATCCTTATGATCTACAGCAGTGGTCTCCAAACTGCGGCCCATGGGCCGAATGCAGCCCTTTGCTTGCCTTTATCCGGCACTAATTCCTCCCACTGGTGTCAAAAAAGGGGGCACCAATCTTTCCACTGACACCAAGTAGTGGGGAACCATTCCTCTTACTGACACCATAAATGGGGCATTTTTCTTTCCACTGAGACCAGTGACAAGACACTATTACTCCCACTGACACCAGCAATGGGGCATAATTCCTCCCACTGATATAAACAATTAGGCACTATTTCTCCCATTAAAACCAATGATAGGACACCATTCCTCCTTCTACTGACTACAGGCACTATGTCATTTTTTTTTACTCCCACTGGCGCTGAGGCATTTTCTACTTCCACTGGCCACTCCGGCCCCCTAAAGTCTAAAGAACAGGAATCCGCCCCTTGGTTTAGTACGTTAGGAGACCCCTACACTACAGTATGCTTATACTGTAGGTAGGCGCAGCTAGCTATTTTGCCACTAGGTGGCTCTGCACCAGAATAGTGTCTGGTTACAGCAGACACTGTCATCAGGTGCTAGATCCCTTTTAGACAGAGTCCTCCTACAGTGATAACATGGGTGAGTCAGTGCACAGATATAGACCAGGTCGGGAGGAGTCAAATAGAGCTTGGGACATGGGATTTGAACACCCCACACCAACACAAATGTAACCAGCATAAATAGACCCTAGACAGGACAGGAGGCTGGGAGGAGTAGACTTGTGCTGAGGAAAAGCCAGCTGTAGACTTTATGACCCCTATGGTGGGGGTTAGGGCATATTGGAGGATCCAAGGAGAGGTACACTTATGGAGGAGGTGACTACAGAGAGCACAGTCCTTTGAGTACTAATGACCCTGGGTGGATAGTGACTGTATAGGGATATGGTTGCTAAAAGTGCTGCATATGCTTTCACATATGACTACTGTGGACCGTCCAATAAATGTGACTGACTAATTATTGCCAAGTGACTGTATGTTGATGTGATGTGACTATTATGCCATTCCCTGAATTCCATCAGTAAAGTGCAGCAATTTAACTTATATGTGTGGACATTCCTTCCTTGGGATATAAAGTTTAATGGGCAGGAATGTTGTGTGGAGGCCTCTGAAATGGAGTGGGGTACAATACGGCGGAGGGTTTGGTCTCAGCAGGAGGGACAGTGTTCTAGCAGGACAGGAGCAGGGGTAGGGACTTTTGCTTGTGATGCCATTACTAGGCAATCGCAAAGCCCCTCTCACATGCTTTTATATCTAAGTTTCATGCAAGATATCACAGGATGGCACATCCATATCTTGGCCCTCCCTGTACTGATTGATAGTGGTACCTGTATGAAGATTTGCTGTCTAGTTATACAGTCGATGCACCTAGTATATTATAAAGCTGGGGTGTTCAACCTTTTGACTTTCCAGGGACACATTGGAAGAAGAGGAATTGTCTTGAGCCACACAAAATGCACTAACAATAAGGATAGCTGATGAGCAAAAAAAGTCGGGCAGATCACAAGTTAGTACTCACTGATCTAGATAATGACCTGCTGACTGCTGCTGTCTGAGTCTAGCTAAAAGTTGCCGATTCATCGCAGTGCTATTGCTGTTTGATCACTACAGGAGTTCACCTGGAATTGTCCTTATGTTAAAGGGGGCCCCCGTTCATCACTTAAGAAGACATGCTTCTACAAATACTGTGGAGTCGGAAAGTGGGATATTAACTCTTTGTGACATATTGACTGACCTTGTAGTAAAGTCTTTTGGAAAGTAGCATTGTCCCACTGCTCAGAACAGTACCCTTGAATATCTGAGAGATATGTAATACTACACTTCCCCATTCAGTGTTCCTATAAAAATTAGTACTCTACAAACTGGTTCCTTGTTGCAGAAACCATTCCCTTTAGCATGCCAACATCTTTAAGGACCCCAACATAGCCGGCAGAAGACTTACTACTGTGTTAGAATACCTGTTATTCTGCATAGTCAAGGATTTATTAGGAACTTTACATTTTCAAATCACAGCCTAGGCCTAGCTTCCTCATCATAAGTGACTCTAAGTGACTTCTCTTGATACCAAGTTACAAGCGCATTAGGCTGCTTGTTTCAGTGAGGAAAGCTACAGTTAATGCTGACCTTACCAGAGCTTAAAGTAGCACTCCTACCACATCAATTTATTTTGAGAACTGAGTGCCACAAAGTATTTCTCATTGAAATATTCTGTCCTTTGTGTGCTACATGGATCAGCAACCCTCTATTTCTGCTTCCATGGAGGCTTGGGAGTTTTTAATTAATCATCCCAACCCTCGACACCCCGCAAAGCAGATTGAAAATGCACTAAAAGCTTATAAACATCTGCTCCAATCGATTACTGTCACCCTGTGGATCCAAAAAGGTCTTACATCCTTCCAAGATCTCAATCCACAAAGAGTGGGGAAATATAGTTATACGTATCTACGGATACAGGCCTTCCATTAAAAACATCCACTTACAACTATTACAGTTGATGCTAAACTGTGGCAATACTTACTCCAGCCAGGACCAAATAAAGGTGGTCTCTCATGGTTTTATATATACCTCCAATAATCTGTCCCTTTTAGTAAAACAGCCCATATGGTGAGTTGGGAGAGAGACTTGGGTAAACATTTCTCTGATGAGGAATGGTAACACGCACTGGCCAAAAACATTAGTGTGAATCATTGGGACAACGCCCTTAAGATTCTATACAGAGGATACCTAACCCCATATAGGCTTTCCAAATGTTATCCCGATGCCTCCCCTTTATGTTGGCGACAATGTAGCTCAACGGGAAATTAAATGCATATATTCTGGGACTGCAGGTCTCTCCACGATTTTTGGAATAAGGTGTTCTCCCTCATATCCCAAACCATGGGTATTCTAACCCCGACAGCTCCTCCTCTGGCATTACTCAGCTTAACTATAGATCTGTTTCCTATACAGTACAGAACCATAATTTCACATATCTTTATAGCTACAAGATTAACTATAACTAATGCCGCGTACACACGAGCGGACTATCCCGCGGGATTGTCCGCTGGACTCAAGTCCACCGGACAATCCCCTCGTGTGTGGGGGCGCCGGCGGACTTTTTGGCGCCAAAAGTCCGGCGGACTAGGTTTTAAGTTTTGTTTTAAAATTGTCCGCTCGACTTGGCAGTCCGGCGGACAATCCCGCCGTTAGTAGGCTAGTCCGCCGGACTTTTGAAATGAACGGACTTGCCGCTCATCGGAAAGTCCGTTCATTTAGCACGTGACTTCAGGTAGACGGGGCTAGCGAAGGCAGTGAATGCCGCCGCGCTAGCCCCGTCACCTGGAATGGATTTAAAGGGACTCCCCACGCCGAAAAAACGGCGTGGGGGTCCTCCCCAAATCCATCTCAGACCCTTATCCGAGCACGCAGCCCGGCAGGCCAGGAAAGGGGTGGGGACGAGCGAGCGCCCCCCCCCTCCTGAGCCATACCAGGCCGCGTGCCCTCAACATGGGGGGTGCCCTGGGGAAAGGGGGGCCGTGCGGCCCCCCCACCCCAAAGCACCTTGTCCCCATGTTGATGAGGACAAGGGCCTCTTCCCGACAACCCTGGCCGTTGGTTGTCGGGGTCTGCGGGCGGGGGCTTATCGGAATCTGGGAGCCCCCTTTTATAAGGGGGCCCTCAGATCCCGGCCCCCCACCCTATGTGAATGAGTATGGGGTACGATGTACCCCTACCCATTCACCTAAGGTGTAAAATGTAGAGTAAAAAAACACACAATTTTGAAAAAAAAATTAATTGCACTGCTCCGGGGGTCTTCTTCGTCTTGGGGGGTCTTCTGGCCGGACTCCTCCGCCATTTACCTAGCGGAGGAGGCCGGCTACCTTCTTCGTCGTCGATGCCGTCGTCTGGGGGTCTCGATCCGCCTTCGGGGGTCTTCGGGGGTCTTCCGGGGTCTCTTCTGTTCTTGTCGCGGTCTTCATTTTCCGCGCCGCCGGCACCGCCTTCTTCTTCTTCTTCTTCCGATGTTGACCCGTCGCTCTCTCTGGCCGGAATGCCAGAGCCGCGCTGTGCTGGGACTTATATAGGGACAAGGGGACAGGGTCACATGCTCATGTCACATGGTAACCCCACCCCCCTGTGATGTCACAGTCCCAGCATCTTCCGGGACTGTGACATCACAGGGGGGGGCGGGGTCACCATGTGACATGAGCATGTGACCCTGTCCCCTTGTCCCTATATAAGTAGAAGAAGAAGTAGAAGAAGAAGGCGGCGCCGGCGGCGCGGAAAACGACGACCGCGGCAAGAACAGAAGAGACCCCGGAAGACCCCCGAAGGCGGATCGCGACCCCCAGACGACGGCGTCGACGACGAAGAAGAAAGCCGGGCTCCTCCGCTCGTGAAAGAGCTAGGTAAAAGAGCAGAAGAGAGCGGATGAGTCCGGCGAGAAGAACCCCAAGACGGAAGAAGACCCCCGGAGCAGTGCAATAACATATTTTTTCAAAATTGTGTGGTTATTTACTTTACATTTTACACCTTAGGTGAATGGGTAGGGGTACATCGTACCCCATACTCATTCACATAGGGTGGGGGGCCGGGATCTGAGGGCCCCCTTATAAAAGGGGGCTCCCAGATTCCGATAAGCCCCCGCCCGCAGACCCCGACAACCAACGGCCAGGGTTGTCGGGAAGAGGCCCTTGTCCTCATCAACATGGGGACAAGGTGCTTTGGGGTGGGGGGGCTGCACGGCCCCCCTTTCCCCAGGGCACCCCCCATGTTGAGGGCACGCGGCCTGGTATGGCTCAGGAGGGGGGGGGGCGCTCGCTCGTCCCCACCCCTTTCCTGGCCTGCCGGGCTGCGTGCTCGGATAAGGGTCTGAGATGGATTTGGGGGGGACCCCCACGCCGATTTTTCGGCGTGGGTAGTCCCTTTAAATCCATGCCAGTTGACGGGGCTAGCGCGGCGGCATTCACTGCCTTCGCTAGCTCCGTCTACCTGCAGTTACGTTCTAAATGAACGGACTGCTCCGTGTGTGGGCAAGTCCGTTCATTTTCAAAAGTCCCGCGGACTTTGTCCAGCGGATTGTCCGCCGGAGAAGTCCGGGCATGTGTGGGCAAGTCACACGCTCGGAAGTCCGGGCGTGTGTGGGCAAGTAGTCCGGCGGACAATCCGCCGGACTAGGTCCGGCGGACAAAGTCCGAACGTGTGTACGCGGCATAAGGCATGGAACACTACACATGCACCTAACATCACAGAGGTGATTAGTATTTAGTAGAGTTAATACCCATTACCTATATGAAAAATACTTAGCAATTAATAACCAGAGCCTTAAATCCTTTCATTCCAAATGGGCTCATTGGGATTATCTTGACAAAGTATCTGATTTAAAACAATTTCAACACAATAGTTATGGTCTTCTGATTATATTTGGTAAATTACTGGTGCTAGTTCTATTTTTTTGGGGGGGGGGGGGGGGGGTTGTTTTTTTTTTTTTTTTGAATGACACATGTTTTGTAGTATTGAACTCCACTCTCTACCGGGATACACTACCATAATATAGGTTATTATAAGTATATCCAACGTATTTAGTCACGGCACAAAGCTTATGAGAGTATTACAATGAGCGAAACATTTGTTTGGTGGAAATTGTATGTAAACAATGTGCTAGTGGTACTGCTCAGCTGTTTTTTTGTTCCAATTTACATGTGTCATATCTACATGCGTCTTATCTGCAGGTGTCTTTCTATTGAGGCCTTAAATCCACTGTCATTGTGTTTTGCCTTTTTTACTTAATTTTCAATAAAAAATATTTGAAAGAAAAATTCTGTCCTCTTTTGAGTATTCATATTCTTAATACATTTTGCTATTCTACCCCAAGGTCTCGAGTCTTATTTCAGGGTGACCCTAAGGTACTAACCAAAAATTGACACTTTTTGTCTATTGGCGTGCAAACCCAAAGTGTGAGTGGTGTTGAGGTCAATGCTGAGGTCAAGGTAAGAACAGAGGGCCCAATACAACCCTCGGCTCCTACGAGGGTAGTGCTCAAATTGCTATGAATTGGGGTGCGTGTTTAAGATTTACATATCCTCTAAACTTCTATAAAACTAAAATATATTTTGTGACCACTGCATTTAAAAAGTCACCCAAACAAAAAAAGTTACAATATTTGGCACCATCAAGGACCTGCCTCCGCTTTGACTTAAAACTCAATCCCGTCAGCCCTTCACTCCTAACTTACTTTTGTTCTAAGGCCCCTTTCACACCGGGGCGTTTTTCATGCGGTGCAGCGCTAAAAATAGCGCCTGTTCACCGCATGAAAAAATCCGGCCCCTTTAACTCCAGTGTGAAAGCCGGCGGGCTTTCACACTGGAGCGGTGCGCTAGCAGGATGACAAAAAAAGTCCTGCTAGCAGCATCTTTGGAGCGGGATAGGAGCGGTGTGTTCACCGCTCCTATACCGCTCCTTCCCATTGAAAAGAATGGGAGACCGCGGTAAAACCGCGGCAATACCGCCGCAAAGCGCCGCTACGGCGGCGCTCTGCGGGGGGTGTTTAACCCTTTTTCGGCCGCTCGCGGGGGGTAAAACCGCACCGCGAGCGGCCGAAAACCGCGGTGAAAACGACGGTAAAGCAGCGCTAAATATAGCGCTGCTTTACCGTCACCGCGGCTCACCGCCCCAGTGTGAAAGGGGCCTAACTGGGGGGGGGGGGGAGATGCAATGTTCCTGACTTGTCTGTGCCCTAAAGCCCCTATCACACAGGCATTCCAAGCAGGTCCGCCTCTCAGTTTTCATGGAGGGTTATTAGGTCCATGGAGCCCTATGGACAGGCAGGTGTAAACTTGCTTGTCCCTGTTTACACCCACCTACCTCCAAGTCCATCCAGGTCCGCTAAAAAAACTAAGACTGAAAACTACTACATAATTTTCCATTTTGGTGGACTAGATCAGAAGAAGCCTGATGTAAATGGACAGCAGAGTCCACTTACACTTGGCCACCCATAGAACTTAGTTGAGTGTCCGCTCTGCATAAACTGAATGGGCACGGATGTGATATCCGTCCCACTTGGCTCAGATCAGCAGGGGATCAGAAGGGGGGGGGGGGGGGTGCCGGGTGGGGTGCAGATCTGCCCCACTTGGCTCAGATCAGCAGGGGATCTGCTTGCTAACAGGGGGGGGGGGGCTCACCACAATAAAACTCCTCATTCGTACCTCTCTTAGAATTTCCTGCCACCACATCCCTTCCCCTTCTCTCTCTACCAACCCATCCTGCTCATGTGTGTATTCACTTTTCTATTACACAGTTTAGGGCACTGAACTTAAATTTAAAAATGTTTGACATGAAGTGTGGATGATTATTCATACCTTCATTGATGAGCTGGAAGTTCATCTGTAGAGGTTCTTGTAGAGAGTCGTGTTGGACTCTACAGGAGAAGATATGTTTCTGGTCTTCATTGGTTGATCTGATTGTCATAGAGCTGTCCATTTGGTATGTTCCATCTTTATACATTTGTGGTTTTCCCATGAACTCATTTCTCAGGACTTCTTCATTTCTGTACCATGTTATCCAGATATCCGGAGGGAAGAATTCAGTGGCCTTACATGTTAGGATGCTCTCTGTATTTCTATGGTCCTTTGTGATAAGTGTGTATATTCGAGGTCTGGCTGAAGGGAACACAAATAACAGTTTATGAAGTGGAATGTATATACTTGTGTAGCGCACCCCGAAAAAGCTGGTGGTGAATTTGGTCCTATTTCTGCACTTAGAGCACACGTAGCCAGGCACACAGCATTTTCTTCATTCTTCCACTGGCTCCAAACACAGTTTACGGATTTCTTTTTAGGTTTTGTATTACGAACGTGGAACTTAGGGAGAGGGAGCATGGGATACCCCAAAAAACCTGCAGAACTAATCAACTCGATGACTCCCTAACTTTCTGGCTGTACTATACAAAACAAATGTCCCACAGAATCTCTATGCTGACAGTTACTAGTACCCCTAACAGAGATTAAAAGCTACACACAGTCACTAACTGTTCAACTCTGGGGTAATTTCCTCACATGACCACATAGATCATCAGTTGCCTCCTGCTGCTATCCACCAGGCTCTTCCTAGTGAGGAAGACGTAGACTCCCACCACTATAGAACAGATGGACTTTTTCCCACCAACTTTCTCCTGGCTCTCTCCAGTGAGCTTTTCCAGATCCAACTTGATCCCAGGACTCAAGCTTGTTAATAGGCCCCCAGCTAAGCCCAGCTGGGACCTCTGTGTCTTCCTAATGGCTCTTTCTAGAAATCTGCCCCAAGGGCAGAGCCCCTGCACAGGTACATACATAGGTGCCCCTATCAGGAATGGTCACGTTGGATATGTGTAGTGAGGCGCATCCGTCCTCCAGCGATTCCACACGGAAGGACATCCTGGGATCTTGGGTAGAGAAGCCTTTACTGTCATATCGCAGGAGGACTTTTTCCTGGAAACTCCATGATATGGCAAGCAAGCTAAAATCTAGTGGCTGTTTATCCACCGAGAAGGTGCAGTTGAGAACGGTGTTGTTGGTGACAAAGGCCCTTTGTGGGGAAGGAGCGAGGACATCCAAAGCTGCATCTATTGAGATAAGTCAACATGTAAGATTATGTAAAATTTATACTCAATTTATACTCAAAAAACACATTGGGGTAAAGGAAACTGAGCATGTGCTGTTGGGGAGGGGAACATAACATATAAAGTACATACATTTTAGTGTATGTAAAGCAATACCTTTTGTCTAGTTTTGGATGTAATGTGAAGATTTTTATTACGGTCTGTGTCCGCGTTGGGGAGATTCACTTTTCTATAGGTCCTGGTGACCATTGTCTCTGATCCACTGCATGAAAATTTGCTGACAAGCAGCATGCTACTAAAAGAAGGGAGCAGAGGGATAACCTACATCATTCTCCTACTGCTCCTTCGATTTCCATCAGCAGGTTGGGGTGCAGAAAGCATACCCCTATTCCCTTGTATTCCCTTCTGACGTGTATAATTGCAACAGAGAAAGCGGTGCCTCTATAACACAGTCTACATGCATAAAAAGAGAAGGTTACACAGCACGGGGTTTAGAAAGCACCCACCCTCAAAATGTCCCTGGCGGGGAAAATTAAACTAAAATCATACTTATGTCCCAACTTTTATATGTCCTTTATAATTCCCCTGTTATAATACCCCTGATAATCTTTCGGATGGTCATTTCCATGTGTAGGCTGTTGCTTTGGGGTGCCTGTCCCCCCAGAATTAAACTGGAACAGATACAACTCCCTAAAGAAGGAGGAGGTTTTGCCTTCCCAAAACCTTGGGTTTCCTATATAGCTGCTCAACTCCAACACCTCAGAGGTTCTATGTCCCCTGCCCCTGAAGGCTCCTCTGCTAGCCTCCTACTTATTGCCACTGTTGCAGATTCCATCCCCGAGGTACTAGAGGCTCATTTATTTCAGAAACCCAATAAGCAAAAGCCTACCTATGCACTAATCCAGAAAATCGGGAATAAAGCGAAGCAACTGAAGCGAGCAATGGGTTATACTGTATATAGTTCAATTTGGGGAAATAATACATATGCTGAACTGGCTAAAATCCAGCAGGGACACAAATGGCATGCCTGGGGGGTAACTCTTTTCTCCCAGGTGTTCCAACACAGAAGGTTGATGTCTTTTCTGGATCTCCAACGGAAATTTGCCCTACCGTCCCACATGTTTTATTATTACTTATGTAGCGCCGGTACCCCGGATGAGTATGCGATATGTCTTTAAATTGAGTTTTTGCCCAAAACTGTAGTTACATTTTGGGATTTATTGTTCTAAATTATGCTTTGGCATCAGTTTGGCTGGGCTGTGTTGAGGTTCTGCCTGGTCATAGGTGGGGTTTGCACCTGTGAGAGGCCCTAGAACGCAATCTGGTTGGACGCATTGGTTACCAATCTCTTCTCGAGGGGCCAATCAGTGGGCGCGTTTGTCTCGCTGTGTATTCCGAGAGAGGGTACTTAAGGTGCTGAAGTCACGTGGTTCATGGGTTCCGGTCCAGAAGTTGTTGCTGACTCCATGGTCCTGGTCCTCCTGACCAGCCCCCAGAGGCCCTCATGGCCTAGGGTGCGGATCAATCCATTTCCAAGCCTCGGAACTGGCTAGTTCGAGGCACAGTAACTGGAAGGAGGATTCTAAGGTGTTCCGGTGCCGTCTCGGGTTTTGGAGAGGCCCAGCAACTCTACATGCAACCAGGGGAGGACTCTTCAGTAAGAGAGCCATGCACGAGGCAGGCTGCTCGGTAAGAGCCTGGAAGCTGAGCTGCCATGGACATTGATTGAATCCACAATTTCTTACGGTATCGCCGGACCAGCCGAAAAGATTCTGGTACAGTAAGAAAAGTTCCTACCCTTTACCTTCCGGTTACAACTAAGTAGTTCAACCAAGTCTGTGTGAGAGACTTTGCAAAGCTAGAAGTACTTGTTGGCTGCTAGATCCAAGCTCAAGGATTTATCCAGCAGTTAAAGAATCCAGTTGCAAGTGGCTATTCCCTGGATTATGTACAGAGAGAGACTTCTATTGAAGTCAGCAGTTCCGAGCACCTGAGCTAAACTTTATCCTTATACCCTCTATTCCTAACTTGGAGACTGAGTTTGTTCAACTGTTTTAAGCAAAATAAAAATCCTAAAAAGGAATTCAGGTGTCGGTTTCTACAGTTAACCCTGGGAACCCCTAAACAAGAACAACGAGTTACGAGCTAGTGAAGGTAATCGGTAAGCCCAGAAAAATTCAGCCGCTCCTTCGGGGGTCAGTGCTACACTTACTGTAAGTAATGCGACAGATTGGTCACTTTCACCCACCCCTGTTTTTCACCTACTTCAGTCTGCGACGTTACCCCATGCTTGTATGGAATACCCGAGGGCCCACCCCAGGAAGACAATGTCACAGTGGGAGGAAGATGTGAGAACATTGACAGACGACCAGTGGGAGGAGGCTTTTCAGTCGGCTAACATGCTCTCTTAATATCTCTCAGAAAGTATTGCAACTGTCCATTTTACACAGAGTACATTATACCCCGGTGAAGCTTCACAGGATGGGTAGAATCTCTGAGCCACTCTGTTGTAAATGCAGGCAAGCATCTGGGACCTTATCCATCTCACCTGGCGCTGTCCAAATTTACATCACTATTGGAGTGAGGTTATCTCCACACTTAATAGAGTCTTCCAAGTTAATGTTCGCTTGAATCCTATTCATTGTTTACTTGGAATCCTTGAAGAGGTGATACCTGAGAAAATTACCAGAGTGGCTCTTTCCAGGGCCCTATTTCAGGCCAGGAAGGTCATTATTTTAAGTTGGAAATCTATAACCCCTAAATCGGTTAAAACTTGGGTGACTCATAAGGGGAACACGCTCCCCTTGGAAGGGAACATATACCAGCATAGGGGTTGAATTAATAAATATGAGAAACTCTGGTCTCAATGGCTTAATGTCCCTGGGTTATCCCCAAGGGAGCTCGTTCTGATGAGGGTACTGCAATGTCCCTCATCAAAAGTGGTTTGGCACAGAGCAAACCCAGATCCTCTTCTTCTCGGGTCCCTCTTCACTGCTCCTGACCCCTCCCTTCTGTCGAGTGCCCCTTACAGCAAGCAGCTTGCTATGGGGGCACCCGAGCCGAGTCACCGCTCTGTGTGCCCATTCTGATACAGAGCCCCACCCTGGCCTTGTCCCGGCCCCGCCCCTTTCTCTTCTGATTAGCCTACTGACTTTGATTGACAGCAGTGGGAGGCAATGTCACTGCTGCTGTGTCTCCAAATGCTGTGTGCAAATCACATGCCTGACGAAGGGGCCCTGCGTGGCTCCAAAACATTGCACTATCCTTGTGTTGTGATCATGCAATAAATCACCCGTTTGGACGCTATTTGTGTCGTTCCACGGTGTGCTGGCAAATATCTTCACCGTGACTTGAACCAGTATCCAGCTGGTTGTTGCTGCAGCACCCAAATCTGAGAGCGCTTCCAGGAACATGTGCGATGGGAAAATTAAGCACTAATCAGGAGAGGAGTCTCAGATGGCTAAGACACAGGTGGACATCGTTGGAGAGAGATGAGTTCTTGAAAATCTTCCTTTTCAGTGGTCATGCCTGCAACTTCCACTGGCTTTTATGGGATCTTCTCCAAAGAATTTCCTGTATCGGGAGTCTACGAGGAAGGCCACTCCTAGGGAAAGTAAGATATTAGCTGGAGGCTCTGATTTAGGCAAGGTCAACTACAGCCCACTAATGCAGCCTGATCAGTGCTGATCAATGCCACCACACCAGTGCCCATCAATGCAGCCTCAGCAGTGCCCATCAATGCAGCCTCACCAGTGCTCATCAATGCAGCCTGATCAGTACCCATCAATGCTGCCACACCAGTGCCCATCAATGCAGTTTGATTAGTGCCCATTAATGCAGCTTGATTAGTGCCCATCAATGCTGCCTGATCAATGCCCATCAGCTCAGCATCACCAGTGCCCACCACTGTTGGTCCTGCTGGCCTGCAGATTCTGCTGGCCACTGGCCTGTAGGTTTTTCTGGGAGCTGGCCATGGACCCACAGGCCAGCAAGACCCATAGGCCATGGCCAGCTTCCAGTAGGACCTACAGGTCAGTGGCCAGCAGAACCCACAGGCCATGGCTAGCTCACAGCAGAACCTACAGGCAGCGGCTTGCAGGACCTACAGGCCAGCAGGACCCATAGGCCATGGCCAGCTCCCAGCAGGACCCACAGTGTTGAGGGCTATTTTGAGGTTACTGGGTGGGCACGCGGGCAGGGTAAATGGGGTGTATGGGGGGGATAGATGGGATGTGGGTGTTAGCTGGGGGTGTCAGGGTCTCTCACCTCAGCCCATCTGCCAGGTCAGCTCATCGGGTCCTTGCACGGCCAACTTCAGTCCTGAGGGGGGGTGATGCTCCTGTCCTCTGCCTGTCTCCAAGATCCAGGAGTTGTAGTTTCCTGGCTGGCTGCGCTGCTCTCAGTTCTCCACAAAGCGGGAGCTTGAGCACGGCCATGGACTACAACTCCCAGAATGCAACAGCGCCGTCCCATAAGCTAGTTGCTAGCAATTTAAAACGGCCTGTGCCTTGGCCGCGGCCATTGACAAGGTTTATGTGGCTGACTTCCACATAAACCTCATTGGCGGGCAGCGGCCGTGGCGCCAAATAAATATATATTTTGTTTATGCCAAATTCTGACCCTACCATCTGAATGTCGCAGCTGAAATTGAGACTCATCAGACTAGGCAACGTTTTTTTCAAATCTTCTATTGTCCAATTTTGGTGAGCCTGTGCAAATTGTAGCCTCAGTTTCCAGTTCTTAGCTGATGTGAGTGGCACCCGGTGTGGTCTTCTGCTGCTATAGCCCATCTGCTTCAAGGTTCAATGTGTTGTGTGTTCAGAGATAGTATTCTTCATACATTGGTTGTAACAAGTTATTATTTGAGATACTGTGGCCTTTCTATCATCTTGAACCAGTCTGCCCATTCTCCTCTGACCTCTGACATCAACAAGGCATTTTTGTCCACACAACTGCCCCTCACTGGATATTTATATAGAGATGGATGTGCGTGAAAGTCCCTTAAAAGTCACTTAAATCCCCCTTTTGCCCATTCGGGTGCTCGGTTTGAACATCAGCAAGTCATCATTACCATCATTACCATGTCTAGATGCCCAGATAGCAAGCAATTGTGCTGCAAGTTTAAAAATTACTTGCTAAGTTTTTGCTAGACTTGACAGGCTTCACAACTTTTTTGCACTATTGCAGCAAGTCTGCATTGCATGACTCCAGATCAACTTTCCTTGCAAACATTCTGCAAGTTCTGGTTCAGTTATGTTGTGCAATTGTCCTCCCACTACAAATCATCACTGACTGTGGAAACTTCACACTGGACCTCATGCAACTTGGATTCTGTGCCGCTCCACTCTTCCTCCAGACTCTGGGACTTTGATTCCCAAATGAAATGCTAAATTTTCCACAGTTGGTGATGATTTAAGGAGCCATGTCATCTGCTGGTGTTGGTCCACTGTGTTTTATCAAGTTCAAAGTCAGTGCAGCCCTCTATCAGGAAATTCTAGAGCACTTTTTTGCAGCAGGACTTGGTACCTGCCCACACTGCCAAAAGTACCAATACCTGGTTTGATGATCATGATATCACAGTGCTTGATTGGCCAGCAAACTCGCCAGACCTAAACCCCATAGAGAATCTGTGAGGTATTGTTAAGAGGAGCATGAGAGACACCAGACCCCAAGCACACGTCCAAGACGACCACTGCCTTGCTAAAGAAGCTGAGGGTAAAGGTGATGGACTGGCCAAGCATGTCTCCAGACCTAAACCCTATTGAGCATCTGTTGGGCATCCTCAAAAGGAAGGTAAAGGAGCGGAAGGTCTCTAACATCCACCAGCTCCGTTATGTCGTCATGGAGGAGTAGAAGAGGACTCCAGTGGCAAACTGTGAAGCTCTGGTGAACTCCATTCCTAATGCCACGTACACACGATCAAGATTCCGGCCAGAAAAAGACCGATGAGAGCTTTTCATCGGAAAATGCAACCGCGTGTAGGCTTTCATCGGAATTTTGCTGGCCGAATCTTCGACAGCAAAAAATTGAGAGGATGTTCTCAATTTTTCCGACGGAAAAGGTTTCTATCGGAAATTCTGATCGTCTGTAGCAATTCTGACGCGCAAAATTCCTAGGCATGCTCGGAAACAATTTGACGCATGCTCGGAAGCATTGAACTTGGCTCGTTGTAGTGTTGTACGTCACCGCATTCTTGACGGTCGGAATTTGGTGTGACTGTGTGTAGGCAAGACCGTTTGAGCGGAATTCCGTCGGGAAAACCATCAGAGCTTTTTCCGACGAGAATTCCGATCGTGTGTACGCGGCATAAGAGGGTTAAGGCAGTGCTGGGAAATAATGGTGGCCACACAAAATATTGGGCCCAATTTGGACATTTTCACTTATGCCGCGTACACACGAGCAACATTTCGCTCAAGCTTGGCTTGCATACACACGGTCATACAAAAATTCTCTGAACTTTCGACCGTCAAGAACGCGGTGACGTACAACACTACGACGAGCCGAGAAAATGAAGTTTAATGCTTCCGAGCATGCGTCGAATTGTTTCTGAGCATGCATGTTTTTTTGCGCGGCGGTATTGCATACAGACAAACGCCTTTTCCTATAGGAACTTTTTCCGACCGAAAAATTGAGAACCTGCTCTCAATCTTTTGCTGGCGGGAATTCCGCCAGCAAAAGTCCGATGGAGCATACACACGGTCGCAATTTCTGACCGAAAGCTCTCATCTGAGTTTTTCTGGCGGGATTTCCGATCGTGTGTATGCGGCATTAGGGGTGCACTCACTTTTGTTGCCAGAGGTTTAGACATTAATGGCTGTGTGTTGAGTTATTTTGAGGGGACAGCAAATTTACACTGTTATACAAGCTGTACACTCACTACTTTACATTGTAGCAAAGTGTCATTTCTTCAGTGTTGTCACATGAAAAGATAGAAGAAAATATTTACAAAAAGAGGGGTGCATGGGCGTCCGCAGAACTTTTTTCAGGGGGGGACATAATTTTAAGGTCACCCATGCTCTGACCCTTTTCGACAATGTCATTATCACGGTCAGAGACGTAGTACAGCAGATGGTCAGAGACTGCATACATGGCTCAAGAGACTGTAAGAGACTGCGGACATGGCACAAGAGATGACCAGCGACTGTATACATGTGGGGGGTGACAGAGAGAGACAGGGTGGTGACAGAGAGAGAGAGAGGGGGTGACAGAGAGAGGGGGTGACAGAAAGAGACAGAGGGGGTGACAGAAAGAGACATAGGAGGTGACAGAAAGAGACAGGGGATGACAGAGAGAGACAGAGGGGAGTGACAGAGAGAAAGGGGGTGACAGAAAGAGACAGAGGGGGGTCTCTTTCTGTCACCTCCTATGTCTCTTTCTGTCACAGAAAGAGACATAGGAGGTGACAGAAAGAGACAGGGGAATGACAGAGAGAGACAGAGGAAAGTGACAAAGAGAAAGGGGGTGACAGAAAGAGACAGAGGGGGTGACAGAGAGAGAGGAGTGTGACAGAGAGAGACAGAGGGGTGGGGTGACAGAGAGAGGGGGGTGAAAAAGACAGAGGGTGACAGATAGAGAGAGGGGGTGACAGAGAGCGGTGATGGGGGGTCAGAGAGAGGGACCCTGTAGCCCTGTCCCTCAAGTGCCCCTATGTCCCAGTGGTGTGTGTAATGCTCAGTACGGTACCTTGCATGCCAGTAGGATGTTCATGATGGCCAGCAGCTGGCATGACCCATTTTCATTCTGGGTGAGTAGAGGGCCGGCCGCCAGCACTAGGATAAAGACCGAGTGGGGAACAAACTCCTGATCCAATCCCTGATTCCAGGGGGGGGCACTTGCCCCCCCCCCTTGTCCCTACCTGCGGACGCCCATGGAGGGGTGTACTCACTTTTGTGAGATACTGTATATGAGTTTCACTTTTTAAACTACATTACTGAAATAAATTAACTTTTGATGATTTTCTAGTTATTTGAGATGCTCCTGTATAAATATACACACACACAAAACTGCACTCACAATGCACTACAAGGTCTACTAGAGCTAAAGGTTGTTAAAAAGTGGAAACTGTGCGCTGAGGCTGACAAGCATTAGGCTTGTGTAACCTATTAATTAGAACGGCTGTTGTGTATTTAGAACTGGGACTCAAGGACATTTTATTTCTTTGGACCTTCCAGCACCTGTATATAACCTGTACCAGTGGCGGCCCGTCCATAGGGGGCGCCCGGGCGCCGCCCCCCCCCCCTCCTTGCAGTTAAAAAAAATAAAAAAATAAATAAATAAAAAAAAAAGTTCAAAAAAAAAAAAAAATGTATTTAAACATGTCCCTTTAAGGGCGCCATGTCCCTTTAAGGGCGCACAGTGCAGTATGCACCGCTCTATCACCAATAGATAGATTCATGCATTGCATGAATCTATCTATTGGTCACCTCTGCCGCCCCCTATTCAGGTGTCCGGCCCCTGATCGGGCGCCGGGCATCTGAATTACAGTGGGGGGGTGTTGCTGGAAGCGCCCCTATTAGAGCTGTAAGCTCTAATAGGGGACCCTATTAGAGCGGTGTGCTCTAATAGGCTTCCCTAAGTGTAAACAGCGGGCGCACGGCCGTGCGTTCGCTGATTACACAGTATTGTGTTAGAGAAGCGAATACATCGCTTCCCTAACACAGACCCGCCTCTCAGCCAATCAGGTTGCCAGGTCTGTTACCTGTCACCTGATTGGCTGAAGTCACAGGCGCTGTGATTGGACGCTAGGCGTCCAATCACCTAGCGTCCAATCACAGCAGAAGAAGACAGGAGGAGCGCGGGAGAAGACATCCGACGGAGACACCGCTCGTCGCCTGACGCCGTCACCAGCTGCACACCGGGACAAGGTAAGTGCAGAGGGCAGGCAGGGGGCACAGTGGCAGCACTTAAGGGGCACAGTGGCAGAACTTGGGGCACAATGGAAGCACTTAAGGGGCACAATGGCAGCACTTAAGGGGCACAATAGCAGCACTTAAGGGGCACAATGGCAGCACTTAAGGGGCACAGTGGCAGAACTTAAGGGGCACAATGGCAGCACTTAAGGGGCACAATGGCAGCACTTAAGGGGCACAATGGCAGCACTTAAGGGGCACAATGGCAGAACTTGGGGCACAATGGCAGAACTTGTGGCAGAACTTGGGGCACAATGGCAGCACTTAAGGGGCACAATGGCAGCACTTAAGGGGCACAATGGCAGCACTTAAGGGGCACAATGGCAGAACTTGGGGCACAATGGCAGCACTTAAGGGGCACAGTGGCAGCACTTAAGGGGCACAATGGCAGCACTTAAGGGGCACAATGGCAGCACTTAAGGGCACAATGGCAGAACTTGGGGCACAATGGCAGCACTTAAGGGGCACAGTGGCAGAACTTGGGGCACAGTGGCAGAACTTGGGGCACAGTGGCAGCGTTTGATGGGCACAGTGGCAGCGTTTGATGGGCACAGTGGCAGCGTTTGATGGGCACAGTGGCAGCGTTTAATGGGCACAGTGGCAGCGTTTGATGGCACAGTGAGGCTGTTTGTTTGCGCCCCCCCCAAAAATTTTGAGCACCAGCCGCCACTGACCTGTACATAGCACAAATAATAGCTCTACTGCTTTATCAAGACATTACTGGAGTGTCTAAGTGGTGACTCAGCCCAGGGAGCATTGCACCCGCTACCTAACCCCGGATCACAATCATCTATACAGTTAAATGAATAGCTATCCCTGTCATCAATGTCTTATACAATGTTAAGAACTTACATGTCTGGTGTAGAGAGAGGAGAATGAATATTCCCAGAATAGTCCTCCCCGCCATCCCGAGTCTTTGTGAAATGAATGCCTTTTACGATGTGTCACAGTGAATAAACAGTCAGAATAGTCCTCTCCGCCATCCCGTCTTTGTGAAATGAATGCCCTTTTATGTTGTGTCACAGTGAATAAACAGTCACGTGAATGTCTTTTATTTAGTTTCACTTTCAGGTATTATTTTTGGGCAGAGGTGTTTGAGTTGTAAAATACCTTGGGGAACCTTGGCACTCTAAAGAGAATAGTAATGCGGTGAACAGTTTGTGTACCAAAATGCAAAACTCCCAACTGGCCCGGATTTCGAAGGACTGTCCCGGATTTCGAAGGACTGTCCCGGATTTCGAAGGACTGTCCCGGATTTCGAGGGACTGTCCCTGAGTTGTCCCTCTTTCCTCCTCATTTGTCCCTTATTTTGGTCTGATCTATATAATTGTATATAAAAATGCACTTTTTATCTTTCAAAAAGTGTTTCCCAGTGCTAAACCTTTCATCCAAATTCTAAAAGGTTGCATTTGTACTTTTCAAACGCCAATATTAACCACTTGCCGCCCGCCATATAGCAGAATGACGGCTGCAAAGTGGTTTCAATATCCTGACCGGACGTCATATTACGTGATCAGGATATTGAGCCACTGTGTGCCCCCGGGGGCACGCATCGCGGTGATCGTTGTTGCAGTGTGTCAGTCTGACAACCCGCAACCACGATCTTGGTAAAGAGTATCCGACGGAGACTCTTTACCACGTGATCAGCTGCGTCCAATCACGGCTGATCACAGTGTAAATAGGAAGAGCCGCTGATCGGCTTTTCCTCACTCGCGTCAGTCAGACGCAAGTAGAGGAGAGCCGATCGGCTGCTCCTTTGACAGGGGGGGATGTGCTGATCGATTATCAGCGCAGCCCCCCCCCCCCCAGGATGCCCACACTGGACCACCAGGGACACCACCAGACCACCAGGGATGCCCAGCACCAGGTATGCCACCCTAGACCACCAGGGATGCCAGTCAGTGCCCACAATTGTTGCCAATCAGTGCCCACAATGGTTGCCAATCAGTGCCCACAATGGATGCCAATCAGTGCCCACAATGGGCATCACTGATTGGCATGCATTATTGTTTGGCACTGATTGGCATCCATCAGTAAAATACATTACACTACAATGCCGCTGATCAGTGCCCAGCCATGCTGCCTATCAGTGCCCATCCGTGCTCATCCGTGCCGCCTATACATGCCCATCCGTGCCGCCTATCCATGCCCATCCATGCCGCCTATCTATGCCAATCTGTGCCACCTATCAGTTCCAATTTGTGCCAGCTATCAGTGCCCATCCTTGTCGCCCATCAGTGCCAGCTATCAGTGCCCATCAGTGCTGCCTGTCATCGGTGCCCATCAGTGCTGCCTTATCAGTGCCCGTCAGTGCAGCCCCATCAGTGCCATCAGTGAAGGAGAAAACTTACTTATTTACAAAGTTTTGAAACTGAAACAAAAAAACAAAAAACATGTTTTCAAAATTTTCGGTCTTTTTTTTTTTTGTTTAGCAGAAAAAAAAAAATCCCAGAGGTGATCAAATACCACCAAAAGAAATCTCTATTTGTGGGAACGAAATGATAAAAAAGGTTGTTAAATTTTTGGGTACAGTGTTGTATGACTGTGCAATTGTCATTCAAAGTGTGACAGCGCTGAAAGCTGAAAATTGGTCTGGGCAGGAAGGTGTTTAAGTGCCCCCCGGTATTGAGGTGGTTAAGGAATAGTAGTGGTAACAAAAAGTCTTGTGGGTTTAAAGGGGTTGTAAACCCTCATGTTTTTTCACCTTAATGCATCCTATGCATCTGTCCCCCGCCAGGTGTAAGAACCGAATCAAAGACCACTGATCGCGTTCTTAGTGCCGGGCTGTGGAGGGGGTGGTAGCGGCTGGCTCAGGCTCTCATCGGCTCTCAGGCATGTGGGTGGATTCTGGCCATATGGTTTGCGATCTTTCCCCAGCCAGGAACGACACAATGATCTGCACTCCTGTGATCCACAGAAGTACAGCCAATGGAGCTTTGGCTGTACTTCTGATTTACAGTGACTTGAAAAAGTATTCATACCCCTTGACATTTTCCACATTTTCTCATGTTACAACCAAAAACGTAAATGTATTTTATTGGGAATTTATGTGATAGACCAACAAAAAGTGCCACATAATTGTGAAGTGGAAAGAAAATGATAAATGGTTTTCAATTTTTTTTACAAATAAAAATTCTGAAAAGTGTGGTGTACATTTGTATAGCGCCCCCCTGAGTCAATACTTTGTAGAACCGCCTTTCTCTGTAATTACAGCTGCAAGACTTTTTGGGGATGTCTCTACCAGCTTTGCACATCTAGAGAGGGACATTTTTGCCCATTCTTCTTTGCAAGATATCTCAAACTCTGTCAGATTGGATGGAGAGCGTCTGTGAACAGCAATTGTCAAGTCTTGTCACAGATTCTCAATTGGATTTAAGTCTGGACTTTGACTGGGCCATTCTAACACATGAATATGCTTTGATCTAAACCATTCCATTGTAGCTCTGGCTGTGTGTTTAGGGTCGTTGTCCTGCTGGAAGGTGAACCTCCGCCCCCGTCTCAAGTCTTTTTCAGACTCTAATGCCGCGTACACGCGATCAGAAATTCTGAAAGCAAAAGTCGGATGTGAGCTTTTGGTCAGAAATTCCGACCGTGTGGACTTTTGCTGGCAGAATTCCAGCCAGCAAAAGATTGAGAGCAGGTTCTCTATTTTTCGGTCGGAAAAAGTTCCTATCCGAAAATGCGATCATCTGTATGCAATTTGGACGTTCAAAAAATCACGCATGCTCGGAAACAATTAGACGCATGCTCAGAAGCATTGAACTTCATTTTCTCGGCTTGTCGTAGTGTTGTACGTCACCGTGTTCTTGGCGGTAGAAAGTTCAGGGAACTTTTGTGTGACCGTGTGTATGCAAGCCAAGCTTGAGCGGAATTCCGTCGAAAAAATATCCAAGTTTTTGGGATGGTTTGCTTAGACTTCCCATTTACCACAGCAAGCTTTATTTATGTATTTATTTATTTTCTGTATGCAGTGCTACAACGAGCAATTGGATTATACATTTGGTGAAATTCTAGCAAAAAAAGGCCAAATACAGCACAGATCTGACTGGTTTGTACTCTTTGATTTTACTTACCATTCAGAGCTGAAATCAGGAAGAAAAACCAGCCAGCCGGTCTGCGAGTAAAATCAGCGCACATACACTTGTTAGGCACACAGCCAACCCTTCGCTTCTCCTCCTGATCACCCCTGTCACCCAGCCAGTGCCATTAGTACAGTGTATAGTATTATCACTGATCACTGTACTGGTGTCACTGGCAATGTAAGATAGAGTCAGTTAGTATCCCTCCCAGTCAGTGTCAGTTAGCGTCAGTCATACTATAAAATCGCTGATCGCCACCATTACTAGTTTAGTGTCTGTTTGAGCCCATATTCAAGTTAGAACTATACAACATAGTGTCCGAAACAGTACAGTGTCCACAATAGTATAGTGTCCCCAATAGTACAGTGTCCGAAATAGTATAGTGTCCCCAATAGTACAGTGTCCCCAATAGTACAGTGTCCCCAATAGTATAGTGTCCAAAACAGTACAGTGTCCTCAATAGTACAGTGGCCCCAATAGTACAGTGTCCCCAATAGTACAGTGTCCCCAATAGTACAGTGCCCCCAATAGTATAGTGCCCCCAATAGTATAGTGTCCCCAATAGTACAGTGTCCCCAATAGTATAGTGTCCCCAATAGTATAGTGTCCAAAACAGTACAGTGTCCTCAATAGTACAGTGTCCCCAATAGTATAGTGTCCCCAATAGTATAGCGTCCAAAACAGTACAGTGTCCCCAATAGTACAGTGCCCCCAATAGTATAGTGCCCCCAATAGTATAGTGTCCCCAATAGTACAGTGCCCCCAATAGTATAGTGCCCCCAATAGTATAGTGTCCCCAATAGTATAGTGCCCCCAATAGTATAGTGTCCCCAATAGTATAGTGTCCAAAACAGTACAGTGTCCCCAATAGTACAGTGCCCCCAATAGTATAGTGCCCCCAATAGTATAGTGTCCCCAATAGTACAGTGTCCCCAATAGTATAGTGCCCCCAATAGTACAGTGTCCCCAATAGTATAGTGTCCAAAACAGTACAGTGTCCCCAATAGTACAGTGCCCCCAATAGTATAGTGCCCCCAATGGTATAGTGTCCCCAATAGTATAGTGCCCCCAATAGTATAGTGTCCCCAATAGTATAGTGTCCAAAACAGTACAGTGTCCCCAATAGTACAGTGCCCCCAATAGTATAGTGTCCCCAATAGTATAGTGCCCCCAATAGTATAGTGTCCGCAATAGTATAGTGTCCAAAACAGTACAGTGTCCCCAATAGTACAGTGTCCCCAATAGTATAGTGTCCCCAATAGTACAGTGCCCCCAATAGTATAGTGTCCCCAATAGTATAGTGTCCCCAATAGTACAGTGCCCCCAATAGTATAGTGTCCCCAATAGTACAGTGCCCCCAATAGTATAGTGTCCCCAATAGTACAGTGTCCCCAATAGTACAGTGTCCCCGATAGTATAGTGTCTGAAACAGTACAGTGTCCCCAAAAGTATAGTGTCCCCAAAAACGCAGTGTTCGCAAGATCAGACCTGGTAACTGCCAGCACTTGCCACATGTAGCAGAATATATTTTGGCCTACATTTATGAACAAATTAGATTTTATTGTATATGTTTTATAACAGAAATCAGAAAATATTGTTTTCCTCAATAGTATACCGTCCAAAACAGTACAGTGTCCCCAATAGTACAGTGCCCCCAATAGTATAGTGCCCCCAATAGTACAGTGTCCCCAATAGTACAGTGCCCCCAATAGTATAGTGCCCCCAATAGTATAGTGCCCCCAATAGTATAGTGTCCCCAATAGTATAGTGTCCCCAATAGTATAGTGCCCCCAATAGTATAGTGTCCCCAATAGTATAGTGTCCAAAACAGTACAGTGTCCCCAATAGTACAGTGCCCCCAATAGTATATCTGTTCAGACTCCACCATGATTTCAACCATCCACACAGTGCCCCCAGGTGTGCTCTCACCAAATATCATTGGAACCTCTGACTCATGAGTCCAATAAACACTTGTAACTATTAAGAGATCTCATAGATAAACTTTAAAAAAATGTTATTGTTCTTTCCGCAATAAACTTTTTTTAAACAAATATATAAAATCACTCACGGGCTAAAAAATCCAGTCAAGCAGGTTACTTATGAACATCAGGGTAAGGGTCAGAGCCAGTTCACACAGGGGCAACACGACTTCCAGCGCAACTTTTGGAGGCAACTTGGACACGACTTGAAAATGAATAACAACGCGACTTGGGGCGACTTCAAAGCGACTTAGGGCGTCTTACAACACGACTTTAAGTCGCCCCCAGGCCAGGTGAATCACAGAATAATCAGCTCTCAAGGGGGGGAACTCCACGCCAAATTCTAAATAAAAAACAGGCATGGGTACCCCCCCAAGAGCATACCAGGCCCTTAGGTCTGGTATGGATTTTAAGGTGAACCCCCTACGCCGAAAAAACTGCATGGGGGTCCCCCACAATCCATACCAGCCCCTTATCCGAGCACGCAGCCTGGCCGGTCAGGAAAGGGGGTGGGGACGAGCGAGCGCCCCCCCTTCTAAACCGTACCAGGCTGCATGCCCTCAACATGGGGCGGTGGATGCTTTGGGGAAGGGGGGTGCCCTGCGGCCCCCTCACCCCAAAGCACCTTGTCCCCATGTTGATGAGGACAAGGGCCTCTTCCCGACAACCCTGGCCGTTGGTTGTCAGGGTCTACGGGTGGGGGGCTTATCGGAATCCGGGAGCCTCCTTTAATAAGGGGGTCCCCAGATCCCGGCCCCCCCACCCTATGTGACTGAGTATGGGGTACATCGTACCCCTGCCCATTCACCTGGGGAAAAAAGTGTCAATAAAAAAAACACACTAGACAGGTTTTTACTGTAAAGTAATTTATTAGGCAGCTCTAGGGATCTAGAGCTCTAGATCTAGGGATCTCTTCCGACTTCGGGGGTCTCTTCCGACTCCTTCGTGCTCTCCGGCCTCTTGTCCCACTCTCCGGCCTCTTCTCCCGCTCTCCGGCCTCTTCTCCCGCCCTCCAGTTCTTCTGCCGGGCTCCTCTGCTATCTTATTCCGGCTCTTTTACTAGCGTTGGCCTGGGCTTCTCCATCCTTCTTCCCTCTTCTCTCTTCTTCCTATGTTGACAGGATGCTCTCTCCCGCTGTAATACCGTATGCAAGGTGCATAACGACTTATATAGGCATGGGGCGTGGTCACCGGGTGATGTCACACGGTGACCCCGCCCCTTATGACGTCAAGTCCCGGGGCATGCGAATGGGTGAATGGGTAAGGGTACAATGTACCCCATACTCATTCACATAGGGTGGGGGGCCGGGGTCCCGGATTCCGATAAGCCCCCCGCCCACAGACCCCAACAACCAACGACCAGGGTTGTTGGGAAGAGGCCCTTGTCCTCATCAACATGGGGACAAGGTGCTTTTGGGTAGGGGGCTACAGGGCGCCCCCTTCCCCAAAGCACCCACCCCCCCATGTTGAGGGCATGTGGCCTGGTACAGTTCAGGAGGGGGGTGCTCGCTCGTCCCCACCCCCTTTCCTGACCGACTGGGCTGCGTGCTCGGATAAGGGTCTGGTATGGATTTTGGGGGGGCCCCCACAACGTTTTTTCGGCGTAGGAGTTTCCCTTAAAATCCATACCAGACCTAAGGGCCTGGTTTGCCCTTAGAGGGCGACTTCCATTGAAATCAATGGGTACAAGTTGCCTAGAAGTCGGTTTGAAGTTGTACAGGAGCCTTTTCTGAAGTCGGAGCGACTGCAGTAGTGTGCATTAAGACGGCTCCATTCACTTCCATTGATTTTCTCAACCGCGTGACTTGGGGCGACTTGGGGAGACTTGATGTCGGATCCCAGGTTGCCCCTGTGTGAACCGGCTCTAAGGGCTCACGTGCACTGAGAGTTTGCTGTCCTCCTCTAAATGCCATAACTCCTGGCAGGAGAAAAGGTGCTTTAAAAACTTGCCTAAACACACATATTGCACATGCATTTGATCGTTTTTGGATTCTAAATATTAATTCAGAATATTAATTTAACCACTTCCCGCTCTCCATATGCAGAATGATGTCTATAAAGTGGTTCAGTTATCCTGACTGGGTGTCATATGATGTCCAGCAGGATAACAAGCTAGTCCGCGCCTGCGGGGAGTAGTGGACCCTACGGCTGACTGCTGCGGATGGAGCTCTGGGTGGTTCAGGAAAGCAGGTCCTCTGGAGCCCCAACACAGATCACACTGGGAGCTAAAGTATGAGATTCCCCAGGGCGCATCTAAGAGCCAGCAGATGTTCACCACGGCCCCTAATGGTGGGGATGGGCTTTGCTTCAACTGGCTCCAGGTCACGGCCCCCAGGGTCGCTCATGCTCACGATAGGCTACTGTAGGATGGAGTGCAAGCAGCAGTCCTGGACCACAAGGGATAGTCAGGAGATAAGCCAAAAGGTCAGGGCAACGAGCTGACAGGGATAGTCAAAGAATCCGCCAAAGGTCGGGGTATGAAGCAGACAGCGATAGTCAAGAACAAGCAATTGTCGGTAAACAGAATCAGACATAGAGCACACAGGAAGCCAAACACACAATAATGATTATCAAGGTTTGGCTTGCAGTGCACAGGTTAATATAGTGTTCCCTGTTAGAGGCTGGGGTGGAACCATGTTGAAGGAAGATTACTTAAGCAAACAGGTGAACAGCGACCGGTCTCTAAGCTGAACACAACAGAGAGGTAAGCAGACAGACATGAACATTACTGCAGATTTATGACACCCAAACTTGCAAGTGACCTCCACCATGCTTCACAGTTGCCTGCAGACACTCATTATTGTACCGCTTTCCAGCCCTTCATTGAACAAACTGCCTCCTGCTACAGCCAAATAATTCACATTTTGATTCATCAGTCCAGAGCACCTGCTGCCATTTTTCTGAACCCCAGTTCCTATGTTTTCCTGCATAGTTCAGTCACTTACCCATGTTTCCTGGGGGGGGGGGTGGCATTTTAGCCACAATTTTTCCATGAAGACCACTTCTGGGCAGACTAATCCAGAGTAGATGAGTGTACCTGGGTCCCACTGGTTTCTACCAGTTCTGTGTTGATGGCACTGCTGGATCATTGTTGCAGGGAAGTAAGCATGATGTGTCTTTCATCTGCTGCATTAAGTTTCCTTGGGCGACCACTGTGTCTACGGTCCTCAACATTGCCTGTTTTATTTGTGCTTCTTGAAAAGAGCCTGATGAATTGAATAGATGCTGGTTT
This sequence comes from Lithobates sylvaticus, assembly GCA_028564925.1. Classification (NCBI taxonomy): domain Eukaryota; kingdom Metazoa; phylum Chordata; class Amphibia; order Anura; family Ranidae; genus Lithobates; species Lithobates sylvaticus. The sequence goes on from CM053031.1 coordinate 268,570,810, forward strand.
GAAGCCAAAGGGTGGTCACACCAAATATTGATTTGGTTTGGATTTTTCTTCTGTTCACTTACTTTGCATTTTGTAAATTGTTAAAAATAAGAAATTAATTTTTATATTTTTGAAAGCATTCTTATTTTAGAGCATTTCCTCATACCTGCCCATCATTTTTGCACAGTACTGTATATATGTGTTATTTTATGCTAGCATCTGTGAAAGCTCCTGGGTGGGAGGAGAGGAGAGCAGAGGAGAACAGTTGTCCATCCACAAAATAAGCTTGTGTTGGGTGCTTACAGGCCCTTCCATTGAGGTCTGGGGCTAAAAAACACTCAATGCAGCCCAAAAAAAGCTTCTGGTAATGAGCTTCCAGTGACTGGGTGTATATAAGTGAAGAGTTTGTACTGAAAAGAATGAGATTCCTACTGCTGAAGGATGTCTCATGTAAGGTGTAGGCACAAAAACACAATCAAACATGCTCAGGTATGAATGTGGGCTTACAGATTTCTTTTAGTCCCCCTGCAAAGTACCAAATGTTGAGCCTGTCAGTGAAGCGCACCTAAAGCTATTGGTCCATAACAAATTATTTAATTATTTATTTATAACCTATAAATAACATGACCTGTGTCCATTTAGACCCCAAGAATAATTTTTTTGCAAAAACCATACAGAGTGAGCTGAAAATGGTTGGAAAAATCTAATAATAAAATGTGTATTAATTAATGGAAATAATTCTGATACTATTATTAAAAAAATGTAAGCATAATTTAATGATAGCATGCTTCAAAATAATCTTATGGTATTATATTGTATTTTATTATATTACATGAATGCGTTATATTCTACATTTTATTCTATTCTAAGAAGCTATGACAACCTATGAAAGAAGATTAAAGATGAAAGACTGTGTGTAGTTCACTGTTTATGCAGAGCACAATCTTCTTACGAGTTCAGGATCTTCGGCCATTTTGATTGGCTAGACTGGATTGGCCCCCTCTCTGCAAGGACTGGATGCTTATTTAGGTCTACGGGGCAGAAAAAAAGCACTTCTAGTTACCAAATCCTCTTCTGTCCCAGCTGCTGCTACTCTCCTCTACTTCCCTAACTCAGGCAGAGGTCAGACATGGAGGATTTTTATCTTCCCTGGAGTTCAGATATAAGGCTGAGAGAAGATCGGAGGGCAAGCCCAAGTGCTATATTGACCACTAAGTATCACATCATGAAATAAACAGAATTACTTTCTGGATTGACAGTACTGCCTCTGTTGCTGAACCTCTCCCACTATGAGCTGCAGTGTCTGGGAGGAAGAGCGTGTGAGACACAAATGAAGGAGGATTCGGCTCAGTTGAGTTTCTTTTATACTTTATGAGGCTTGAGAATTACATAGTAACTGGACTTGGTACTAGTTTACACTGTCACGAAGAAGCATTATGTTGTGCTTTAACAGCCCCGTTCATAGAATGTTCACTTAATTTTATAGGACCCGTGGTCTTCTCTATGGGTTTCTCCAGGCCGGGATTTTCCACTCTACAGATTAATTCTGCCCCCCGGTCTCTGCTGAACGATGGGGTGAATGTCAGTGATGATTGCCAGATCTTTTCTCTTTTCTGCTCGGTACAGATTTGGAAGACATCATTAGGTGCTATGATGGGATGCAAGTCTGTCCCAGGCAACTTCCTAAACCAGCTCACAGTCGTATAATCTTGGATATATCCAGAGATATCACAGGTCAGAGTGGCTTCTTTATCTTCTTCCAGTTTGGGAATTTGGATATTTCCAACCTGTAGACGGGGCAGATCTGAAAGCAAAAATTATTTAGAAGACATGTGTAAGTCACAATGTATCTTACATTATATGTCCTTTATAGACAACACAATTCTACAAAGTATACAATAATTAGAGCTGTGTTGTCTGATTGAGATATTTAGATATTGGACCAAACACATGTACTGGAAGATCAAATATTATAAATGACTGTGCCAAAGACTACCAATTCCTGTGTATGAAAAAAACTATACCCTTGCTGGTACTCCAGAGCTTGTGTAATATGTATACCTAGTGAAAAGCGCTAGGTACCACAATAATTAAAATATATATATTAAAAACCCTAAACAAATAGAAAATATATGTGTGAATGTGTCCTTCCAATCTTTGAAAATTATACATACAATAGTCCACTTTCAGTGTTCAGCTTTATCCAAACATGGTGAACAAATGTGCTCCTCACTCTCTTTGCAATAATACGGTGCTGCACACTGTGCTCCTTCCGTGACCACAAAGCCCCCCCAGCGCACAAATGGTACAAATTGTACTAGATTCCTTTGGCAAAGTGTCTTATTATAAAGTCAATAATAGTAAATGTTTTGCCTTACCTATGAATTTAACCAGCGATATGTCTACCATTCTTAGTGAGAAATTTAAATACAACTGGGACGCAACGGCTATTTCATATCTGGGCATTAACCTCACCTTCCCAATAAATAAACTGTATGCAGCAAATTTTCCCACTTTATTCGATCAGATTACCAAAGATTTTCAAAATATTAGAAAAACACAACTTTCCTGACGCCAACATGGCAGCATACTAGTGATAGAGCTCCGCCTCTTGACCACTCCCTCAGGACCAGTGAATAGCATAAATATAAGGCCTAGTTAGGCCCTACCCCATTCTTCTTTTTTTCCTCATACCTCAACGCATCAGTGAAGAGTAAGCAGTACTATGTCCCCCCCTCTGCCTCTGTGCAGCATCCGGCTGGGTTCAAGCCTCTCCCAGTGCAAAGTCCCAGTGCTCGGGCTGCTAACATGCGCTAAAAAGCCTGGGAACCCCTTCTCTGGGTCTTATTGGGGTCCCTGCAGTGTTTCCTCTTTAGGAACGAAATCTGCTTTTAAAATTGATAACTGCAGCACTTGTGTCTCCTTCATGTCCTTCATTACCTTTCCCATTCCCAGCTGTCCTTGGCAGGTGTTGCATGTATGTATGTATGTATGTATGTATGTATGTATATGTGATATGGGTGTGTGTATACATGTTTAAAAAAAAATAAATAAATTGTATGTGGATGTGTGGGTATGCATATGTGTGGGGGTCTATGTAAATACATGTATGTATTGTGGGGGATCAGAGGGGTGAAAGGCCAGTTCAGTAAAATAAAAATGGCTTTATTCAGCAAAACAAACAGAAGAAAAAAGACAGGCTTGTCTTGTCACAGAGGTGCAGAGATAGGAAAGGTTCCATCTCTTTAACCAACAGGCTGATATATAGACAAAGTACATGGCTCTAGTCTGAGATACAGTTTTTTTTTTTATATATGTTTTTACTTACCCCAACAAATTGATCATTAGGCCCCTTTCAGACGAGGCGGACTCCGCTTGCACGGAGTCCGCTCTGTCCACCGGCTCAGCGGGAGATCTGTCCGTTGATCTCCGCTGAACCGGCGGATGACAAGCCACTCTCTGCTCACTGAGCGGAGGAGGGGCTTGCGAGCGCCGCTGATCTCTATGGAGAGATCGGATGAAAACGGACAGTGTGTCCGTTTTCATCCGATCTCACCCGATCCGATCCGCCAGAGACGGATCTGGACGTGTGGCCATCCGTCTGCTTTTAGCGGATCGGACCGGGTCGGATGTCAGCGGGCATGTCTCCGCTGACATCCGACGCTCCATAGAGTAACATGGAGCGCCCGTTCAGATCCGCCGTCAAAACTGACAGGCGGATCTGAACGGCCCGTCCGTGTGAAAGGGGCCTAACACTGAATGCTGCTTTGTGTGTCTCTCTCTCCAAACACACAACTCCTCTGACATCTTCAGCTCAGCTGACAGTAATCACTGCTGAAGATTCCTACCCTCTTTAATTAACCCTTTCCTAACCAGCCCCAGACTGAATCTCTGCAATATATGTGTGTAGGTATGTTTGTATATGTGTTGTAATCTTCGGGGACAATAGCTCCACGGGATTAAGTGCATAAACCGTTAGTTTTATAACAAAAAGACATTTATTTGTAAGAAAAAATCAAAAATAAGGCTTTCTTCAGCGCACAGGCAAAAGTACAAAACAAAGTCCGCTTAACTTCAGCATAAAAGAAAATCAGCTTATCTTCAGCACAGAAACAAATTTAAGGAAAACACATACGGTTTTGTAGCTGGGTCTTTAGCAGCCTCCAAACATCCACACAGCTCAAACGACAGGTGTAATCACCTACTCCTCCTCACCCCAACAACTCTTCCCTACTTCCTGTCTTATGAGCTGTCTTCCTGGAGGCCCTTAACCCCCTGTGCGCTGAATCATTGTGGTCAGGGAGGGAGGCTCTTTCCCACCCGAATATCTCTTCAGAGCCTCCCAAATTCCGGGTCCCAAATAACTTATTATTAACATAGAGAGGACTGCGAATCAGTCCTCTCCTGCTTGGCTACTCCCGGAACCCCTCACCCATTTTGGGTGACCCCCTGAGCAACGCTGCGACTCCTTTAAAGGGACCACAGCCCAAATACTGGTGCTATATAGCACCCGTCCAGGACCCAACCTTGGCGTCCTGTACATATCCCCCCCCCTCTGCCTCAACGCGGAGGTGTTGGAGGCACCACTCGACATCATACAATGGACCCGGGAGAGGGCATCGGCGTTCTGATGTTGTCTCCCTGGTCTGTGCTCTACCACAAAATTGAACTCCTGGAGAGAAAGGAACCACCTTGTCACCCTGGCATTGGTGTTCTTGTTTTGTCTCATCCAGGTCAGTGGGGCATGGTCGGACACTAAGCGGAACCTTCTACCTAGGAGGAAATACCGTAAGGAGTCTAAAGCCCACTTGATGGCAAGACACTCCCGCTCCACCACCGCATAGTTTTTCTCCGCTGCCGTCAGCTTCCTACTTAGAAAAACTATGGGGTGCTCTTCCCCATTGATCATTTGAGACAGGACTGCTCCTAACCCTTCACTTGAAGCATCTGTCTGTACTACAAAATCCTTAGAAAAATCTGGAGCCACGAGCACCGGATCCCGGCACAATGCCGTCTTAAGCTTCTGGAAAGCTTTTTCGGCACCGTCATTCCACTGTACCATCACTGACTTTCTGCCTTTGGTCAAGTCCGTCAATGGTGCAGCAACGGTGGCAAAGTTGGGGACTAACCTCCGGAAGTAGCCAACTATGCCCAAAAACGCTCTGACCTGCTTCTTGGTTAGGGGACGGGGCCAGTTCTGTATGGCTTCTACCTTACTCATTTGGGGCTTCACCAGCCCTCTACCCACAATGTACCCTAGGTACTTGGCTTCCTCTACCCCAATTGCGCATTTCTCCGGATTGATAGTGAATCCTGCTCTTCTCAAGGCGTCTACGACTGCCTGAACTCGGGGAAGATGAGACTCCCAATCAGTGCTGAAAATGACTATGTCATCTAGTTAAACAGAAGCATACCGCTGATGTGGACGCAAAGTTTTGTCCATGGCCCTTTGGAATGTAGCGGGGGCAGAGTGTAGACCAAATGGCATTCTTTTGTACTGGAAGTGGCCTCCCGGGGTAGAGAAAGATGTTTTCTCCCTGGCTTTCTTGGTCAGGGGAACTTGCCAATACCCTTTTGTGAGGTCTAGCGTGGTTATATACCTGGCTGGACCTAACCTCTCAATTAGCTCATCTACCCGTGGCATTGGATAAGCATCAAACTTGGAGATTTCATTAAGTTTTCTAAAGTCATTGCAGAAGCGGAGGGTGCCGTTGGGTTTGGGTACCAACACGATTGAACTCGACCACTCGCTCTGCGACTCTTCAATGACTCCAAGCTCGAGCATTCTCTTGACCTCTTCAGACACTGCCACTCTATGAGCTTCTGGCATACGGTAAGGCTTTAACCGGATTTTTACACAGGGTTCCGTCACAATGTCATGCTCGATGACGTTGGTGAGACCCGGCAACCCTGAAAACATGTCCCTATTTCGTTGCAGAAACTCTTTTGCTTGCTGGGTTTGGGGCCTAGTTAGGGTAGCAGCCACCTGCACCAGGTCGATTCCTGCATGGTCCCCCGACTGTACCGCTACCACAGCGGATACCTGTTCTCTGTCTCTCCAGGGTTTCAATAAATTTACATGATAGATCTGGTATGGTTTTCTTTTCCCTGGCTGGTGTACCTTGTAGTTCACCTCACCCACCTTTTCTACTACCTCAAACGGGCCTTGCCACTTGGCCAAGAACTTGCTCTCCACTGTGGGTATTAGGACAGCCACCCAGTCTCCCACTTGAAACTGTCTAATTTTAGCCGATCTGTTATACACCCTTCTTTGGGCATCCTGAGCCTTCTGCATGTGCTCCCTCACCAGTGGCATCACCTTAGCCACCCTCTCTCGCATTTGAGAGATATGCTTTACCACGGTTTTGTGCGGTGAGGACTCACTTTCCCACGTTTCTTTTACTAGATCAAGCAACCCCCGGGGCCTTCGTCCATACACGAACTCAAACGGTGAGAAGCCCATGGACGCTTGTGGAACCTCCCGGATGGCAAACAAGAGGGCAGGGAGTAACATATCCCAATCCTTCCCGTCTTTCTGGACCACTCTTTTTAACATGGACTTTAGAGTTTTATTAAACCTCTCAACTAGGCCATCGGTCTGCGGGTGATAGACGGACGTCCGCAATTGTTTGATCTGAAATAGTCGGCACAAGTCCGCCATCACCTTTGACATAAAAGGGGTGCCCTGGTCCGTAAGTATCTCTCTGGGGAATCCAGTTCGTGAAAACATTTGGAATAGTTCCTTGGCAATGGCCTTAGAGGAAGTTTTCCTCAAAGGAACTGCTTCTGGATACCTGGTTGCATAGTCTAGGATGACTAATATATATTGGTGCCCCCTTGCCGACTTTACCAGGGGTCCCACGAGATCCATAGCGATCCGCTCAAATGGAACCTCAATAATTGGCAAGGGTACCAGAGGGCTTCTATAGTGTGGTACTGGGGCAGTTAACTGGCAAATGGGACAAGATGCACAATATCTTTTAACCTCGGCCTTTACCCCTGGCCAGTAAAACCGGTCGGTTATTCTGGCCTCCGTTTTCTCTGCCCTCAAGTGTCCTCCCAGTGCGTCGTTGTGGGCTAGGTCAAGTAGCATCCGCCTATATGGTTGGGGAACCAGTAACTGCTCTACAGTTTCCCCTCGGCTTTCCGCCACTCGATAAACCAAATCCCCCTTTAACGCAAAATGAGGAAACCTTTGATCTGCCCCTGGTATTTGTGAGACCCCATCAATAACAGAAACCTGCTCTCGAGCATTGACCAAGGTAGGATCCTGCAACTGGGCGGTGCCAAACACACCCCTGGGTACGTCCAGGTCTGGATGCACTGACCTTGAGAATGTTTCCCCTTCACCCTCCTCAACTGGGAACTGCAACGGGGAGAGCTCCTCATCATCCTCCCCCAGCATAACCTGCAATGGGAAGACTTCCCCCCCCTCAGAGGTCAACTCGGTATTGAGACCTGAAACAGAAACATTATCATTCAAATTAACATTCTCTGCAATATCCTTATCAGGATAATATCCTTATCAGTGACAGGTATCTCTGTATCAGAGGGGTGTGTTGTGGGGTTTTCATGCCTAGACCCCTCAGACTCCATCTCTTTTAGGCCCAGTGTCCCCAGTTCTCCTGGCAGCCCCATCTGTGCCTGGTTCCACAGTTCGAGAAATAGCGGACAGTCCCGCCCCACTATAATATCATGTATTAAACTATTTACTACCCCAACCTCTTGTGTCACTGAGGTATGTCCATAAGAAACCGTCACAGAAACTAGGGGGTACTCCCTGGTATCCCCATGGATACACACTACGCGCAGAGTTTTATTTACGGGGCCAAGTCTCCCAATCACCCTGGCATGTACCAGTGTTACCATGCTCCCGGAGTCCAGTAGGGCCCTGGCAGGAAGGTGGTTCACCCACACTTCACACTCGAACCGTCCTTCAGCCAGATCAAGATCATGCTCTTTGCACATAGAAGGAGCTTCTCCGACCAGTCCCGCAATCCATCGGCTCCTCCTGAAGTGGGCATTGTGCCCGGGTATGCCCCCAGGACCGACATCGCCAACACTGTAGGCCTCCCACCCTAGGGACAGGAACCAACCTTCGAGGTTCTGCAGAAGATGGTGCAGGGTTGTGGGTTCCAAAGTCTGGCAGGGCTTCTCTCCTAGGTGCTGTGGCCGGTCTTGTTGCCCTTGGTGTGGGTTCCCGACGTTTGGCAGGCCCAAGCAGGTCTTCCACCACGGTGTACCTTTCAACCAACTCAACCAGCTGGTCAGCGGTTGCAGGGTCTCCATGGCTTACCCAGCGCTGTAGGTCATCTGGCAGGGACCGCAGGTACCAGTCCATCACCACCCGTTCCACCATTTGTGGGCTTGACAGTTTTTTCTGGCTGCAGCTATTTTTTAACCAGCTGTATCAGTTCATGCATTTGGGACCTGGGTGGTCGGTCAGGTTTGTACCGCCAGCGATGCACCCTCTGAGCCCGGACAGCCATGGTCACTCCTAGGCGGGCCAGGATCTCTGCCTTCAGACGCTCATAGTCGCTGATATGGGAGGTCAAAGTAGGCCTTTTGTGGGTCACCGGTAAGAAAAGGAGAGATAATGCCGGCCCATTGGTCACGGGGCCACCCCTCTCTCTCTGCTATCCTCTCAAAGGTGGTGAGAAAGGCCTCTACGTCATCGCTGGGTGTCAGTTTTTGTAAGAAATGGCTGGCTCTCACAGACACTTGGTTGCCAACGGCAACGACCGCTTGTTCTCGTCCCTAAGCTAGCCGCTGTACTGCCTCCTGTAAGGCAGTCACCTGTGCTTGAGTGGACTCCTGCTGAGCAGTAAACTGGGCGGCTAGCAACCGTGTGTTTTCCTGCTGTGCAGCTATAGCCTGTGCCAGGGCCTGCTGCTGCTGAGCCATCGCTTCCTCATGGCGACGGTTTGCGTCTGCTGAAGCTTGCTGCTGGGTCACGGTGGCTTGCGCCAAAGCCCCGAAGACCTCCTCCATGTCTTTACCTGCTGCTTGCAGCGTCTGAGCTGACTTCACCCACGACATGCCATTTGTACACTATCTCTTTAAATGTCAGTTTAGTTTTAAACGTTTTTTGCGGCACTTTTGCCCGCATTCTCCACCAGTTGTAATCTTCGGGGACAATAGCTCCACGGGATTAAGTGCATAAATCATTAGTTTTATAACAAAAGACATTTATTTGTAAGAAAAAATCAAAAATAAGGCTTTCTTCAGCGCACAGGCAAAAGTACAAAACAAAGTCCACTTAACTTCAGCATAAAAGAAAATCAGCTTATCTTCAGCACAGAAACAAATTTAAGGAAAACACATACGGTTTTGTAGCTGGGTCTTTAGCAGCCTCCAAACATCCACACAGCTCAAACGACAGGTGTAATCACCTACTCCTCCTCACCCCAACAACTCTTCCCTACTTCCTGTCTTATGAGCTGTCTTCCTGGAGGCCCTTAACCCCCTGTGCGCTGAATCATTGTGGTCAGGGAGGGAGGCTCTTTCCCATCCGAATATCTCTTCAGAGCCTCCCAAATTCCGGGTCCCAAATAACTTATTATTAACATAGGGAGGACTGCGAATCAGTCCACTCCTGCTCGGCTACTCCCGGAACCCCTCACCCATTTTGGGTGACCCCCTGAGCAACGCTGCGACTCCTTTAAAGGGACCACAGCCCAAATACTGGTGCTATATAGCACCCGTCCAGGACCCAACCTTGGCGTCTTGTACAGTGTACATATGCAAGTATATGTAGATAAAAAAAAAAAGGGAAAGTGGAATCCTTTCTGCTATATCTACTCCTGATCCTTCTGTCGCTTTTCAGCTGTCCTCACCTCAGCTGGCCATCCCATTTCTCCACATATAAAGAGTCAGTTACCGCTCATATAAAGACCCTCAACAACTAGGGTGGGGACCACCATATTGGTAAGTTTTCAGGAAAAAGAGTGCCCTCTCATGCGGATTGGCTTTGATTTGCTTCAGCCCCGCGCGCCCACGCTCTCAAGATGGCCGGGCCAAGGCAAGGCGGACGTTCTTCAGAGGAGCATAGCCCGGATGGCGCTCCCACTCAGGAGAAGAGCTCCAAGGAAGACGTCTTTGCTTCTCTTCCCCAGAGCCAGCGCCCCAGCAAGATGTCTGTGCCTGTGGCGCAGTATCTATGCCTGGAAGGCTGGTGAGTAGACACTGCCTTGAGAAGTATGCAGCTAACAGGTAATGCCAAATGTCTTTATTATTGATAAGATTGGCACAAGATTCTGTTTTGGACTTGCCTTTATTACCCGGAGCAACTGTTACACTTGTATTGGAGACTGTTGCCATAGGAGACAGCATACTTGTTCACGTGCAGATGTGGCATCTTGCTGGATGCTTTTCCCTGCGTGGCTGTCCTGTAGAAGTCTGGGAGTCTGCCGGGTTGGCGTTGCACAGACACATTTGGGTGCCCCAAGGAGAGTAGTAATGTAATGCACAGAGCGCTCTAGTGGCCAAATTGCACTTGCTGACATCATCACCTTTCGGTGAGGTTAAACAGCCGCCTACAACAGCAACAGTTTTGTATATGACTATCTCGGTTACTTGGGGAGCCACAGCCAGGTCTGGGTAATATGTCCTGGTCTCAGGTGGACTGAAACCCTGATGCATGATTCAAAATCCAAACTGTCTGGGTGAATCCTAGACAGGTGGCACAGGTGTCTGGTGCCCATGAATCTACTTTGCAGAGGCTGCCTGCTGGCTAAGTGGGTGACAATTCTGTCTAGTATCACTGGGGTTGCTGGTTCAATTCCCCAACATGCTAATATTTGTTTTGATGTTTATTTCTTCTCCCTGTGTGGGTTTCTCAACACAATCCAAAGACATGCTCTGCACCTACTATGCCTTACAACCCACTATATGTGGAGGGATGTTGACAACTCATGGCTCTGGAGGTTCTCATTGGACAGAAGGGGGCCTGGGTCATTGTTACAATTATTACAGATGCAGCAGTCTGCTATTCAAAATATGGAGGCTGACCAGGAAGTCCCTCCTAGTTGCTTGTATAGCCACTGAAAGAGCACCCTGGCACCTTAGCGGTTAGGGAGGCCATATGGTTGAGACCCTGGGCTGCGTATTGCTTCCTAGAAACAAAAGTGGGGAAGAATGAATGGGGGTTTGAGAAAAAATGCCTGTATAAACAGGATGTCGAAACTGTATACTCTGAACAAGTTAATGGTCAACCTGCGCCTACATACTGTAGCATCTGCAGATGCTGGCAGACTAGCAATAACCAGCCCATGTGCTGGGTGAATCTAATGGGAATGGTTTAATAATTATCAACCAGCTGCTGCACCTGCAGGACTCTGAGGAGAGTGTCAGGAAAACATATCTAAAGGGATGCAGACCCTATCGGAAGTGTCTTGCCAAAAAATTCGATTTTTGTGACAGTGGATGCCGAGGGTCTGGCTTGTGTCTTGGTGCAGACTTCTGGGGGGATAAGTGAGCCAGTCACACAGGTACATGCCCAGACTCTTAAGGTAAGACCTAGAAGGCACGCTTCGCTGGTATCTGGACGGCATGTTGGATGAAGGTATCAGACACTCATGGTCACTTCGGGAGATTCCTCACTGCTCCTCTCTTCCACGAAGCTGACAAGTCCACCACAACAGTGGATGGACTGCTACATTGCTTACAGACACCTCAGACTCAAGAGGGTTTGCACGTTTTTTACCCAATCCTGTTTGGAGTTCGCAGGAAATGTTGGTTAGTGTCCAGTTGCAGATCGGAAGAGGTTGAACCCTGTGGGGCCCTCTTTGAGTTCTTTAAGACGGAGTCCATTAAACAGTATAACCACATGGCTGGAGGCTGTTGATGGATCGTCAGGATTAGGGATGAGCCGAACACCCCCGGGTTCGGTTCGCACCAGAACCTTCGAACGGACCGAAAGTTCGCGCGAATTTTCGAACCATATACGTTATAATGGACGCGAACGTTCGAAATCAAAAGTGCTAATTACAACGGCCAATATGCATGTTAATGTCATAAAACAGGTTTGGGGACCCGGGTCCTGCCCCAGGGGACATATATCAATGCAAAAAGAACTTTTAAAAACTAACGTTTTTTCGGGAGCAGTCATTTTAATGATGCATAAAGTGAAAAAAAAAAAGTGAAATTTTCCTTTAAATATGGTACCTGGGGGGGTGTCAAAAGTATGCCTGTGAAGTGGCATGTGTTTCCCTTGTTTAGAACTGTCCTTGCACAAAATGACATTGCGGCTTTAGGTTTGTTCTTAAGTAGAATCTGAACAGGTACATTATGAAGTGTAGCTCCATCCCAAAAAAATCTATTTTTAAGCTTTTTGGAGAACATAGAGAGGGGTTATCACCCCTGTAACATTTGCTGTCTTTGCACATCTGTTCAGAACATGTCACCTCACTTTCCGTCCCAATGACAAATGTTTTTGGAAAAGTGGGGTTTTAATTGAAACAAGGATTGGTGATAAAGTATCAGTAGAGAGGAGATACCTTTTTCCCAAATTAAATCTAACAGGATAGAATTTCCCTTCCTAGGGGTAGATTTCCTCTCACTTCCTGTTTTCTCTTTCCATTTGCAAGTAGGAGTCGTTTGTAAGTTGGATGTTTGAAAGTAGGGGCCTGGCGTATATACTATGCAGAAATTTGCCCTATTAGATGTTGGTGTAGCCACAAGACTGGTGGGCACAGGAATGGGCCCTGCTGTGAGTTAATAGATCAAGATTTGTAATTGCATGCACCTGTTGAACAGGGCAGAAAAATTGGGGGTGGTGGTGGACGGTGTTGCCACAAGACTGTAAGCTCTCACAGTTACTCTTGGTGGGCGCAGGAATGGGCCCTGCTGTGAGTTATTAGATCAAGATTTGTAATTGCAAGCACCTGATGAACAGGGCAGAAAAATTGGGCCTTTGGCGGTGGTGGTGGACGGTGTTGCCACAAGACTGTAAGCTCTCACAGTTACTCTTGGTGGGCGCAGGAATGGGCCCTGCTGTGAGTTATTAGATCAAGATTTGTAATTGCAAGCACCTGATGAACAGGGCAGAAAAATTGGGCCTTTGGCGGTGGTGGTGGACGGTGTTGCCACAAGACTGTAAGCTCTCACAGTTACTCTTGGTGGGCGCAGGAATGGGCCCTGCTGTGAGTTATTAGATCAAGATTTGTAATTGCAAGCACCTGATGAACACGGCAGAAAAATTGGGCCTTTGGCGGTGGTGGTGGACGGTTTTGCCACAAGACTGTAAGCTCTCACAGTTACTCTTGGTGGGCGCAGGAATGGGCCCTGCTGTGAGTTATTAGATCAAGATTTGTAATTGCAAGCACCTGATGAACAGGGCAGAAAAATTGGGCCTTTGGCGGTGGTGGTGGACGGTGTTGCCACAAGACTGTAGGCCCTCATAATTACTCTTGGTGGGCGCAGGAATGGGCCCTGCTGTGAACTATTAGATCAAGATTTGTAATTACCCGCCCCTGTTAAACAGGGGCTGAAAAATTGTGCCTTAGGCACTGGTGCTGGTGCCACAACACTGCAACCCCTCACAGATACTGTACTTGGAGCACAGCAGTCACACGTGTTGCGAAGCATTTTTTTTTAAAAAATTGTAAGTACCCGCCCCTGTTAAACAGGGGCTGAAAAATTGTGCCTTAGGCACTGGTGCTGGTGCCACAACACTGCAACCCCTCACAGATACTGTACTTGGAGCACAGCAGTCACACGTGTTGCGAAGCTTTTTTTTATAAAAATTGTATGTACACGCCCCTGTTAAACAGGGGCTGAAAAATTGTGCCTTAGGCACTGGTGCTGGTGCCACAACACTGCAACCCCTCACAGATACTGTACTTGGAGCACAGCAGTCACACGTGTTGCGAAGCTTTTTTTTAAAAAATTGTAAGTACCCGCCCCTGTTAAACAGGGGCTGAAAAATTGTGCCTTAGGCACTGGTGCTGGTGCCACAACACTGCAACCCCTCACAGATACTGTACTCTGAGCACAGCAGTCACACGTGTTGCGAAGCATTTTTTTATAAAAATTGTATGTACACGCCCCTGTTAAACAGGGGCTGAAAAATTGTGCCTTAGGCACTGGTGTGGTGGCATGGATCATTGAGGAGGAGGAAGAGGATAGTCAGTGAACATAAGAGGACAGTCACTCAGCATCAGCATAGGCAGTCTTGAAGGGATGTGACATTATAAATTATTCGGTTATATCCGCTTCAGGTGCCTGGTAGCTGGTGGTGATCCAAGACTGATTCATTTTGATGAAGGTCAGTCGATCAACCGAGGCGGTGGACAGGCGCACCCTATGATCGGTGACAAATCCTCCAGCAGCACTGAATGTGCGTTCGGAAAGAACGCTGGAGGCAGGACAGGCCAGTAGCTCAATTGCATACTGTGCAAGCTCTGGCCAGTGATCCATCCTCAGGACCCAGTAAGCCAGAGGATTTTCGGTGGGAAAGGTGTCCAAGTCTGACCTTGCCCCAAGGTATTCCTGCACCATGTATATCAGACGCTGGCGATGGTTGCTGGAACCGATCAGACCTTGGGGCTGCGGACTAAAAAATTGTCTGAACGCATCGGTCAGACGTCCACCTTCCCCACCGCTCCTTCTGCTACTGACCGAAGCCTCAGCAACTCGTCGCCCAGGACCAGGAGTTTGTAACCTCCCAGTTTCTGGGAACGCGTTGCACAGACCTTTCTGCAAGGCCTCCCTGAGATGTCTCATCCTCTGCTCCCTCTGCGACGGCAAGATAAGGTCCGCAACCTTACCCTTGTACCGCGGATCAAGGAGAGTGGCCAGCCAGTAATGGTCCCTCTCCTTGATCCGAAGAACACGAGGATCCTTCCGCAGGCTTTGCAGGATCAGGGAGGCCATGCAGCGTAGGTTAGCTGAGGCATTCGGTCCGGAGTCTTCTGGGTCACTGAGGATGACATGATCGCCAGCCACCTCCTCCCAGCCACGTACAAGTCCACTGGTTTGTTGGGACTGTACATCATCCCTAAAAGACTGCTGCTGCTGATGCTGAGTGCCAGGCTCCACCTCCATGCTCACACAATCCTCCTCCTCCTCCTCCTCCTCCTCCTCCTCCTCTTCCTGTGGGTGGGACAGAAGGAACACTGTCCGGATAAAGGGGGCCTTGAGAGGCAAGGAAGTCCTCCTCTTCCTGCCTCTGTTCTGCCTCAAGTGCCCTGTCCATTATCCCACGCAGCGTATGCTCCAACAGGTGGACAAGAGGGACAGTGTCACTGATGCATGCACTGTCACTGCTCACCATCCTCGTGGCCTCCTCAAATGGTGAGAGGACAGTGCATGCATCCCTGATCATGCTCCACTGACGTGGGGAAAAAAAACCAAGCTCCCCTGACCCTGTCCTGGTGCCGTAGTCGCAAAGGTACTCATTGATGGCCCTCTGCTGCGTGTGCAGTCGCTGCAGCACGGCCAACGTTGAGTTCCACCTGGTGGGCATGTCACATATTAGGCGGTTCTTGGGCAGGTTCAGCTCCTTTTGCAGCTCAGTCAGCCGAGCACTGGCATTATAAGATCGGCGGAAATGCACACAGACTTTCCTGGCCTGCCTCAGGACATCCTGTAAGCCTGGGAACCTGCCCAAGAACCGCTGCACCACCAGGTTGAGGACGTGAGCCATGCAGGGCACATGGGTGAGCTGCCCCTGTCGCAGGGCGGAGAGGAGGTTGGTGCCATTGTCAGAAACGACCATTCCTGGCTTAAGCTGACGTGGCGTCAACCACCTCTCGGCCTGCCCCTGCAGAGCTGCCAGAACCTCTGGCCCAGTGTGGCTCCTGTCCCCCAAACACACCAGCGCAAGCACGGCATGGCATCTTTTTGCCTGCGTACTTGCGTAGCCCCTTGTACGCCTACGGAGCACCGCTGGTTCCAAGGACAGAGCACTGGAGGAAGAAGAAGAGGAGGGGGTGGAGGAGAGAGGTGTGTCACAACCAGTAGCAGTAGTAGCGTTTTGGAGGCGTGGTGGCGGAACAACCTCCAACACTACTGCACCTTGTCCTGCATCCCTCCCAGCTGCCAATAGAGTGACCCAATGGGCCGTGAAAGAAAGGTACCGTCCCTGTCCATGCCTGCTGGACCATGAGTCAGCGGTAATATGCACCTTACCGCTGACCGCCCTGTCCAGCGAGGCATGGACATTGCCTTCCACATGCCGGTAGAGAGACGGAATCGCCTTCCGTGAGAAAAAGTGGCGTTTGGGAACCTGCCACCGAGGAACCGCACATTGAACAAACTCACGGAAGGGGGCCGAGTCTACCAACTGAAAAGGCAGCAGTTGAAGTGCTAGCAATTTAGCCAAGCTAGCATTCAACCGCTGGGCATGTGGATGGCTGGGAGTGTACTTCTTTCGACGGTCCAGCAGCTGGGGCAGGGAAATTTGCCTGCTGCAATCGGACGTCGGTGTACTGCAAGTACTTGGTTGTGACACACCTAATTCTACACCTTCAGTCCTCTCAGAGCAGCTTTCAGAGAGCACTGAAGATGTAGTGGGGATGGAGATCCCAGCTGATGAGGAGCAAGGAGAGGTCCGCTTAGTTCTTTGGTGTGGGTCTTTTATGTGTGCCTGCCAACGAGCTGCATGGCAGGTCGACATATGTCTGGTCATGCTTGTGGTGCCCAAGCGGCTGATGTTTTGGCCACGCGAGATACGCTTGAGACAAATATTGCAAATAGCAGTGGTGCGATCTGATGCACTCGTCTCAAAAAAGGCCCACACCAAAGAACTTTTCTGATAACGTGCAGAGGCAGCGCCCTGCACAGGCGGAGCTCTGCGGTGTTGTACAGTTGCTGTGCTGGCCTCTACCTGGCCTCCAGGGGGCATCCTGCCTCGTTGGACATGTGACGCCGCATCCTCCTCCTCCTCGTCCTCCTCCTCATCCTCTCTCCCTTCAGGCACCCACGTGGAGTCAGTGACCTCATCATCCCCTCCCTCTTCACCACTAGAGCAAACCTGGCAGTAAGCTGCAGTTGGTGGAAAAGTACTGCCAGATTCCTCAAGCTGGGTATCATCATCCAAGCCTTCTAATCGTTGGGCATCCTCCTGGAGCATGTACCCAACACTGTGCTCAAAGAGTTCGGGGGACTCCTCAGGAGGACATGGTGGGTCTAGGGAAGGGGTGGCTGATGATGCCATTGAGTACGCATTGGCAGCTGCTCTGCCAGTACCCTGAGCCTGGGTGAGAGAGGATGAGGAGGATGAGGAGGGCTTGGTCATCCATTCTACCAAGCCTTCAGCATGATGCGGCTCCACATGTCCAGCTGCCGAAAACAAAGACGCGCGTGTCCCATGGCCACGTGCTGATGACGATGCACGACCACGTCCACGGCCACGGCCACGTCCACTGGAAACAGAGCCTGCCTGCCCTGTGTTCTTGGCTCTGCACGCTCTGCCTCCCCTTGGCGGTCTTCCAGCCATTGTAGTCGGTAGTCCTGTGGGTGCTGCTGAGAAGAATATATAGGAGCTCTGTGTGATGCCACTAACACACTAGAAGTCCTATGGGTGCTTTTGCAAAGAAAATATAGGATCTCTGTGTGATGCCACTAACACACTAGAAGTCCTGTGGGTGCTGCTGAGAAGAAAATATAGGAGCTCTGTGTGATGCCACTAACACACTAGAAGTCCTATGGGTGCTTCTGCAAAGAAAATATAGGAGCTCTGTGTGATGCCACTAACACACTAGAAGTCCTGTGGGTGCTTCTGCAAAGAAAATAGAGGATCTCTGTGTGATGGGACTAACACACTTCAAGTCCTATAGGTGCTTCTGGGAACAAAATATAGCTCTGTGTGATGGGACTAACACACTTCAAGTCCTATAGGTGCTTCTGGGAACAAAATATAGGATCTCTGTGTGATGGGACTAACACACTTCAAGTCCTATAGGTGCTTCTGGGAAGAAAATATAGCTCTGTGTGATGGGACTAACACACTTCAAGTCCTATAGGTGCTTCTGGGAACAAAATATATGATCTCTGTGTGATGGGACTAACACACTTCAAGTCCTATGGGTGCTTCTGGGAAGAAAATATAGCTCTGTGTGATGGGACTAACACACTTCAAGTCCTATAGGTGCTTCTGGGAACAAAATATAGCTCTGTGTGATGGGACTAACACACTACAAGTCCTATAGGTGCTTCTGGGAACAAAATATATGATCTCTGTGTGATGGGACTAACACACTTCAAGTCCTATTGGTGCTTCTGGGAAGAAAATATAGCTCTGTGTGATGGGACTAACACACTTCAAGTCCTATAGGTGCTTCTGGGAACCAAATATATGATCTCTGTGTGATGGGACTAACACACTTCAAGTCCTATAGGTGCTTCTGGGAAGAAAATATAGCTCTGTGTGATGGGACTAACACACTTCAAGTCCTATAGGTGCTTGCTTCTGGGAAGAAAATATAGCTCTGTGTGATGGGACTAACACACTTCAAGTCCTATAGGTGCTTCTGGGAACAAAATATATGATCTCTGTGTGATGGGACTAACACACTTCAAGTCCTATAGGTGCTTCTGGGAACAAAATATATGATCTCTGTGTGATGGGACTAACACACTTCAAGTCCTATAGGTGCTTCTGGAAGAAAATATAGCTCTGTGTGATGGGACTAACACACTTCAAGTCCTATAGGTGCTTCTGGGAACAAAATATATGATCTCTGTGTGATGGGGCTAACACACTTCAAGTCCTATAGGTGCTTCTGGGAAGAAAATATAGCTGTGTGTGATGGGACTAACACACTTCAAGTCCTATAGGTGCTTCTGGGAACAAAATATATGATCTCTGTGTGATGGGACTAACACACTTCAAGTCCTATAGGTGCTTCTGGGAAGAAAATATAGCTCTGTGTGATGCCACTAACACACTAGAAGTCCTATGGGTGCTTCTGCAAAGAAAATAGAGGATCTCTGTGTGATGGGACTAACACACTTCAAGTCCTATAGGTGCTTCTGGGAACAAAATATAGCTCTGTGTGATGGGACTAACACACTTCAAGTCCTATAGGTGCTTCTGGGAACAAAATATAGGATCTCTGTGTGATGGGACTAACACACTTCAAGTCCTATAGGTGCTTCTGGGAAGAAAATATAGCTCTGTGTGATGGGACTAACACACTTCAAGTCCTATAGGTGCTTCTGGGAACAAAATATATGATCTCTGTGTGATGGGACTAACACACTTCAAGTCCTATAGGTGCTTCTGGGAACAAAATATAGCTCTGTGTGATGGGACTAACACACTTCAAGTCCTATAGGTGCTTCTGGGAACAAAATATATGATCTCTGTGTAATGGGACTAACACACTACAAGTCCTATGGGTGCTTCTGGGAAGAAAATATAGCTCTGTGTGATGGGACTAACACACTTCAAGTCCTATAGGTGCTTCTGGGAACAAAATATATGATCTCTGTGTGATGGGACTAACACACTACAAGTCCTATAGGTGCTTCTGGGAAGAAAATATAGCTCTGTGTGATGGGACTAACACACTTCAAGTCCTATAGGTGCTTCTGGGAACAAAATATAGCTCTGTGTGATGGGACTAACACACTACAAGTCCTATAGGTGCTTCTGGGAACAAAATATATGATCTCTGTGTGATGGGACTAACACACTTCAAGTCCTATAGGTGCTTCTGGGAAGAAAATATAGCTGTGTGTGATGGGACTAACACACTTCAAGTCCTATAGGTGCTTCTGGGAACAAAATATAGGATCTCTGTGTGATGGGACTAACACACTTCAAGTCCTATAGGTGCTTCTGGGAACAAAATATAGGAGCTCTGTTTGCTGCCAGTGCCTGCCTGCCACGAACACACTACAAGTCCTATAGGTGCTTCTGGGAACAAAATATAGGAGCTCTGTTTGCTGCCAGTGCCTGCCTGCCACGAACACACTTCAAGTCCTATAGGTGCCTCTGGGAACAAAATATAGGAGCTCTGTTTGCTGCCACTGCCTGCCAGTGCCTGCCTGCCACGAACACACTACAAGCCCCTCTTTCTAAATGAATCTTTCTAAATGAATCTATCTAATTAAATCTCTCTAACTAAATCTCTCTAACTAAATCTAGCAGAGTGACACAGAACGATCCTGCTCTCTCTACGCCGGAACAGCATGTGACCGGCGCCGACGGCGCGGCGGCCTTTTATAAGAGGGGCGTGTACTAAAGCCCCTGAGCTGTAATTGGCTACAGGCGTCCTGCCTGTAGCCAATTATGGCTCTTCGAGTTTCCGTCGCTGTGATTGGCCAAGCATGCGGGGTCACAATGCATGCTTGGCCAATCATCAGCCAGCAATGCACTGCGCCGGCCGCAATGCATTGCGGGGCCGCTCGCATCACACGAACGTGATGCGAGCGGCCAAAATAGTTCTGGGCTCGCCGAGCGAGCGAACACCTGGTGCTCGATGCGAACATGGGTTCGCATCGAGCACCGGGCCCATCCCTAGTCAGGATGCCTATCCTATCCTCACACCTTAGAGGGAAAGCGAAGCCAACTTTCTCCATCCCAATGGTTGGTGTACCCAGGGGTGCTCTGCTAGTTCCTCTGTTTTATTTCAATCAGAGGAAGTGGTGATAGTCAGGAATAGATTTCTGAGGATGAATACTTCCGCTTGTTTGATGGCTTCTCAGTGCCTGTCATCTGGGCACAACGTCAAACAGACCTTTTAAGCACTTTGGCCTCACTACACAGAGTCAAGGAGGACCAATCTCGCCTATATTCAGCTCCAGTATGAAACTCGCAGCAATATGCTATTGGGAGAGGTGAAACCCATAACACCTGGGGCAGAAGATCACCAGCAAAATTTCAGGAAGCAGTTTACCTCCCAGCATATTTTTCTTTTGAACGAATACAAGCTTCCCAGAGCATGAGTGGGTCTACACAGGGCCGGTGCTACCACTAGGCAAACTAGGCAGCCGCCTAGGGCGCACTGCTGCCTAGGGGCGATCGGCCACCGGTTTCCCTCCGCGTCTGCATGCTCTGCAGGCTGCAGAATGCAACTAAGTCTGACCGGTAGTGTTATTGGAGGCGCAGCATTGGAGCCAGCGCTAGAGGAAGCAGAGCCGATGCTTTCTGTATAGCGCCGCCTTCTGTCACAGGGACATTGTAAAGGGGGTGGAGCCAATGGTGGCGAAAAAAATTTGGTTTTGCCTAGGGTGTCAAAAACCCTTGCACCACCCCTGGGTCTATATCCAAGGTCTTCTCTCTGCTGGCCCACAGGTGGGGCCTACCACAGACAAACCTCCTCAGGCTTCCTCCAAGGCACAAAGGGCAGATGCTTTGGTCTCTCCCTGGGTCTGCAATCTAACCTATATATTTTCCCCAACATTTCCCGTAAATGAGATTTCCCTTGAGGCTGTCAAGGGAGAACATAGTTGTCATAGCCAGTTCTCCATATTGACCAGGAGGCCCTCGGTTTTCCCTGGCCATTCATTTCAGGATACAGAAGACATTTCCCCTCTATAACATGCGCAGACTGGGGCTGCAAGCAGGGGCACTAAAGGGGGAGGATGGGCAACTCCGGTTGCTCCAGTTTCACTCCAGAGTGATCTCTACTTTTGTGAGAAGACATTCTACTTACAACATCTAGGTCTAATTCTGGAACAAGTTTGCTTTTTTTCTTGGTAGGGCGAGACATTGATCCTATTGACCTTCCAGTGTCAGCTGTTGTATTCTTCCTCCAGGCCTTAGCCTATCCTCACATAGCTCACGAGTGTGGGCTATATTGGCAATAACACATTTGAAAGGACCAAGAATCCTTCAGTTTGCACAACTTTTGAGGGCAGTCGTGAGGAGTCAGTCACCAAAGAAGAAAAGATCTATTGCAGTTGCTGGATCTCGTATCAGTTTATCCATTTAGCCATCACTTACAAAGCAGTATCAATCACAAGAACTTTAAGCAGAAGGTTATCAGAGAGTCAAGCTCTTGGAGCTTCAAAGTAAAAAAATAAAGAAAATAAAAATAAAGATAAAATTATAATATATACCTTTCTTTCCAGAAAGAGTAGAGTTGGATCTTGTAGATCATTCTGCATCAAACATAGCAACAGACTGCTATTTAACAGACAGCTAACTTTCCAGAACATCACACAGGAAAGTCACACGTACTGTTCATTTTCAGAACTTTAAAGGAGTATCTCCACAATTGTCCCTTTCAGGTCATCTAAATAAACCTTTTGTCATTCCAGTTGGGAATCATCAAGGGAAAGAGGTTACTGCCTGGATCCTAGCAGGCTTGGTTGTGTATAGGATAGAGGTCATGAGCTTCCGTCTGCGGCGCCAGACCGGTTAAAGCCTCATAGGCAACACATTCAAGAGAATCTATGGTGTCCATCTGTACAGGGGTCCCACATTCTTACTCAAACTTGGTGGAATAGACCCGGGGGCCTTGTCATCAAGGGACTTTGTAGGAAGGACTATTTAGTCCTCTGTCTCATCCTAATTAGAAGATTGGTTTGACAAGTAGATCCCATCCTGTCAGCTAGTTATTTATCACTAGTATGCTGCCATGTTGGCGTCAGGAAAATGGAAAATTGTATCAAATACTTACCGTAATTTTCCTTTCCTGACGCCAAACCATGGCAGCATATGGTCCCACCCTTATACGTTTCGGTATGTAGCTAATTACAGAGAATGGGGTGGGGCCTAACTAGGCCTTATATTTATGCTATTCACTGGTCCTGAGGGAGTGGTCAAGAGGCGGAGCTCTATCACTAGTATGCTGCCATGGTTTGGCGTCAGGAAAGGAAAATTACGGTAAGTATTTGATACAATTTTCCAATTTCATGGATAGGGAATATTGCTACATTCAAGATGCAAACCCTACCCAAAATACTTTACCTTTTCAGATCCTGCCTATTCCAATGCCCTCACAATTTTTTGCACAACTAAACGATAAATTAAGAAATCTTATTTGGAATGGCAAAAAAACTAGAGCGGCATTTTCTATTTAAACAATCCGCTAACAATAAAGGAGGCATGAACTTACCCGATACGCAAAAATACTACTATGCTACAATTTTAGACCAATTGAAACACTGGTTCATCCCTAATGACGACAAACTATGGTTAGCCATCGAAAAAGAGTCCACTAAAGGTCTGTCTGCCCTAGAGATAGCGTATACAGCGTATACCCTGTTTCCTAAGGTAATTATACCTAGACTACTATCCATTAAAGCTTCACTGATAGCATGGAAATTTCTTGCATTAAAATTTCACATTCTAGGTGAAATACAGAGTATATCTATTTCTATGAGAGCCTTTAATTACTGCATGAATTATTGAATTAATCAGGGTTTTAACTTTTATGAACACCTCCCCTCAGAAAACAAAGAAATATTAGTTATTAAACTTCACAAGTACGGTCATCTGAGGCACTTCAGCCCAAATGAAGGTTTGGACATCCCATCCTCTATATGGAACCATCTCACACTCAAAGATGAGAAGTCTAATGCCCTGTACACATGGTCGGACTTTGTGATGGAAATCGGATTATGTTGTCGGAAATTTCCGATTGTGTGTGGGCTCCATTGGACTTTTTCCATCCGAATTTCCGACACACAAAGTTTGAGATCTGGATCTAAAATTTTCCGACAACAAGATCCGATCATTTAAATTCCGATCATGTGTAGACAATTCCGACGCACAAAGTGCCACGCATGCTCAGAATAAAATTACAAGATGAAAGCTATTGGTTACTGGCCTCTTATAGATCGGTCGTATGTGTTGTACTTCACCTCGTTCTGAACAATCGGATTTTCTGACAAATTTGTGCGACCGCGTGTATGCAAGACAAGTTTGGGCAAAAATCAGTCGGAAAAATTTCGACTGATTTTGTCGTCGGAATGTCCGACCGTGTGTACAGGGCATAAGAGTATAGCTTTTTTCTATAAGATAGATATTTTCTCAATATCCTAAGAATGGGATAAATCATAATATGACTAAATGGGGAAAAAGATCTGGCCCAATCATTCTCTGAGAAATGTTGGTACAAAGCTATGAAAATCAATAAATCAGCCACATCCTGTATCGAACATTGGGATAACTCCCAAAAGATTTTGAACAGAGGGTACTTAAAGTGGAAATAAACCCTTCCAAATGACTTTGGCCTACAGGTAAGCCTAGATTAAGGCTTACCTGTAGGTTCAATAAATATCTCCTAAACCTACATGGTTTAGGAGATATTTAGCGATGAAAAGGAATCGTTGTCTACGGCGCATGCGCCGTAGACAGCGGCGCGCAGGCGCACTGAGGGCGCACTGAGGATGCCGAGATCACGGCGATATGCCGATCTCGTGCGCATGCGTGGGAGTGACGTTATCGCCGCTCCAGCGAATGATAGCGCTGGAGCGGCGAGACCCAGGTGGCAGTGAAGAAGATCAAGCATAAGGACCGCTTCGGGGGCTTCGTTTTCAGGTAAGTCTTTCATAATGAGCTAGTATGCTATGCATTGGAGAGTTTGCTATTTTTCCTGTCAATTAAAAATTGAAGGAACTTGAGGCCCGCATCATTGAAATAACGAAACCAATCCTCCAACTCCTGTTCGCCTTTTTGGGGACACACTTCCCATCTCAGACTTCTGGGTACCATTTTAAGTTTAATGTAGGTTTCCAGATAGGCAATATCCCACTGGGTATGGATTTCTGAGATGGTTAAATTTTTTAGTCTGACAAACAGACCACTGAGGTCACCCTCATTGTCTTTGAATGTCTCAAACACTCCCTCTGTATTTACTGACTTGGAGGCTCTATACTCAAAGATGTCCATAATGAGAATACACTCACTTCTCCGGTGACAAGAATTAAAAAAAGTAGTAAACTTTATACTTCTATATAAAATCAAATGATAAATGTGAGAACATGTAAAGACATGTAAAAAGAATTTGAGGGTGGTATATGTGAGATGTTAACCCAGATTATCCTCTCTATATGTGACTCTACTAGGGTACTTAGTTTAGTGAAACACGTTCCTCAACCAGTATGAAATAACACATGAATGAACCAAAAAATTTTTTTGAATAAACAAATAGCGGACTGTTGCAATAATATTGTATCAATAAATGCAAAGTAAAAGTGTATGGATTACTGCGCTGTCCAAAAATTATTTAGTTATGGTGACCTAGTGTTGAATAGTGCACAACATAAACACAACTTATTAGAGAAAAAATATATGTGAAAAATAGCTGCCGCAATCATAAATGTGAGATACCCACACTAACAAGACAAAATAAAAAACAAACGACTGCGCTGCAAACAATATTAATAACAGTGACTGCACCGCATCAGTGTATCAAATAAATAGTGAAAAGATTATATACTAATTACGGTAGAGACAGTGTACACCTATATATGCATAAAAAGACAAGGTTAACTCAATAACATTAGTCCATAATAAACATGAGGAAATGTGAAATTGAACCAGAGAGTCCTTGAATGATGATCGTTTTTCAATCAACTATATGGTTCAGCAATAGCATATGTACAAAGGCTCAAGATTCCACGGTGACATCAATCAAAATAGCACCAAATGGGAAAAGTGGTCTGGTAAAAGAAAAGAGAGGCACCTCCACCGTCAAACACACTGACCCTTACCAGAGTGTGAGACCCCCTGTTACAGAGGTCCCACAAGCTTGTGGCTTTATCCCGGCCAAGGGTTCCAATAGGCAGTAGCTGGTTGCTCAGGATACAGGGAACACAGGCTCAGGAGCGGTCAGACGAGTGACATGGAATAAAGAAAGAACTCCATAGTGTATCTCTATTTAAAATGTATTAAGTAAAAAAGGGGGATTTGCACTTACAAGATGTAGAAATATAAAAACATGTAAACAGCCGGCCGGCTCAAGTTCGCTGCCCGTAGCTTCCGGGGTCCGCGTGGTTGTGTGGTGACGTCAGCACGTCGCTCCTCCCTACGCCGTTTCGTCACAGATGACGTCTTCCAGGGGCACGGGCGGCGTGCTGACTCACCACCATTATATATCATTATGCACAGAGGGAACGCCCAGCTCTGAGCCACTGAGGACCCGATATATGTCCACCATTTTGGTGAAGGGCAAAATGCCCTAACTTGTAGAAAAGGGGAATTAGTAGTTCAAAACAGCGGTGACTAAATTGGTTTAATTAAAAACCTGGGAAAAGGGCACCAAAACTATTAAGAAAAACGAAAACGCAGTCTGAAATACACCACCATAGCGCAACTCGGTAGTCGTCTCAGCGAACTACCAAAAACGCCCAGGGGTATAGCCAAACATTGCCATATGATTTTGAAGCTAATTGAAGTCCTGGCTACAAGCAAATAGAACCATTGTCGCATCAAAATGGGTTTAAAGAAAATGCCAATGGAAAGGCCTACATTTGCTTATTATCCTGAACCGCAGGCAAAGCCTCTGGGCTTTAGAAAGAATTGTTTAAAAATTATTATATATATTAGCCCTTTGATTATTGGGCGTACCTTAATGATGATATAGTATAAAGGAATTAAAACTGTGTGATCAGAAAAGAGGAAGAGACAAAAAACTATATCATCAGTATTGGGACGGAAGGAGGGGGAAGGTTAGATCCAATTTGCATATCACTTAGTGATCCAACACAGTGTGACATACAGGCCAGTAATATAGCCACAAAAATGGGTATCAGGGGCTCAGAGTCAGTTCACAAACCTGAAGAGAAAATTTACACTGAGAAAACCTGATGTCACAAATAAACATATATGAAGGGGCCTGTCTGATTATCATAATGACTCCGAGCATCAGGGGCTCAGATTCAATAAACAATTCTACAGAGTTAAGACTTAAGCCCCATACACACGGTAGGATTTTCGCATGGATTCTGTCCGATCGGACAATGTTGTCGAAAAATCCGACCGTGTGTATGCACCATCGGACAGTGTACGTCGGATTGTCCGATGGACAAAGTCCTATCTCCTGCTGGATAGATTTTTTGACAACAAGGTCCGATCACACCAAATCCGATCGTGTGTAGCGTTGTCCGACGGACAAAGTGCTACGCATGCTCAGATCACATTACAAGACCAAAGCTATTGGCTACTAGCCTCTACGTAGTCCCGTCGTAGGCAACAAACGTCACCACGTTCAGAATGATCGGATTTTCCGACAACTTTGTCCGACCGTGTGTATGCAACACCAACATCAGACAAAGTATGACGGACAGGATCCGACGGACCTGGTCCTCGGATAATCCGCGCGTGTGTATGGGGCTTAAGGCCTAATCTCAGAGGCTCAGAGCTGGGCGTTCCCTCTGTGCATAATGATATATAATGGTGGTGAGTCAGCACGCCGCCCGTGCCCCTGGAAGACGTCATCTGTGACGAAACGGCGTAGGGAGGAGCGACGTGCTGACGTCACCACCTTGAGCCGGCCGGCTGTTTACATGTTTTTATATTTCTACATCTTGTAAGTGCAAATCCCCCTTTTTTACTTAATAAATTTTAAATAGAGATACACTATGGAGTTCTTTCTTTATTCCATGTCACTCGTCTGACCGCTCCTGAGCCTGTGTTCCCTGTATCCTGAGCAACCAGCTACTGCCTATTGGAACCCTTGGCCGGGATAAAGCCACAAGCTTGTGGGACCTCTGTAACAGGGGGTCTCACACTCTGGTAAGGGTCAGTGTGTTTGACGGTGGAGGTGCCTCTCTTTTCTTTTACCAGACCACTATTCCCATTTGGTGCTATTTTGATTGATGTCACCGTGGAATCTTGAGCCTTTGTACATATGCTATTGCTGAACCATATAGTTGATTGAAAAACGATCATCATTCAAGGACTCTCTGGTTCAATTTCACATTTCTTCATGTTTATTATGAACTAATGTTATTGAGTTAACCTTTTTTTATGCATATATAGGTGTACACTGTCTTTACCGTAATTAGTATATAATCTTTTCACTATTTATTTGATACACTGATGCGGTGCAGTCACTGTTTTTAATATTGTTTGCAGCGCAGTCGTTTGTTTTTTATTTTGTCTTGTTAGTGTGGGTATCTCACATTTATGATTGCGGCAGCTATTTTTCACATATATTTTTTCTCTAATAAGTTGTGTTTATGTTGTGCACTATTCAACACTAGGTCACCATAACTAAATAATTTTTGGACAGCGCAGTAATCCATACACTTTTACTTTCCTTTTAAGTATTAACCTTGACATCTTTCAGCCTCATTACAGAATAATAGTGGCAAATATACTTATAGCTGCAAGACTTACCATTATCAAAATGTGGAAATCGATCAAAGCGCCTAACCTTACAGAAGTCATTATAATACTCAACACCCAAGCACACGATGAACTAATGCTAGCCCTAAAAATCTATAATATAATCCACTTTAACAAAAACTGGCATATATGAATCAACCATTCCAAAGTATCTAAATCTTTAAAAGAACTGTACTTCCAATCCAATTACTGTAATTTTTATCTCCAGTATTGAAAATTTTATAGAGCTGTTAACTAACTTAATTCATTACCTTATCTGCTTCCCGCTTTCTCAATGGTTTGTTAAATGTCATCCTCTCCTAGTAACCCTATTTACAGTCATTTCCTCTAGGGTTGAATAGGGTTGTTAATTTTTTACTATTAATCAGAGCCAAAGATAATGTTTGCACTAGTAGGCTTCTACCTGGTAAAGCGGAGTTCCACCCAAAAGTGGAACTTCCGCTTGTTGTACTCCTCCCCTGTCTGGTGCCACATTTGGCACCTTTCAGGGGGAGAGGGGGGGACGTGATACCTGTCTTTTACAGGTACCCTGTTCCCACTTCCAGGAGCCTCAGCCGTGGGTATTGAAGTCACTGCCTGGGCTCCCTCCTCCTCCCTCCTCCTACCCCGGCCACCAGGCCAGTAGGAGAGAGGAGCGAAGCCTCGCGCATGCGCAGCAGGGTTCCGGGCGCAAAGCTCTTAAAGCTACACTGCCGGGTTCCCTTACTCGCAATGGAGGCGGCAGCACCCGATAGCTGATGGAAACATCAGCTGCGGTGCCGACAATGCTGGACTCCAGGACAGGTAAGTGTCCGATTATTAAAAGCCAGTCGCTGCATTATGTGTAGCTGCTGGCTTTTAATTTTTGCAAAGGTGGGGGGACCTCCGCTTTAAGTGTCCTACCTTGTTATACTTATATAGTATTCTTTACCTAAGTAATTCTTTTACAGAATTTATTTTGTTAAAGCTTTCTATTTGACTTAATTTGTTAACCCTGATTTATTATCCAATAAAAATCTTTTGAAATGAAAAAAATAAATAAATAAGTGCGTCTAATAGCACACAATCATACTACAGGACCTGCAGTTCCACTTGTTTTTCCAAATTTTTTTCTGCTTTCCACACATCGACTATAAAACTCTAGGTAGACCACATCTGGAGAATTCTGTCCAGTTCTGGTCACCAGTCCTCAGGAAGGATGTGCTGGGAGGTAGAGAAAGTCCAAAGAAGGGCAACAAAACTAATAATGGGATGAGACGCCCTCAATTATGAATTTATTCTCGCTGGAGAAGTGACGCTTGAGAGGGGCCATGATATCGATCTACAAATACCTCAACGGGGATCCCAACATAGGAAAAAAAACTATACAGTCTTAATAAGTGTAAGAGGACACGGGGACACAGAATAAGATTGGAGGAGAAGGGGTTAAACCCTAAACTGCGGAGGGGGTTTTTTCACTGTCAGGGCAATAAGGATGTGGAACTCTCTTCCACAATTGGTGGTGGCAGCGGGAGTATGGATATTTTTAAAAGGCTCTTGGATGTGCATCTTACAGTGCACAATGTACAGGGATATGGGAAATCATTATAGACACTGATACACAAACACCTACACAGGTTGAACTGGATGGACTATTGTCTTTATTCAATCTTACCTACTATGTAACTATGACTTCAGAGACATGTTCAATGTTATTCACTTTGCCTGTCTGTGGTCATAATGTTATGGCTGATTGGTGTGTGTGTGTATAATATATATATATATATATATATATATATATATATATATATATATATATATATATACATATACACATATATATATACACACACACACACACACACACACACACACACACACACACAGTTGTGCTCATAAGTTTACATACCCTGGCAGAATTTATGATTTCTTGGCCATTTTTCAAAGACTATGAATGATAGCACAAAAATTTTATTTCACTCATGGTTAGTGTTCGGCTGAAGCCATTTATTATCAATCAACTGTGTTTACTCTTTTTAAATCCTAATCACAACAGAAACTACCCAAATGACCCTGATCAAAAGTTTACATACCCTGGTGATTTTGGCCTGATAACATGCATACAAGTTGACACAAAGGGGTTTGAATGGCTATTAAGGGCCAGTTCACACTGGTGTGATGTCAGAGATTGGATTTGATTCTCACCGCACTGCAGTGGAAATCACATGGCATCTCTGTGCGATGCGATTTCAGCCACAAAGATCGTATGGCCCAGTTCAAATCAAACTCGCACAGTACACCTTTTTTTTGTCCGCAACAGAATCGGATTGCATGGGTGTTCACACCCATGCGATCCGATTCCTGTCCGAGTTTGCAGATCGCACTGCGATATGCGAACTGATTTGGCGGTGTCATTAACTTTTACCTGATACTCCCAGCAGTTCAACAACATGCGATGCGGGAATCCGCAGTGGATTCGCAGGTTTCCCGCATCGCAGCAGTGTGAACCGGCCCTTAAGGTAAACATCCTCACCTGTGATCTCTTTGCTTGTAATTAATGTGTGTGTATAAAAGGTCAATGAGTTTCTGGACTCCTGACAGACCCTTACATCTTTCATCCAGTGCTGCACTGATGTTTCTGGATTCTGAGTCATGGGAAAGCAAAAGAATTGTCAAAGGATCTGAGGGAAAAGGTAGTTGAGCTGTATAAAACAGGAAAGGGATATAAAAAGATATCCAAGGAATTTAGAATGCCAATCAGCAGTGTTCAAACTCTAATCAAGAAGTGGAAAATGAGGGGTTCTGTTGAAACCAAACCACGGTCAGGTAGACCAACTAGAATTTCAGCCACAACTGGCAGGAAAATTGTCCGGGATGCAAAGAAAAACCCACAAATCACTTCAGGTGAAATACAGGACTCTCTGAAAACATGTGGTGTGGCTGTTTCAAGATGCACAATAAGGAGGCACTTGAAGAAAGATGGGCTGCATGGCGAGTCGCTAGAAGAAAGCCATTACTATGCAAATGCCACAAAGTATCCCACTTACAATACGCCAAACAGCACAGAGACACGCCTCAAACCTTCTGGCACAAAGTAATTTGGAGTAATGAGACCAAAATGGAGCTTTTTGGGCACAACCATAAACACTACATTTGGAGAGGATACAACAAGGCCTATGATGAAAGGTACACCATTCCTACTGTGAAACACGGAGGTGGATCGCTGATGTTTTGGGGATGTGTGAGCTACAAAGGCACAGGAAATTTGGTCAAAATAGATGGCAAGATGAATACAGTATGATATCAAAAAATACTGGAGGAACATTTGCATTCATCAGCCAGAAAGCTGCGCATGGGACGTACTTGGACATTCCAACATGACAATGATCCAAAACACAAGGCCAAGACGACCTGTCATTGGCTACAGCAGAATAAAGTGAAGGCTCTGGAGTGGCCATCTCAGTCTCCTGACCTCAATATCATTGAGCCACTCTGGGGAGATCTCAAAACGTGCCGTTCATGCAAGACAGCCCAAGAATTTACAGGAACTGGAGGCTTTTTGTCAAGAGGAATGGGCAGCTTTACCATCTGAGGAGATAAAAGAGCCTCATCCACAAATACCACAAAAGACTTCAAGCTCTCATTGAGGTTAAAGGGGGCAATACACGGTATTAAGAACTGTAAACTTTTGATCAGGGTAATTTGGGTAGTTTCTGTTGCCATTATGATTTAAAAAGAGTAAACACAGTTGACGGATAATAAACGGCTTCAGCCAAACAGTAACGAGTGAAAGAATCGAGTGAAAGTAATGAGTGGAAGAAAAGTTTTTGTGTTATCATTCATATTCTCTGAAAAATGGCCAAGAAATCACTAATTCTGCCAGGGTATGTAAACTTATGAGCACAACTGTATATACAGTGAGGGGAGAAAGTATTTGATCCCCTGCTGATTTTGTATGTTTGCCCACTGACAAAGAAATGATCAGTCTATAATTTTAATGGTCGGTTTATTTTAACAGTGAGAGACAGAACAACAACAAAAATATCCAGAAAAACGCATTTCAAAAAAGTTATAAATTGATTTACATTTTAATGAGTGAAATAAGTATTTGATCCCCTATCAATCAGCAAGATTTCTGGCTCCCAGGTGTCTTCTATACAGATAACGAGCTGGGATTAGGAAAACTCTTAACCACTTAAGGACCGCCCCACATACATTTACTGCAGCAGGTCGGCCCTTAAGTGCAAAATCAAGTACCTGTACATGATTTTCTTCTTCGGCTTCGGGGCCCTCGAGCGAACCGCCGGAGCCCAGCTCCCGCTGGGATTGGACACAGTGGGAGCCAATCAGCGGCCACCCACAATTGTTCTGATGTAAACAAGGCACATCACCGTTCTGCCAGACAGGAAAATGGAGATCTTGTGTTTCTGCTAAGCAGAAACATAGATCTCTGTTTTCCATCAGTGAAAGCACATCCCCCACAGTTAGAAAGCACTCATGGGAAACACACCTAAGTCCCTCTAAAAATCACTGACGTCACATGAGGTCAAAAGGGTGCAGCACCACCAGGACATAACTGAGTGACCCCGCCCCCTGCTTATATAAGATCCGTTAAAGTGCAGGGTGAGCAGTCGGCAGGAGGCCTCTCCTTTATAAAAGGAATCAAAAACTGTCTCCTGTTTTTCTTTTTTGGTGAATGGGTACAGGTACGATGTACCCGATACCCATTCACATGGGGGGGGGGGGGGCTGGGATCTGGGTGCCTCCTTGTTGCTTCCAGATTCCAATAAGCCCCCATCCGCAGACCCCAACAACCACAGCCCATGGGTTGTTGGGTAGAGGCCCTTGTCCCTGTCAACATGGGGACAAGGTGCTTTAGGGTGGGGGGGCACAGAGCCAAAGCACCCACCCCCCATGTTGTGGGCTTGTGGCCTGGTATGGTTTGGGGTGGGGGGGGGGCGATTATTTTTAAAAAAAATTGGAGTTTTTTTTTTTTTTTTTTATCCCACAGGGCAGTACCCATACCCCTTCTATGACCAATTACTTGCATATAAGCCTTCAAAATGGTCACTTTTGATTTTTCCTGTTCGGCTCCCAGAGACTGTAATGAGGTTTGGGTTAGAACATTTCCCCTGATCAGGAGTTCTGCTGCAAACCGAACAGGGGGGTGTTCAGCCCATCCCTATTGCTAATGAACATCTGAATGATTCAGAGGAGAACTGGGTGAAAGTGTTGTGACCAGATGAGACCAAAATCTAGCTCTTTTGCATCAACTCAACTCATCATGTTTGGAGGATGAGGAATGCTGCCTATGACCCCAAAGAACACCATCCCCACCGTCAAACATGGAGGTGGAAACATTATGCTTTGGGGGCGTTTTTCTTCTAAGGGGACAGGACAACTTCACTGCATCAAAGACGATGTACTGTCAAATCTTGGGTGAGAATCTCCTTCCCCTCAGCCAGGGCATTGAAAATGGGTTGAGGATGGGTATTCCAGCATGACAATGACCCAAAACACAAGGCCAAGGCAACAAAGGAGTGGCTCAAGAAGAAGAACATTAAGGTCCTGGCATGGCCTCGCCAGTCTCCAGACCTTAATCCCATAGAAAATATGTGGAGGGAGCTGAAGGTTCGATTTACCAAACGTCAGTCTTGAAACTTTAATGACTTGGAGAGGATCTGGAAAGAGGAGTGGGACAAAATCCCTCCTGAGATATGTGCAAACCTGGTGGCCAACTACAAGAAACAACAGACCTCTGTGATTGCCAACAAGGGTTTTGCCACCGACTACGAATACATGCTTTGTGAAGGGGTGAAATATTTATTTCACTCATTAAAATGCAAATCAATTTATAACTTTTTTGAAATGCGTTTTTCTGTATATTTTTGTTGTTGTTCTGTCTCTCACTGATAAAATAAAACTATCCTTAAAATTAAAGACTGATAATTTTTTTGTCAGTGGGAAAACGTACAAAATCAGCAGGAGATCAAATGGTTTTACCCCCCTCACTGTATATATATAAATATATATATATATATATATATATATATATATATATATATATATATATATATACACATACATACATACACACACACACACACACACACACACACACACACACACACACACACACACATATATATAGGAAGGCCAGCATGGTGGCCTGCAATTATGGGAGGAGCCCGGAGGGTATACATACCAGACCTCTCCACGCAGCCGGGGTCGGTTCCAGCGCGCCGTATTGCACGTCACCAGGCCGACAAACAACTCAGTACACGTTCCTGAGTTGTCCTACGCTCCTCGTTTCCAGATTACTGATTCGATTCCCGATCGCACCCCCAGTTCGTTCCGCTTCAGCGTCGCAGGTAGGATTTATGCTTTTTCGTCGTTACATCGAAACCCCTGTTTTCCCACTGAGTCATTTCGACCACCATGCCATTGTTTGTTTGTTTTCTACCACACAATTCACCCCACTATCTCTGGTTGTTACGCACCGCTACCCAGTTCAAGCATCCCCTCACTCACACGTACACCGCAGCCCCCCCCCCCAAACCCACCAGAGCATCTGTCACTGCCCCCCCCCCCCCACACACTTCTTGCAGTCACCGCAAGTTCGTGTAAATGGGCCCCCACACCTTGCAAACCTCAGCAAGTCACTCCACTCCTTGCCTTTCACGGCAACCCAGCCAATGTGAGGCACAGCCGCCCCCCCGCACATCTTGCTTCACCGCAGGTTTGTGTCACGGCTCCCACATCCACCCTCCCCCACACCTCTGCAATCGTTGCAGCTCGACCTCCATTGGCCTCGCAGCCACAACTTCCCCAGTAGCAAACTCAGCTACTCACGCCTTTCTCTATCCCTTTTCACCTTTTCCTCAGGTCAGTAAGTCGCCCCTGGTCTCCTAAACAACAGGATCAGACCATCCCTTTCTTTCCCAGGTAAAAAAAAAAAAAAAAACCTTTTTTTTGAGGGCTTGCATCTCTTCACCAGGGGGTCAACTACGGCCCCAAATCAGCTCTTGCAACCCATCTCTCACTAATATTTTTACGTCACCCTACCGTAGGTACCAGGTCTACCAGGTTTGACCCCAACAGAGACTCCATCACTAGGGCAGCAAGCAGGTGCGTAGGTTGTTGTTGTTTCAGTTTTCCATTCTCTTCACACACCTTTCACTACATACCCTTGTCTCACGTATTAATTTGGCTCAGTACCCAGGCGTTAGCTAACTGTCACATACTTCTATGCATGTCACTCTGTTTTCGAAGCACAAGTCTTCACTACGCAGACAAGGTCACCTAGTCTCATGATTTGCTGGCAGTGCAAGTATTAGCTGACCGAACCTACGTCAAACTACTACAGATCGAAACATCCCTACTTAGCAACCAACCAGCAGCCACTCTCCCCAGTACCGCCCTGGGGGGGGCTCTGGTTAAACTAGTCCGTGCCGAGCACAGACGGACACCCGAGCATCGGTTACCTGGTCAGTCACCTCCTGGCTTACCTCGGTTGTCACGCATTCTCTGAGTTTCCAAACAGGCCAAAGAAACAAACTCACCCAGCGCTCACGCGCATCCCCGATTGTTACCATACCGTCGTACGGTATCCTGCTTCGTTTCCCACATCTCCCCTCCCCATCCATGCAGAACACCATAGTTTTGATTAAAACCTCCAGGCGTTAGTAACTGTCACATACTTCTATGCATGTCACTCTATTTTCGAAGCACAAGCCTTCACTACGCAGACAAGGTCACCTAATCTCATGACTTGCTGGCAGTGCAAGTATTAGCTGACCGAACCTACGTCAAATTGCTACAGATCGAAACATTCCTACTTAGCAAACCAATCAGTAGCCACTCCCCCCAGTGCCGCCCTGGGGGGGGCTCTGGTTAACCAGTCCGTGCCGAGCACAGACGGACACCCGAGCATCAGCCACCCGGCCAGTCACCTCCTGGCTCACCTCGGGTGTCACGCATCCCCCGAGTTTACATATAGGCCCATGGAACATCCCACTCAGCGCACGCGCGCAACCCGTTCGTCCCCATACCTGGCACACAGGTATCCCTCTCTGCCCCCCTCCCCCCCTTTTGCCGCAACCTACAAACGCATATATATTCTCTCCTGTCCTTCAAACTCAAAAAAAAAAAAAAACGAGAGAAACATGCATCCCCCCTCCCTCCCCCCCCCCTCTTTTATTCTAGCAGACGCCATGTCTCTGGCCGGCAGCGACGATCTCACCCCCGCCCCATCACCTCCCGAAGCGGGCCCGGCAGACAACTTCTCACAAGCCTTCAGAGCTTGGACCATCCCCAGTCTCTCAGCTGAGCTGAGGCGCAGGAATATCCCCTACCCCATCACGGCCAGGAAAGCTGAACTGTTCAGACTACTGTTCCCCAGCTAAACCCCACCAGACACTCAGGCATCACTACAATCAATTGCCTCGGCAGTGTCCCAGCTACACACGCTGGTCTCCTCCCTATCAACTACCATCTCTGACGTCCAGGCCAGAGTGGGGACCTTGGAGCTCCAGCAAGTAACCCCCACTCCACCAGCTGTCGCCCCCGCCACCCCCGCATCATGCATTACAGGTACGCCCCACGGCGTTTTTTCTGTTTTCCCCGCACATCTCATCCCAGCAAGTGACCTTGCTATCCAGGCCATCCTAGACACAGGTGAGGGCGCCTGGCTGTCCAAAGCAGACGTCGCAGACGCCTTCAAGCTGCTACCAATCCAGCCGTGTCTGTGGCGCTGGCACGGAGTCAGGTGGAAAGGTCAGTACTACTTCGCCACGAAACTGACCTTTGGATCCAAAAGCAGCCCATGGCTCTTTGACACGTTCGCACAGTCCCTGTCCTGGATTCTCTCACACCACGCATCCTGTCAGAAAGTGATCCATTACTTGGACGACTTTTTTGCTCATCAAAGACCCCAACCGTCCCCCCGTAGACCTTAAGAGTCTAAGGGAGGTCTTTTCCAACCTCAATGTCCCCATAGCAGAAAAGAAGGTAGAAGGCCCAGCACGTTGCATCACCTTCTTAGGCATCATACTAGACACACAGGCCATGCAGGCCAGCCTACCACCAGACAAGTTGACTCGCATCAGGGAAGTCATTCATTCCTTCACGGCCACCCAGGGGTGCTCCAGGAGGCAACTCCAGTCCTTACTCGGGATGTTAAACTTCGCAGTAAGAGTCATCCCTCAGGGACGATCCTTTGTCTCCCGCCTCCTAGTTTTTCTCACAGGATGTCAAGACCCAGACCAGATCTTCAAACTTGATCAGGCAGCCATAGCCGACCTTTCCATGCGGGACCACTTCCTGGCCGACTGGAGTGGCATTTCCATGTTCATTCCGGCAGCATCTCCCTCTTCTCCCCAGATAGTCACTGACGCCGCTGCCTCCACGGGCTTCGCAGCCATTTTTGGCCCCCACTGGTTTGCCGGTCCATGGCCGCCAGAGATCTTGGCAATCCCCGGTTTCAGCCAATCCTCCTCCTTATTCGAACTATACCCAATAGTGGCGGCAGCACGAACCTGGAGAAGCAGTCGGGCAGGCCAGACTGTGGTTTTCGCCACCGATAATCAGGCCACAGCCGACATCATAAACAAAGGCCGGTCCAGGTCCTTGACCATTATGGCCTTCCTGTGCAGGCTTGTTCAACTATCCCTGCTACACCAGTTCAAAGTCCTCTGCGTCCACATCCCGGGCAAGTGTAACACCTCAGCTGACGCTCTGTCCCGATTTAATTTCCCGTTGTTCTTTTCGCAGGAACCCGGAGCCGATCCGACCATGTCTGCTATCCCTCACTGGTCTCAACTAACCCTAGTCTGAGTCACCACCTTCACGGCGCCACCAGTCTTATAAACTTCTCTTTGTCACACAACACGCTGAAAGCCTACCAAGCTGCTTGGAGGACGTACCTCCGGTTTCTGGACACAAGCCACGGGGGGTCACCAGGGGACCTCCACCACATCCTAGCCTTCATTTCTCACTGCTACACTCGGCTGGCGTTATCACACAATACCATCAAACTTTATCTAGCCGGTATCCAGCATTTCATTTCCTTACAAGACCCTTCTAAACCATCTTTGTTCGCCTCCCACGCAGTCAAGGCAATCCTGCGCGGCATCCTCAAAAAACAGCCGCAGGTCAATACCAAACGCCTCCCAGTAACCGGTGCCATTTTTCGGGAATTATCGACCATGCTCTCGCATTCCCCATTCGGCCTTTTTCCCAGCCTGGTCATCCAGGCAGCCATGTACCTGGCCTTCTACGGCTTCTTACGGCCCAGCGAGTTTTCAGTTACCGGCCCTAGCTGCAAGACGCTACGCAGGCGGCACCTCGTACGCCGTCAGACCTTTTTCATCCTGCACCTCGAAGCATCCAAAACGCAGCAGGCTGGCCCAGGCACCGACATCAAGCTGTTCGAAACTCTCAACGCCTGGTGCCCCGTAGCAGTTCTAGATCAGCTACTAGCACACCTACCTGATCCCTCACCTGACAGCCCGTTGTTACC
The DNA here is from genome assembly GCA_028564925.1 of Lithobates sylvaticus. Classification (NCBI taxonomy): domain Eukaryota; kingdom Metazoa; phylum Chordata; class Amphibia; order Anura; family Ranidae; genus Lithobates; species Lithobates sylvaticus. Next base: position 268,609,518 of record CM053031.1, read on the forward strand.
ATTTCCGGTCAGACCCCTTAGCAGCAATCAATTCATCACGCACGTCAGGATCCTCCTCCGCAACTTAGGTCTTGACCCAGCGAAATTCTCAGGCCACTCCTTTCGCATCGGAGCAGCCTCCGCGGCCTCCCGCAATGGAGTCCCGGATCACGTGATCAGGAAGATGGGACGGTGGAAGTCCACCTGTTTCGCCCGTTACATTCCCGATCCCCAGACAGAAATGTCCCCGGCTTTCGGAAACCTTGCCTTGTAGCATTTTCTTTTGCCAAACAATAAACCATTACCTCCCTAAAAACAAGTCTTTGCGCCCTTTTCTTAACTACTCTCCTAGCAGAAAGGGCCTCACGGCTCAGCTCACCAGGGCTTACCTTACGGTAGACCAGGGCACACTTCAGGTCTAGTTTTGTTGTCTGTCTTGTGGCGTGTTTATGTTTGCTCCTTCACATCGTAAGGACCGAGGGCTCCGACCATAAATAGGAAGGCCAGCATGGTGGCCTGCAATTATGGGAGGAGCCCGGAGGGTATACATACCAGACCTCTCCACGTGGCCGGTGTCGGTTCCAGCGCGCCGTACCCGCCCACCCATTCCCCTTCTCAGAACACTCTCTAATACGTTTCTCTACAGAAACAGCCATTACTTCTCAGGTAAGCGCCCTTTTCTTAACTACTCTCCTAGCAGAAAGGGCCTCACGGCTCAGCTCACCAGGGCTTACCTTACGGTAGACCAGGGCACACTTCAGGTCTAGTTTTGTTGTCTGTCTTGTGGCGTGTTTATGTTTGCTCCTTCACATCATAAGGACCGAGGGCTCCGACCATATATATATATATATATATAGCATATTATATATATATAATTAAAGTGCACTGCACAATAACACACATAAAGGTGTGGGTGCAACCTCAATGTAAAAAGTCACTAAACCAGTGTTTCTCAACTCCAGTCAACTCCATTATTTTGCACAGGTGATTTGATCAGTTTCACTGCCTTAGTAAGTACCACAGCCGTTTCATCTGAGGGAAATCCTGAAAACATGACCTGTTGGGGAGCCTTGAGGACAGGGCCGGACTGGGAATAAAATTCAGCCCTGGAAAAAATTTCATACCAGCCCCACAGCATTATTATACCAGCGCAGCAGCATTACGTCATTACTTTCTGGTTCATGAAAGGGAAAACCAGACATTTTAAAGCACATTTGAAGAGTGTATTATATACAGATAAGACAGATATGAAATCACATAGGGTTTTATATATATATATATATATATATATATATATATATATATATATATATATATATATATAAGCAAATTCCAGTTAAAAGTGGTCAATCATCAGGGGGGACCCCAGGAACTCAGAACGTGGGGGGGGGGGGGGGACACCTTCCGCAGAAAGAATACACTAAGGTAAGGGGGGGGGGTTACTGGTATAAGGGGGAAACCCTTTATATCAGTGCCCCCTTACATTATTGTACTCACTCCCCCCTTACATCAGTGACCCCCCTTCAGACTGGCATGGCAGTGCAGTCACTGACCTCCTCTCAGGTGCACCAAGCAGGGCTCAGTCAGTCGGCTCCAGCTTGGTGGCTCTGGTTTTATCCTCCCACTCTTGACTCCTCTTCAGACTCCCTCAGAGACTGCAGACATGATACAGGAGATGGTCAGAGACTGCAGACATGATACAAGAGCTCAATGCAGCCTCGCCAGTGCCCATCAAATGCAGCCTCACTGTGCCCATCAAATGCAGCCTCACTGTGCCCATCAAATGCAGCTTCAATGTGCCGTGAAAGCAGTCTCACTGTGCCCATGAATGCAGCCTCACTGTGCCCATGAATGCAGCCTCACTGTGCCCATCATTGCAGCCCCTCCTGTGCCCCATGTCCCAGTCTGCAGTCCCTGTCTGTGGGAAGGTGTGTTGTTGATGTTCAGTACAGTACCTTGCATGCCAGCAGGATATCCATGATGGCCAGCAGCAGGCAGGGGCTGTCCTCTTTTTTCGATGGGGACAGTGCTCCTTCCAGAGGATCTGTTTGCTGTGAGATGGAGTGGTCCCTGGCCACCTGCACCTTCAGCCGTCCTCACTTTCTGGCCCCAGTCAGCCTGTCCCCTGGTCCGGGGAAGTGGAGAGCACTGGGTGGGAGCTGGAGAGAAGGGGGAGCAGAGAGTACTGGCAGGGTTGGAGAGCACATGGGTGGGGGCAAAGAGCAGAGGGGAGTGGAGATCACAGGGGTGGGGAGTGCAGAGCACTGGGGGGGGGGGCAAAAATAACAGGGGTGGAGAGCACGGGAGACTGAGAGCACTGGGGGGGGGGGGGTAAGAGTGTGGAGTGGCGAAGAGCACTGGACGGGAGCTTGAGAGCACTGGGGGGGGCAGAAAAACAGGGCTGGAGAGCACTGGGGGGTACAAAGAGCAGGGGGAGTGGAGAGCAATGGGGGGGAGCTTGAGAGCACCCATGGGGGCCAGAAAGTACAGGGGTGGAAAGCACGGGGGACTGGAGAGCACTGGTGGGGTTGGAGAGCACATGGGTGGGGGTAAAATGCAGGGGGGAGTGGAGAGTGCTGGGGGAGCTTGTGAGAGCACTGGTGGGGGAGACAAAGAACAGGGGTGGAGAGCACGGAGGCTGGAGAGCACTGTGGGGGGGGAGAGAGCACTGTGGGGGGTGGGAGCACTGTGGGGGGTGGGGAACACTGGGGTGGGGGCTGGAGAGCACTGGGGTGGGGGCTGGAGAGCACTGTGGGGGGTGGGGAGCACTGTGGGGGCTGGAGAGCACTGTGGGGAGTGGAAAGCACTGTGGGGAGTGGAAAGCACTGGGGTTGGGGCAGGAGAACACTGTGGGGAGTAGGGAGCACGGTGGGGGCTGGAGAGCACTGTGGGGGGTGGAGAGCACTGTGGGGGGGGGCTGGAGAGCACTGTGGGGGGTGGGGAGCACGGAGGGGGCTTGAGAGCACTGGGGTGGGGGCTGGAGAGCACTGTGGGGGGGGGGGGGGCGCGGGGGGCTGGAGAGTACTGTGGGGGGTGGGGAGCACTGCAGGGGTGGGGTGGAGAGCACTGTGGGGGGGGTACGGGTGGCTGGAGAGTACTGTGAGGGGTGGGGAGCACTGCGGGGGGTGGGGTACGGGGGGCTGGAGAGTACTGTGGGGGGTGGGGAGCACTGCGGGGGTGGAGAGCACTGTGGGGGGGGGTACGGGGGGCTGGAGAGTACTGTGGGGGGTGGGGAGCACTGCGGGGGGGAGCAGGGGGGCTGGAGAGTACTGTGGGGGGTGGGGAGCACTGGGGGGGGGGGGGGCTAGAGAAGGATGGGGAGAGCAGGGGGGGGCAAAAAGAACAGGGGTTGAAAGAACTGTGGGGGGGGGCTGGAGAATCTGGTGGGGGAGGAGAGCACTGGGGGGGCAGTAAAGGAAGTTGGATAGGAGGTGGAGAAGCAGGGGATCGGCATTTAGCTTTCCATATTCCTCCATGCAGCTACTGAATGCTTGATTCTCCTCCTCTCCCTCCTCCAAGCATTCAGCGGCTGCATGGAGGAATATAGAAAGCTCATTTCCTCTATATGCCCCCCCCCCCCGCTGATCCCCCTATTCTGGAACACAGGCTGCTACTCACAGAAATCTTCTCCTGTGAATACGGAGCTGGCCGGGTCTGTGTTCGGCAGCCGCGCCATAACACGGTCCCGCCCCCCTAGACCGGCTGTGTGATAGGTGGATTCTATCTACTATCATACGAGCCGGCCTAGGGGGGCGGGACCGTGTTACGGAGCGGCCGCCGAACACAGACCCGGCCAGCTCCGTATTCACAGGAGCATTAGATGGGAGCACTGCAGCCGCAAAGCGGCCCCAGGGCAGGCAGCCTACCGGGAAATATCCCGGTAGGCCAGTCCGGCCCTGCTTGAGGACTGGAGTTGACTAAACAGTTATGTGTTGACAGTCTTATTATGAAAAAGTGTACCTATTCCTATAGGACCCGTTCTTCTCTCTATGGGTTTCTCCGGGCCGGGATGTACCACACTACAGATGAATTCTGTCCCCTGATCTCTGCTGAGTGATGTGGTGAATGTCAGTGATGATTGCCAGATGTTATATTTCTTCTGCTTGGTACAAATTTGGAAGTCATCATTAGGCAGTGGTGATCTGATGGGATGGAAGTCTGTCCCAAGCAACTTCCTATACCAGCTCACAGTCATATAATCTGGGAAATATCCGGAGATTTCACAGGTCAGAGAGGCCTCTTTAGCTTCTTCCAGTTTGGGCATTTTGATCTCTCCGACTTGTGGACGGGGCAGATCTGAAAACAAAAGTAATTTAAAAGACACGTGTAAGTCACAATGTATTTTACAGTATCTGTTATAGACAATGCACGGCTACAAAGTATACAGTACATTAATTGTAGCCGTGGTGTCTGATTTAGATGTTTCTGTGAGAATGTGAACCGAACATGTACTGGAAGATCAAATATTATAAATGACTGCGCCAAAGACTACCAATTCTGTGTATGAAAAACGATACCCTTGCTGCTACACCCAAAGCTTGTGTAATATGTATGTATAAGTGGAAAGCACTAGGTACCACAATGATTAAAATATATATAAAAAACACTAAACAAATAGAAAATATATGTGTGAATGTGTCCTTCCAATCTTTGCAAATTATACATACAATAGTCCACTTTCAGTGTTCAGCTTTATCCAAACATAGTGAACAAATGTGCTCATTACTCTCCTTGCAATAATACGATGCTGCACACTGTGCTCCTCCGGTGACCACAAAGCCTCCTCCGTGCACACTGACACTCACCGGACAATCTGTCCCAAATGATAAGTGGGTCTAATAGCACACATTCATACGCTAGGACCTGCCGTTCCACTTGTTTTTTTTTTTTTTTATCAGAAAAACGTTTATTGAGCATAAAATAGAAGGATATACAATCAAATACAGGGTGCAACATGCACCAAATTCAAGGATAATACATCTGACATAACTGTATAGTAAGTGACACAGATACAGTGCATTGATACCGGAGATTAAGTTGGAGGACCAGGCAGTGGAAGCAGTCCGAGAACGAGGAGAGCGTACCGCGTGGAAGTGAGCTCTGAGGGCGAGCGGGGGGCCCAGGTTATTGCATTTTCAGGGTAAGTGGGGTAGCATCAAGTAAGGGTTATTATCAGTCCACATCTTCGTGAGGTACAGCTGAATGGCTGTAGGTCAGTCTTGTTCCGTACAGGTGGCGGAGTCCTCCACCCATCTATCCCAGATTTTGTTGAACTTTGTCGGGCAGCCTCTGTGTTTGTAAAGCATCTTTTTGTAAGGAAGGGTAGCATTGATCGCCCATCTCCATTGCTGGATGGTGGGAGATATTGCTCTGATCCAGGTGCGAGCAATTAGCAGCCTGGCAAGGAAAAGTGATTCCTGTAGGAATGTACTAAGGTATTTCTCCTCTTCTGGGAGGGGAAGGATACCGAGGAGGCACTGGCGGGGGGCACAGAGACAAAGGAGACCCCATACGGTCATGAAGGAACTTGACAACCTGAGACCAGTATTCCTGGAGTTTTGGGCATGACCATAGCAGGTGGTAGAATGTGCCTCTTGGGTCACCGCATTTGGGGCATGATGAGCTGTAGTCCAGTTTAAATTTGGATAGTCGGGCGGGGGTAAGATAGGATCTATGGAGCATATATAGATGTGTGAGCCTATCTGACAGTTTGGGGGAGACCAGTTTGGAAGCAGCTAGTGCATCTTCCCAGTCACCGTCCTCAACCACCCCCAGATCCGCCTCCCACTTGGTTTTAAGGCGGTATGCCTGCTCAGTGGCCGCTGGCGTTATGAGGTGGTCGTAGAAAAAGGAGATCATCCCCTTGGGGTCGCGGCCGCGGACCACATTTGCTAGCGGTAATGACTCAAGTCTGGGAATAGATTCCCCAAATTGAGAATTGAGGGCATGGCAGAGCTGGAGATAGCGGAAGAGCATGCGGCTGGGAAGGTTGAACTCGTCCTTAAGGGCTTGGAACTGTCTAATCCTTCCATGTGAGAGGACCTGAAAAAGAAAGACAATTCCACTGCCTATCCACTGGTTCTGATCCGGGATAGTGTGCAGTTCGGGGAGTTGGGGGTTATCCCATAAAGGTGTGTAGGTGTGGAGTGCGGGGGCCCTAGTAGTTGTAGTGGCTTGTTGCCACACCTTGCAGTGATGAAACATGGTATTCTTGGAAGTCAGGGGTCTAGAAGTACCACGCATGAGAATCCGGAAGGGGTGGATGACCTGGTCAAAGTGTGGTTAGCAGATTAGGGTTATATATCGGTCTTTGTCTGCCTGATTGTAGTAGTAGAAATGCGACAACAGTGCGGCGATATAGTACAGGAGAAGGTCCGGGAGGGCAGTGCCACCAAGGTGGGCGGGGCATTTTAGAGTGTTCCAAGAGAGCTTTTGACGTGACATGCCCCACACAAACGTATTGAGGATGGCCTCCATAGACTTGAAGGTCCTAGGGGGTATGCTAAGGGGGGCGTGCCAGAACAGATAGAGCAGCTTTGGGAGGAGGATCATCTTGACCAAGTTTATTCGTCCCATCACGCCAAGGGGGAGGCGGGACCACACCTGGGTTTTAGTTTTAAGTAAAGAGAACAGGGTCTCTAGAACAGGGGGTTTAGGTTAACATAGTCTACCAGGTTTCTGGAGCATTGTACACCTAGGTACTTGATTTGACTTGCTCTAACAAGAGGGAGTGCTGCCTGAGATGCGGACGGGGCGCCCGTGTCGATTGGAAGAATCTGAGATTTGGTCCAGTTAATTCGTAATCCAGAGTATTCCCCAAACTGCTCTATCAGCCCCAGAGCCACCTCAAGAGAGGGGACTGAGTCTTCCAAGTACAATAGCATGTCATCCACGTACAGACTGAGAGTCTCGGTGAGGGGGCCAGAGCGGAGACCTTTGATGTGAGGATGGGCCCGGAGAGCGATGGCAAGCAGTTCTACCGACAGGGCATACAGCAGGGGGAGATTGGGCATCCCTGATGAGTGCCCCTGGACAGTGGGAAAGAAGCAGAGATCCTGCCATTGACCTGGATCCGGGCAGTGGGAGCCTGGTATAGGAGCTGAAGCCACTTTATAAACTTAGGGCCGAAGCCGAATCTGTGTAGGCACTCCCAGAGATGACTCCGTTGAATGGAGCTAAATGCCTTTGCGGCATCCAGGCTCACCACCACCCTGGATCCAGTGTTGTCATGGGCAGCCTGAAGATTCATAAAAAGTCTACGAAGATTGAAAGCAGTATTCTTGTTGGGCATGAACCCAGTCTGATCTGGGTGGATCAGGCTGAGTATGACTGTATTGAGCCTCAGGGCGAGGATCTTAGCTAAGATTTTTACGTCTAACTGGAGGAGTGAAATGGGGCGGTAAGATTCTGGGTGGAGGGGATCTTTACCAGGTTTGGGGATGAGAACTATGAGGGCCTCGCCCATGGAAGAGGGGAGGGTGGCAGTGTCAAATATGTGGGTGTACAGAGTTTGCAACTTGGGGACAAGGACTTCCTGGAATTGAGTATAGAACTCCATGGCCAGGCCATCAGAGCCCAGAGTCTTGGAGGGTGGAAGTTGAGCAAGTGCCTCCGCTATACACTCAGAGGTGATAGGAGCTTCTAGGAGAGACCGTTGGGTCTGGGAGAGGGTGGGGAAGCTGATGGGGTGGAGGAATTGAATAAGTTCAGTGTGTGTGTGGCGTGCTGTGGAGGTGTATAAGTTGGAGTAGAATAGCTTAAATTCCTCCGCCACTGAGTCAGGGTCCGACGTCACCTCTCCAGCTGCAGTCCGAAGCTGAACCACGACTGGGGGGGCTATGGTCCAGATGGGCCATGTAAGCTATTAGTTTGCCCGCACGCTTGCCATGTTCATATATCCGTTGCTTACAGAAGAAGATACCCTGTTTTGCCTTTTCAAAATGTAAGTGATTGGTCAGCCTGGACTGCAGCCGAAGAAGGGAGGCATTCGCCGTCAAGGGGTCAGCAAGGAATACTTGCTCAAGGGAGTTTAGTCTTTCCTCAGCTTGCTGAAGTACTAGTTTGGATGTGGATTTGTGTCTGTTTATGCGTGTGGATAGGATGAGCCTGGCATGAAGCTTAAAAGCTTCCCAGACCGAACCAGGTGCCATTCCCATGCTTGTGTGGAAGAAGTGAATCCATTCTCTCTGCACGGCCTCTAATTCTGGCAGAACCGTGAGCCAGAACGGATTCAGTCTCCAGATTCGAGGGGGGGAGGCTGTGGGGAGTCTCAGTGTCATCCATAATGGAGAGTGGTCCGAGAGCACCCTAGCATCGAATCCCACATCCAGAAGATCAGGTAGCAGAGTGGGGGAGTGTAGGATCATGTCTATACGAGACAAGGCCTGTTGCGATGGGGTGTAGCAGGAGAAGGCTATCTTAGTAGGGTGTTTGTGTCTCCAGGTATCCGTCATGGCGAATTCTGTTGCGAACTTGCCAAATCTGGTGGTATAGTGGGGAGGAGGTGTCGGGGTGGTCGTGCTGAGTCTGTCTAGGTTAGGGTTGATCTTCGTGTTGAAGTCACCTATCCAGATTGCAGGTACCGTAGGGATATTGGTCATGAAGGCTAGTCCTTCTTGTAGTGCATGGAATTGGAAGGGTGGAGGGATGTAAAATGCCATTATAAGTACCTCCCTTCCACCTACCGTGGAGTGGAGGAACAAAAACCTACCCTGTGGGTCCAACCGCACGTCATGCTGCTGAAACTGCACTGTTTTGGCAATGAGGATAGCAATGCCGCGTGAGTTAGGGGTGTGGGGGGCATTGTATAGCCAGCCCACCCAGGGTTTCTTCAATGCCCTCTGGGACTGGCCTGTAAGGTGGGTTTCAACCAAGACAGAAATATCATCTCGCAGACGCTTAAGGTGGGTGAGAACTGCTAAGCGCTTGGGTTTAGCACATAAGCCACGGACATTCCAGGTAATTATTTTAAGCGTAGCCATGTGGTATAGTAAAGGGTGCAGCCGCACCATCTAATACAATGTAAACATCACCTGGTATGGTAAGGGGGTTAGTAGCCCTGCAGCGGCACATATAGTCGGACCAGCATGTGTGGGGTATTGAGAGTGCACAGTGGCCCAGATCGGCCACAGTAGTGTCACCGAGTCCAGGCCACTGCGCGTCACCATCCTGCCTCACGCGCAGATCGGCCACAGTAGTGTCACCGAGTCCAGGCCACTGCGCGTCACCATCCTGCCTCACGCGCAGCAAGGGCAGCAGGTCCCATGGGAGTACACGTTTGCAGTAGCCCACACTGGAACCAGCATACGCCAGCTGTTCCCCCTGTGTCTCCGCGAGGCAGGGGGGGTCACTTACACACTGCATCTTAAAGGTATACAATACCATAGTATGAACACACATAGTGTTCAAACAATCACTCTCCACATCTGTGGTAGTGATAGCTGGCCAGGGAAACAGATTTTTAGCGTCTGTAAACAAGTGCCAGGTCAAAAAAACAGCACAAAGGTCCTCGATCCCGAGGATGACCATGGCAGGGTGCCGGGGCGGCAAAGGGAAAAACTGCAGAGCACACAACTTGGTGGTATACAGGGTGTGCGGTCAGTCTGAGTGAGAGCCCAAAAAAAGAGGGGGGCGCCTGAGAAAACTTAGGGACTGGTGGTGGGGGGGAGATCCAGACATCCAAAGGGGTAGTGGCAGAGGGCAGGGTGTCCTCGTTAGGGACATTGAGCCGGGTATGCAGCCGACTGGAGCGGTCAGTACCAGAAGCCTTGTGCAGACACACGGATGGTGAGAGGAGGGAACCGGGGAGAAAGGTATATGTCGGAGCACAAACGTATTCCAGCAGAGGGGTGCTCATGTCCAGGTTATGACTCAGCAAACATGTCGGCATGTTTCCCTGTGATTGGGGGACAAGGGTGGTGAGGTGCTGTGGTAAACAGGGCTGCCTATTATTGATCCGGCCCAGGCAAAGCGACAGCAGGATTTGACAGGGAAGGTCTGCTCAGGGCCTGTCACAGGAGGATTCAAGCCATGCAAAAGGGGACGTTGGTGAGTATTGAGACGGTCTCCCGGCGAGGAGTGTGTTTCAAAATAGTACCAGGGGAGCGATGCGTAGAGGGGGAGAGGAGGCAGGAAAGGGAGCAAGCAGGGGAGAACACACTCACGTTTGTGGATAGGTGGTTTCGGTCTCGGTCCCTCGGTACAGGTCGCAGATGCGGCTGTGTGATGGGGGTAGCAGATATCAGCTGCGAGCCGGGCCAGGTGCCTCATGATGATCCAGCCAGGACAGGACGGCGGCGGGGTCTTCAAAGAACTGCGCCTTTCCATCGCGGGTCACTCGGAGCCTTGCCGAAAATAGCATATGGCAGATGATGGATGCGCAGTTGTCGCTTAGCCACGTTCCACTTGTTTTTCCACATTTTTTCTGCTTTCAACACATCAACTTCAGGGACAACATGTTTTCTTGTTGACTAATATATCCCACCCACTTTCAGATGGCATTATAACCAGATAATCAATGTTATTCACTTTGCCCGTCAGTGGTCATAATGTTATGGCTGATTGGTATACAGTGCCTTGAAAAAGTATTCATACCCCTTGAAATGTTCCACATTTTGTCATGTTACGACCAAAAACATAAATGTATTTTATTGGGATTTTATGCGCTAGACCAACACAAAGTCGCACATAATTGTGCAGTGGAAAGAAAATGATAAATGGTTTTCAACATTTTTTACAAATAAATATGTGAAAAGTGTGGGGTACATTTGAATAGTGCCCCCCCCCCCCCCGGAGTCAATACTTTGTAGAACCACCTTTCACTGCAATTACAGCTGTAAGTCTTTTTGGGGATGTCTCTACCAGCTTTGCCCATCTAGCCGCTTCCCGACCGCCTAACGCCGATATACGTCGGCAAAATGGCACGGGCAGGCAAAATCACGTACCTGTACGTGATCGTGCATGTGCCTGCCTGTGGGTCGCGCGCGCGCCGCCAGCGGCACGCTCGCGACCCGGTCGGGAGCTCCATGACTCCGGCCGCGGGACCAGCGGACCCGATCGCCGCTGGTGTCCCGCGATCGGGTTACGGAGCTGAAGAACGGGGAGAGGTTTGTGTAAACAAACCTCTCCCCGTGCTTCCTACACTGCCTGTCACTGATCGGCTGTTCCCTGTCATCGGGAAAGCCGATCAATGACGTCAGACGTACAGCCACGCCCCCCTACTGTAAAAAAAACACAACACGCCACACTGACTCCTCCCCGCCCCCTAGTGGTTAACTCCTTCACTGCAACTGTCATTTACATAGGAATCAGTGCTATTTAAATAGCACTGATTTCTGTATAAATGACAAATGTCCCAAAAATGTGTCAAAAATGTCCGATGTGTCCGCCATAATGTCGCAGTCACAATAAAAATCGCTGATCGCCGCCATTACTAGTAAAAAAAAAAATATTTATAAAAATGCTATGAAGTGGTTAAAGAGTGAAATCTTTGCCTATTCTTTGCAAAATATCTCAAGCTCTGTCAGATTGGATGGAGAGCGTCTGTATACAGCAATTTTCAAGTGTTGCCACAGATTCTCATTTGGATTAAGGTCTGGACTTTGACTGGGCCATTCTAAAACATGAATATGCTTTGATCTAAACCATTCTATTGTAGCTCTGGCTGTATGTTTAGGGTCGTTCTCCTGCTGGAAGGTGAACCTCCACCCCAGTCTCAAGTCTTTTGCAGACTTTCTTCTAAGATTGCCCTGTATTTGGCTTCATCCATCTTTCCATCACCTCTGACCAGCACCCCCACAATAGACATATGCACTGCCAAAAAATTTTTTGTTTTTGTTTCATTTGTTTTTAGTTTTTTTTGTAAATTTGAAAATTTGGAATTCAAAAATTTGGAAATTCGAAAAAATAGAAAATTTGGGAAATTCTGAGATTCGAAAATTCAGAAATTCGAGAATTCATAAAACCGAAAATAAGTAAGAAAATCGGAAAATTTGAAATAACTAATCAAACTATTAAATTATAGGTATTGGAATTTCCTTTCAAATTTTGCTGTTAGTGAATTTAATGAATACGAATTTATCCGAAGTTAAGAATTATCCAAAATAACGAATGCCGCATCTAAACAAATGGAACAGAACTATTTGGTAATAAATAATAATAGAATATAAAAGTTCATATCCAATTAGCAATGTGTAGAGTGATGTGGATGAGAACACCCAGTGACTGTAGACTTTCAGTTAGTTTCACAGTGACAATCCTCCACCAAACGGAAAAGGTACTCTTACCAAATGTGATAATCAAAAACGCATGGACCCATTCGTGGGATGATGGTGCGATAACGATCCAACCAGGAGGAAATCCAAAGGTGTGTGATGACCAGGACACCAGAACTATCCTGAGGATGCGGCTCCAACCAAGATGATCCACCATGAGATGATTGTGCAGGTTTAATGCCCAAGAAAAAATAAAAGATGCAATCTCAGTGCAGACTGTATAAAAATTTTGTTTTATTTAAAAAGGGGGGATAACACTGAAGCTCCAATGGATATTAAGGACTGCACAGACAGTTGAAGCATGCAAGCCTCTGCATAAAAAACAGCACAGCAGTGGAGCCCAGTAACTCAATTAGAGCTCTGATGAGTATAGGCTGTACAAGCAATTAGGGCAAGCAGGCATCTGCACTGAATACAGCACATACATAGAGCACAATGAAAGCAAATAACTAAAAAACATCAGCGGTGTAAAGCCACTGTGTATAGCGCGATGGAGCGCGGGTGACTGGCATAAGCGATAGCTCCTCCCCCGTACGCACGTTACGTCCTGTGGACTTCGTCAGCGGTGGGTGGAGCTATATAGTCACCTTGCGCTGTTAATATAGAGGCCTGGGTGGTAAACAAGCAGCGTGATAGGTGCAGAGAAACACCGGTGCGAGAGGTCCTAGCACCGGATGTTCTTTAGTGACACAAAGACACAACCTAGCTTGTGGGGACACCGAAGGCACAGTTTTAAAACCTGTACTGGAATTAAAACATACTCCCATGGTATATGCTGGATTCACATGGCTGAGTGATAATTAACCAGCACTAGCAAAAGCAGCCAAAAGGAGTCTATATACAAATAAAAATAAAAAACAAACAATTATAAAAATGCCACAACCTTCCAAAAAAATAATGGATGATCAATGCACCCGCGTCCATCATTGCTAAATTCACATATTATATAGATAACAGGTATCTCAACCTTACTAATTTAGCTGATTTAATTTAAGATATACAATAAAATATAATATAAAATTATATAATAATAAAAAAATATACATATATATATATATATATATATACATATACATACATACATATATACACACACATATATATATAAAAATTGTATAAAAATGACAATAGCAATTCATTTTTAATCTATTTATCTGATATAAAGCAGTTAAGGTCGAAGTCGACGTTCATCCCTCCTGGAACAAGTACCTGCATCTCATGAATCCAGAAGGATTCACGTCGACTTAACTGCCTTATAAAGTTTCCCCCTCTCCAGTGTTGGGTAACCCTCTCCAGTCCCCAAAACTTTAAGCATTTAGGGTCTCTGTTATGACATAACCTAAAATGCTTAGAAACGTTATGTGTTTTAAGGCCTTTTTTGATGTTATTCACATGCTCTCCTATGCGAACACTGAGAGGTCTTGATGTCCTCCCAACGTACTGTTTACCACAATCACATTCGAGAACATATACCACACCAGTGGTGTTACAGGTAATCAAGCTTTTAATTGGGTATGTGACACCAGTGGTGAAAGTAGAAAATTCTTTCCGCCTCTTGACATTATGTTTGCATTGTCTACATGGAGGGCAACGCCCACAAGCATAAAAACCAGTCAAGAAGGAGAAAATTTTATTTTCTTTTAAAATAGGGGGATCCACTACACTAGGGGCTATAACATCCCTAAGGGTTGGTGCCTTTTTGTAAATGAACCTGGGACGTGGTGGTAACACCTTTCCCAAAATGTTATCCTTCTTAAGAATGTCCCAATGCTTCATGACTATCTTTTCAAATTTTTTGTGCTGGACATTGTAGTCCAGAATAATTCTGAACTCAGAGCCAGCGTTCTGAGGTTTTTTGGACTGCAAGTCTGACACCAAAACAGCTCGATCCATGTTCCCAATGTTATGAATCTCGCTGGTGATGGTATTCTTATGATATCTCTTCTGAGAGAATCGTTCGGCCAAGATGTCTGACTGAACGAAAAAATCAGTTTTCAGAGAACAATTCCGTCTTAAACGAATAAACTGTCCCCTTGGAATGTTGCATAACCAAGATTGGTGATGACAACTATCCAAGGGGATGAACCCATTTCTATCTGTAGTCTTAAAATAATTTTTAGTTTTAAGCGATGAACCATCCTTGAAAATTTCTAAATCGAGGAATGCTATGCGAGCAGCATCAGCATTCCAAGATAATTTAATATTCTTGGTGTTCCCATTAAGTTTGGACATGAATAGTTGGAGGCTGGTCATGTTACCCTCCCAAATAATGATGAGGTCATCTATATATCTATAGTACTGCTTCAATTCCAATGGTCTATTATGGAAAACGGTTTCTTCCTCCCATAAGGCCATGAATAAATTGGCTACGCTTGGAGCGAAGCGGGCACCCATGGCAACACCAAGGATTTGTAAGAAATATTTGTGGTCATACCAGAAATAATTCTTAGTTAAACAAAATTTAAAAAAAAAAATTTGAAAAGATAGTCATGAAGCATTGGGACATTCTTAAGAAGGATAACATTTTGGGAAAGGTGTTACCACCACGTTCCAGGTTCATTTACAAAAAGGCACCAACCCTTAGGGATGTTATAGCCCCTAGTGTAGTGGATCCCCCTATTTTAAAAGAAAATAAAATTTTCTCCTTCTTGACTGGTTTTTATGCTTGTGGGCGTTGCCCTCCATGTAGACAATGCAAACATAATGTCAAGAGGCGGAAAGAATTTTCTACTTTCACCACTGGTGTCACATACCCAATTAAAAGCTTGATTACCTGTAACACCACTGGTGTGGTATATGTTCTCGAATGTGATTGTGGTAAACAGTACGTTGGGAGGACATCAAGACCTCTCAGTGTTCGCATAGGAGAGCATGTGAATAACATCAAAAAAGGCCTTAAAACACATAACGTTTCTAAGCATTTTAGGTTATGTCATAACAGAGACCCTAAATGCTTAAAGTTTTGGGGACTGGAGAGGGTTACCCAACACTGGAGAGGGGGAAACTTTATAAGGCAGTTAAGTCGACGTGAATCCTTCTGGATTCATGAGATGCAGGTACTTGTTCCAGGAGGGATGAACGTCGACTTCGACCTTAACTGCTTTATATCAGATAAATAGATTAAAAATTAATTGCTATTGTCATTTTTTTACAATTTTTATATATATATATATGTGTGTGTATATATGTATGCATGTATGTATATGTATATATATGTATATTTTTGTATTATTATATAATTTTATATTATATTTTATTGTATATCTTAAATTAAATCAGCTAAATTAGTAAGGTTGAGATACCTGTTATCTATATAATATGTGAATTTAGCAATGATGGACGCGGGTGCATTAATCATCCATTATTTTTTTGGAAGGTTGTGGCATTTTTATAATTGTTTGTTTTTTATTTTTATTTGTATATAGACTCCTTTTGGCTGCTTTTGCTAGTGCTGGTTAATTATCACTCAGCCATGTGAATCCAGCATATACCATGGGAGTATGTTTTAATTCCAGTACAGGTTTTAAAACTGTGCCTTCGGTGTCCCCACAAGCTAGATTGTGTCTTTGTGTCACTAAAGAACATCCGGTGCTAGGACCTCTCGCACCGGTGTTTCTCTGCACCTATCACGCTGCTTGTTTACCACCCAGGCCTCTATATTAACAGCGCAAGGTGACTATATAGCTCCACCCACCGCTGACGAAGTCCACAGGACGTAACGTGCGTACGGGGGAGGAGCTATCGCTTATGCCAGTCACCCGCGCTCCATCGCGCTATACACAGTGGCTTTACACCGCTGATGTTTTTTAGTTATTTGCTTTCATTGTGCTCTATGTATGTGCTGTATTCAGTGCAGATGCCTGCTTACCCTAATTGCTTGTACAGCCTATACTCATCAGAGCTCTAATTGAGTTACTGGGCTCCACTGCTGTGCCGTTTTTTTATACAGAGGCTTGCATGCTTCAACTGTCTGTGCAGTCCTTTATATCCATTGGAGCTTCAGTGTTATCCCCCCTTTTTAAATAAAACAACATTTTTATACAGTCTGCACTGAGATTGCATCTTTTATTTTTTCTTGGGCATTAAACCTGCACAATCATCTCATGGTGGATCATCTTGGTTGGAGCCGCATCCTCAGGATAGTTCTGGTGTCCTGGTCATCACACACCTTTGGATTTCCTCCTGGTTGGATCGTTATCGCACCATCATCCCACGAATGGGTCCATGCGTTTTTGATTATCACATTTGGTAAGAGTACCTTTTCCGTTTGGTGGAGGATTGTCACTGTGAAACTAACTGAAAGTCTACAGTCACTGGGTGTTCTCATCCACATCACTCTACACATTGCTAATTGGATATGAACTTTTATATTCCATTTTTTATATGTTTTGCGCTGCACTTTCTTTTTTTACATATTATTCTTAAGGATTTGTGATTTACCTTTTTGTGTTCAGCTTGCAATTTTGTTTGTCTTTTGTTAATTTTGGTTTGCGCTGATTGCTTTATATACAATAAATAATAATAATAATAAAAAAAAAATTGTTACGTTCCATTTGTGTAGATGCGGCATTCGTTATTTCTTATAATTTGTAACTTCAGATAAATTTGTATTCATTATGTTCACTAACAGCCAAATTTAAAAGGAAATTCCAATACCTATAATTTAAAATGGACATAAAGCCACTTTCATTATTTCTAAATGACTTCCATAGTGCTTATCTATAAGAATATACATGCCTCCTGCATGTATCCTTACCTGTCAAATATCCCCCATTTAGCTGTTTGGAGCCTCGCAATACTCCAGATTCTGTGGGTGGGTCTGTTGTCCAGAGCTCGGTGGGTGGAGTCATGATATCAGTAGACTCTCCGCCCACCTCTACACTCCCCTTGGCCAGGCATCGATATTTCTTACACTGCACTTCTGCTGGTCTCGTGGATTATGCCCCATGATCACTAGCATCCAGTCAAAACCCAGGAAAGTCACCACATGACTTCAGCATGCCCAATCATGCAGAGGTGTGGAGCAGCCAATCCTGGAAGAGCTGGAGACGAAAGGAGGGGGGATGTGAAGTACACAGAATGTCTCTCTCATGCTAGTGCATGAGATAAGGAAATCACCTTTCAGTGACAGCAAGGGGGAGAAATGGACACCTATTTATCTGTGTGTCCATTTTTATAACACTGAAAAAAGATAAGAGGATTGCTCAGCGCTGGAATAAATCTTCGGGGCAAGACTGGGCACAGATGACATGATATCTTTTTGGGGGGTTTACATCCACTTTAACCACTTGCCTACTGTGCACTTAAACACCCTTCCTGCCCAGACCAATTTTCAGCTTTCAGCGCTCTCGCACTTTCAGTGACAATTGTGCGGCCATGCAATGCTGTAACCAAATGAATTTTTTATCATTTTGTTCGCACAAATAGAGCTTTAGTTTGGTGGTATTTATTCGCGACTCCGTTTTTTATTTTTTGCGATATAAGCGAAAACATAGTGGAAATTTTGAAAAAAAACAATATTTTCTCCTTTCTTTTATAAAAGAAATCCAATAAAATCAAATTTTGTCATAAATTTAAGCCAAAATGTATCCTGCTACATGTTTTTTGTAAAAAAAATTTCGTTAAGTGTATAATAATTGGTTCGCGTGATCACGGACATATGTACACAAATAATCATGTAAAAGGGGTGTGCAGGTGATCACGGACATATGTGTGCAGATAATCATTGGCACATGTTATTTTACTGGGACATATGTGAGGGACATGTGTTTTTATTATTTGGGGACATGTGTGTTTTGGGGACATGTGTGTTTTACTGTGGGGACTTGTGTTTTACTATGGGGGACCCTAGACTGGTAATCAGTGAGTAAAAAAACATCTTATACTCACTGATCACCAGCCGGCTGCAGCGATCCGCTCTCCTCTCCTCACCGACGACTTCCGTGTGAGGAGAGGAGGGCCGATTGCCTAGCAACCGGCTGTTTGTTTACATCACATGACAGCCGTGATTCGTCACGGCCGTCATGTGATCAGGAGGGCCAATCACCGTGCCCTCCTGCCGATTCGAGATGCGCCGTGTCCGGGTGACACGGCCGCATCGGGATCGCGCCGCTGCGCGGGCACGATCCCTCTACTTCTGAAGGACGTTCCTGAACATCCATTCAGAAGTAGACGGCTCCCACCCGGCCGTATATGTACATTGGCCGGGTGGGAAGTGGTTAATAGTTTAGTAATAGTTAACTTATTAGTTAATTATTTCAGATTTTCGAATTTCCGGGTTTATCGAATTTTCGCATTTTCATTCTTTTGAATTTTTGGATTTTCATTCTTATTTTCAGATTTTCAGATTTCCCAATTTCCGAATATTCGGACAAATTAGTTAACTACTTGACTACCTGCCTCTCCTCCGAACAATTGTGGGTGGCCGGCTGATATTGCATCCTGATAGACATGTGCACCGTCAATAAATTTGTTTCGTTTTGTTCCGTTCCGTATTAAAATAAACTTGTATTTCGTAATTTGTGTCCGAAATTCAATTCGGATTCGTACGAAATATGAATTTTCGTTAGATTCGTAAACTTTTCATAACAATTACGAATTTTCGTTATCATGAATTTATCATTATGAGGGGCTGCCACCATCCCTGTGCTGACTTCCTGGGGGTTTTAACTTCATCATAACGAATGTCCGTTATATATAGTCCATAAACTTATACTACAAAAATGGATATTAAATTCTCCGCCAACAATAGCTCAATGGTCCGAAGCGATTAATCTTAATCTAAAACGAGAGGAATTGGCATATAAACATAGGAGAAGCACTAATAACCTGCTATCCCAAAGCAGGAGGTCGCGGGCCACATCAGATGGCTCTGCTGGCCACATGTGGCCCCCGGGCCACTGGTTGGGCACCCCTGCAGTACCTGGTACAAGACCAACCTAAGCAGTGGCGGCCCGTCCATAGGGGGCGCCCGGGCGCCACCCCCACCCCCCAGGCAGTCAAAAAAAAAAAAAAAAAAAAAAAAAAAAAAAAATAAATTATTTTTTTATTTAAACCTGTCCCTTTAAAAAAATAAATAAATTAAAAAAAAAAACATTTTATTGTCCTTTTATGCACTGTGTCCCGGCGCCGGGCGCAGTGCAGTATGGGAAACACCACGTCGATGCAATCATGAGATTGCAGACGAGGCGCCTCATTTGCCTGCAAAAAACTCGCTCTGTGGCGCGGTCGATCGGACGGCACCCCCCCCCCCCCCCCCCCTCCTTATCAACACATACATTTTATTTTTGTCATGTGCAGCCTGGTATTTGTGGAGGTTGGACGGCAACCCATTACCATACAGTACATGTAAATGTCAGCAGCAGCAGTCTGGACATTGTTTCGTTATTGTGGATGACATGTGCAGTATGTGCTATATGTGTATGTCATGTGGAGGACACGCAATGTGCATGTCATGCTAGGTGTATGTTGTGCTATGTGTATGTTATGTGTATGTCATGTTATGTTATGTGTATGCCATGTTATGTGCATGTCATGTTATGTGTATGTTATGTGTATGTCATGTCATGTCATGTTATGTGTATGTCATGTTATGTGCATGTCATGTGTATGTCATGTCATGTCATGTTATGTTATGTGGAGGACATGTTATGTGGATGACATGTTATGCGGATGACATGTTATGCGTATGTGTATGTTATGTGTATGACATGTTATGTGTATGTCATGTTATGTCTGTCATGTCATGTGTATGTCATTTCATGTGTATGTCATGTCATGTGTATGTTATGTTTATGTCATGTTATGTGGAGGACATGTTATGTGGAGGACATGTTATGTCATGTTATGTGTATGTCATGTTATGTGTATGTCTATGTCATGTTATGTTTATGTCATGTTATGTGGAGCACATGTTATGTTTATGTCATGTTATGTGGAGGACATGTCCTCCACATAACATGACATCCACATAACATGTCCTCCACATAACATGACATAAACATAGCATGACATAAACATAACATGTCCTCCACATAACATGACATCCACATAACATGTCCTCCACATAACATGACATAAACATAGCATGACATAAACATAACATGTCCTCCACATAACATGACATAAACAAAACATGTCCTCCACATAACATGACATCCACATAACATGTTTTGTTTATGTCATGTTATGTGGAGGACATGCTATGTTTATGTCATGTTATGGGGAGGACATGCTATGTGTATGTCATGTCATGTTATGTGTATGTCAGGTCATGTGTATGTCATGTCATGTTATGTGTATGCTATGTTTATGTCATGTTATGTGGAGTACATGTTATGTGTATGTCATGTTATGTGGATGTCATGTTATGTGGAGGACATGTTGTGTGTATGTCATGTTATGTGTATGTCATGTTATGTGGAGGACATGTTATGTGGATGTCATGTTATGTGGATGTCATGTGGAGGACATGTTATGTGGAGGACATGTTATGTGGAGGACATGTTATGTGGAGGACATGTTATGTGGATGTCATGTTATGTGGAGGACATGTTATGTTTATGTCAGGCTATGTTTATGTCATGTTATGTAGAGGACATGTTATGTTTATGTCATGTTCAATGGAGGACATGTTATGTTTATGTCATGTTATGGGGAGGACATGTTATGTGTATGTTATGTGTATGTCATGTGTGTGTCATGTCATGTTATGTGTTATGTCATGTCATGTTATGTGTATGTTATGTTTATGTCATGTTATGTGGAGGACATGTTGTGTGTATGTCATGTTATATGGAGGACATGTGGATGTCATGTCATGTTATGTGGAGGACATGTTATGTGGAGGACATGTCATGTCATGTTATGTGGGGGACATGTCATGTGGATGTCATGTCATGTGGATGTCATGTCATGTTATGTGGAGGACATGTTCTGTGGAGGACATGTTATGTGGAGGACATGTTATGTGGATGTTATGTTTATGTCATGTTATGTGTAGAAGAACATGCTATGTGTAGGACATGCTATGTACAACATGTAATTCATGGCATGTCCTACATAAGATGTTCTACACACAGGCTGGCTGCATTTGGTGGGACGCAGGCTGCATGTAAGGAGGTTCTCCACTGAGGGCACCTGATGTAAGGCTGGATTCCCACCTACGCATTTTTAATGCTTTTTGCATTTTGCAGATTTGCACTACAGTCCATTTAACATGGTTTCCTATGGAACACGTTCTGTAGTGCAAATCTGCAAAAATGCAAAAAGCACAAAAAAAATGCATAGGTGGGAATCCAGCCTAAGGAAGGACTCCGCTTGGGATGCCTGATGGCATCTGATGGCAGGCGACGTGGCAGGTGACACGCTCAGGGCTCCCACTGATTCTGCATTATGGTGAGTTGAATCATTTAATTCTATATTACATTTACAATGTAATAATAGAAATAATGCGATTCAATCATCCTGACACCATAACAACCATGGTGCCGGGATGATTGAAGTGCTAACACCAGGTGTTTGGAGTATCTTTATCTGCTGATTGTTAAGCTTTCTAGAATACACATTTCTATTGTGGTGTAGGATCTGGGGCTGCTGTCCCTTCATTCCTCTCTCTCTCCATCCCTCGTTCATCTCAGAAGCTAACTACACCACCTTAGAGCCACGCCCACTATTTCACTGAAAACACGCCCATTTTCACCAAGTGGGAGGGGTCAAAAAGGCAGGGTGGGGTCTGGCGCCCCCCCTTCCTAAAACTTCACCAGCCGCCACTGAACCTAAGTAGTACTGTAACCTGCTATACATATAAGTAATAGAAGGAAAGCAGGGAAGGGTGGGGGATAAGGGAGAAACAGTGACAGGGGGAAAGGCAAGGAGAAGAATTTTTTTTTTTTTGTAAATTTCTAAAATGAAATAAAAATTACTTGATTGAAAAAAAAAAAGTGCACAATAACACACACAAATGTGTGAATACAGCGTCAATGTAAACAATCACTTAATGGTTATGTGTTGACAATCTTATGGAAAGTAGTGTACCTATACTTATAGGACCCGATCTTCTCTCTATGGGCTTCTCCAGGCTGGGATGTTCCACAGTACAGAGAAACTCTGTCCCCTGATCTCTGCTGATTGAAGGGGTGAATATCAGAGTTGACTTATTGGAGAAGGTATAATCTTTCGGCTCTTTTGTTTTCTTATCAGAGACTTTGTAGGCATCTTTAGGTAGCTCCCTTACAATGGGATGTGAGTCTGTTCTGGGTTCCTTTTTAACCCAGATCACTCTCAGATGATCTGGGAAATATCCGGAGATATCACAGGTCAGACAGGCCTCTTTATCTTCTTCCAGGTTGGGCATTTTGATGTCTCCAACTTGTGGACGCCAGGGCAGATCTACAACACAAAGACCGACAAGTCAGTTCATATTTCACAAGGGGATTCTCTAAAATGCAAATATGCAGTTAATGCAAAATAATGTTCAGGTCGGATCACTTCAGTCCTGTAAGAACCTTTCAATGCTACTGTAAAGCATGTGAAAACAGGTATTACCACACACAAACTTACTATGCACACACTCTGATGTCACCACATGAGAACATCAAAGACCCACCCACAAACTAGAGCATAGGTGAGTGGAGAAGAGCACCAGCTATCGGGGCAGTGAGGGTTAAAGTAAGTATAGTTGCTTTTTCTCTTCTCTCTCGACAAAATGATTTAACCCTTGTAATGGTGGGAGAGTCTCACTGCAAGGGTCATTTTTCTCCCAGAGTTTAGCTTAAGACCAATTTTACACTGGGGCGGTTTTCAGGCGCTTTAGCACTAGAAATAGACTCTGCTAAGTGCCTGAAAACAACCTTCCATTTATTCCAGTGTGACTTTTCACACTGGGGCGGTGTGCTTGCGGGACAGGAAAAAAAAGTCCTGCAAGCAGCATCTTCGGGGCGCTATATACAACGCTCCCAAAACGCCCCTGCCCATTGGAATGAATAGGTAGTGGTTTCAACGTGCCTTAAAAGCGATTTAAAAACTTTGCAAAACTGGAGTTTTTAGCCCCTTTTTTGGGGTTAAAAGCACCTCACTAGCCGCCGAGAGCGGCACAAAAGCCCTGCTTAAACAACGGTAAAGCACCGCTAAAACGAGCACGCAAGGCTTCACTTCCTGATTCCCTTACCAAAGATGGTGGTGCCCAGAGCCAAGGGACAGATCGGCTTTGGGTGTGGACATCACAGGCGCCCTGGACAGGTAAGTGTCTTTATTTTAAAAGTCAGCAGCGGAACGCCACTTTAAATACAATAAATTTATTGGTACAAGAAAAAGTCCTACGAGTCCTACCTTTTTTTCTTTAATTATTATTATTCTGCTTAAATTTAAATTAAATTTGTTAAAAAAATATTGTATCAATAATATTAAATCTATTAAGTAATTTTTATCATTTGCAACATGTTTCTAAGTTTGTACATTAGTCTATGTGGGTTTTTCTATTTCCATGTTGCATGTCTTTAGAGACTTGCTGTGGCCGCCATCCTGCTAGTTGGTATCAGGTCACCAGCCAGGCATGTAGACCCCCTCCCTCAGTACGGACCCCCCTCTCCACTAAGTATTGATCCCCTCCATCAGTACATAACCTTCTCTCCACTAAGTATAGACCACCCTCCCTCAGTATGCCCCCCCCCTCAGTATGGACCCCCCACTAAATACAGACCCCTCCTCCATCAGTTTAGACCCCCCTGACTAAAAATAGACCCCGCTCCCTCAATACAGATCCCCCCACTAAGTACAGACCCCCCACCGTCAGTATGGACCTCCCCACTACGTACAGACCCCCCACAGTACTGACCCCCCCACTAAGTACAGAACCCCCTGCCCACTACTGACCCCCTCCCCTTCCACTTGTGCTAGTAGAGAGGTGGGGTCGGAAATGTGCTGGGGGGGTGCTTTTTACCTTTTTCCTGATCACGGAGATCCTAACCCAGACTGCAGTAGGGTCCCCGCTGATAGCCTCGTCTAGCATGGTGGAGAGCGTTCGTGTGGAGGAGGAGAAAGTTAACTTCTCCGCTTTGCATGCTGGGCAGAGTCGCGGCTGTGAGGTCACTGGTTGCTAGCCCCCAGGCGGTTCTAGCAACCAGTGGCCAGAGTCTCAGGTGGAGCTGGAGGCGGAGCGAGCGCCAGAGCTATGGTGGGGCTTGCTCGGTCTGTCAATTTCTTTCCGGGACACTGTATTGTCCCGGAATGAAGGTGCCCGGGACCCGGGACAGACCTGCTAATTGCGGGATTGTCCCAGGCAATCCGGGACACATGGGCACCCTAGGTGTGGCCAAATTGAGAGTAGAAGGCTTAACAGGACATGGTTAAGTAAAACAAAAGCATTCTTTTAACCATAAAATATGCTTTGATTGCTGTGCCACAAGTAATGCAGAGTACACACGGTCGGAATTTCCGATGGAAACAGTCCGATGGGAGCTCATCGGATTTTCCGACCGTGTGTATGCCCATCGGTCTTTTTCTGTCGGAATTTCTGACGGACTTTGGATTTGAGAACCTGTTCTCAATTTTTCCGACGGAAAACCTTTCTATCGGATTTTCCGATTGTGTGTATGCAATTTCGACACGCCAAAATTCACGCATGCTCAGAATCCAGTACGAGACGGACCCGCTCGGTCTGGTAAAACTAGCGTTCGTAATGGAGATAGCAGATTCTTCACACTGCAATTTTTTTAATTGTTCAATGCCGCGCATTCTCTTCTTTATAATGCTAGAAGAATGAAGTTGTTTTGCTGCTCATATTCACAGAGTTTTCACAAACGTATTTCTTTATGATTTCTAGGTCTCTCCTGAATAATATTTATTTTAGAATTTAAGCCAGATCTGCATAAAATATATATAATTTTTTTTAAGTGCTTTTTTTTCTTTAATAAGAAAATTTGTATTGTATTATTTTCTCGTGCTCTCCTTTTTATTTTTTATGTTACGTTTCCACAACACAATTATTATGTATTATTTGTAAACCTGTTTGTTGTTTGTGTCCCTTGTTAAATTTGACATTGTATTTTTGAAATGTACCTGCCTACTCACCCAAAATAAATGTATTTGCTATTTGTAGAAAAACACATAGGCAAGTATTTTCTGAAACCAAAAACAAAATGTATTTTACATCATAATAACAAAATAAAGATAAAGGCAACGCAGGAGAAATTGCTTGAATTTGCGCAGCCTTTGGCCCCCAAGGCAGACATCAAAAAATTGGTAGCTTGAGAAGTCCAATGTGGTCCAGGAATCCCAGAGAACAGGAGCAGCAGCAGATGATATATGTACCCAGGCTGTGGTACTACAACAGGCTGTGGGTTCTTTGAGACCAGACTGAAGGCAGGGGATCACTTCCTGGTCTTCCGTGCAGCCTTCCCTGCAGCCTTCCCTGGAGGCTGTGGCTCTGGAGGTGGCCTTGTGGCAGGAGGAGGAGGAGGAGGATGGGGAAGAGAACACAGGTGTTCGTCTTCACAGTTTTCCCCACTCAACCCCTTGTGAATTGTATTAAAAATTTGTTTTTCACATTTCCGCCGTTGGCCTTCCTCCATTTGTTCTAAATGGCCATAGGCCTCTATAGCATCGAGGGGGGATTTCAGGGCCTCATTAGCCTCCTTGATGAGGGCCAGTGCTGCCTCCTCTGTTTTTGTGCCCTTCTTGGGTCTTTTGTAGGGAAGGATGAGAGGAGGCACCTGGGATTGTGTGTTACTGGGCCCTGCCATCTCCTGGCTGACAATTCCCCCTGCCTCCTTCTGTGTGCCACTAGCCAGAGCCTCGTCCTGGCTGAGGTCATCCTGTGTATGAAAAAGGACAGAGTTTTAGTTTTTTGTTCATCAAACACACACAATTTTCAGCTCATGACTGTTGCAAATTTAATGTTAAAGAAATAGAAAAGACTATCATTCTGAGCCCAGCGTTTTTCCTTCTTGTCCTAATCTTTTTTGGCCACTTCTGTCTATTGATATGTGAAACACTTTTTGTCACTTCACTCATTTATTAGCAATAATAACATATACTTACCAACAATCTTTTTTTTCACACAAAAATTATGTATAAAAAACATATACCTGGCTCCATCTGGGCTCCTCAATCTCTCCCTGTATGGAAGGCCCAGGTTGGTCCACAGATGCCTCAGCTTGGGTTGAGGGAAGGCTGGTTGGAAGGCTGGAGGGAAGGGGTGCCGAAAGAGTGGAAAGGGATTCCCTGCCCTCAATCTGGTCATCTATAAACCGCATCCTGTTGTAGTACCACAGACTGGGTACATACACCTTATCTGCTGCTACTCCGGACCTCAGGGACTTCTGGACCTTCTGGTACTCCTTATAGGTGCTTCTCAAGCTACCAATTTTTGCTTCAACAAACCTGATGTCTGCATCGGGGACCCGGGTCTTTACAAATTCAAGCAATTTCTCCAGCGTTGCCCTCCTAGCTGGTTTATTGTGATACAAGGGGTTTTTCACCTCCCATAGATTCCTCATCTCCCGATATTTATCTATGAATTCCCCAAGGAATTCTGGGTCCTTAAATGGCAGCATTATGTCTGAAAGACCAAACAAAATACAAAAATAAACATCTCAGGATAATCTTTCAACACAATATAGGCATCAATCTAGATTCAGTATAGGCCGCATATGTCGCCAAAATTAAAATCTTACCTTCGTTCTAACGTCCGTCGTTGTTCGTGGTGTCCGTTCCTCCTTCCTCTGCACACAGAACATAGTTACGACACACACGTGTTTGAAGCTTTATATACACTGCGCATGCGTGAATCTCCGCCCGCGCCAATGACGTTCTTTCTAGAGTATTCGCCGCCCCGTCTCTTTCGTTGCAGTGGGAGCGGAACATGGTGGAGACACAGCAGGTGCATAATTCCAGTAACGAGGAGGAGGAAAGCCCGGAGCCAGAAACGTCACGATCGAGGAGGAGATTTAAGGCCTCAAATATGTCCTTTGTGGAGATGTTGGAGATGGTGGACATCTTGAGGAGCAACGACTATGATGGGAATTATGGTCCGTACCCCAACCCAAATATGAGAAAGGTCAAGATCATGAATAAAGTTGTGAAGAGTCTGTACAGTAATTTTGGGGTACGACGATCCAAGGATCAACTGAGGAAACGACGGTCGGACCTCAAATTAAGGGAGCAGGATCAGTACAGAAAGATCAAGAAAGTTCTTCAAAAAAGTAAGTATATGTCGTGTGTACCTATTATTATTATTATTATTATTATTATTATTATTATTAATATTACATGCTGCGCCATGTGTTTTTCCTTAATAAGGTCTTGTACACTCCAAAATGTCTACTTTCATGGTCATACGCACAGTAATCGTTCGTTGGAAACCTCGTTCGTTTTCCAAAATACACAGATAAATTAATAAATACATTTGTTGCTTCAAATTTTTAAGTTAATCCAAAAGAGTTTTTAGGACATTGTTGTCTAGATGTGTTTGAACCTAGAAGGAATATCAATCTTCATTCAGTGTAATGTATGTAGAGGACACTCTGCAGCTGCTTACACATCTGGACTCAGGTGCATATTTTAGGGTGTCAAACACAGGTACTCCAGTGGATACTTGGGGTGTCTCCAGGTGGGAAACTTGTCCAAAAAATGTAACTATTCCAGCCTGAGGAATTAAGGGAATAAATCATGTGTTCAGCTTGGAAATCTGCCCAAACAGACAATTGTCTCCCACTTCCAAGCAATGTTTATCATTCATATTTGTTGGCTCAAATTTCTGTGTGCTAAGTATACCTTTTTGTTTTATTCTCATAGGGGAACAAAGAATCGGGTAATATCATGTCACCAGGGACCGCCCACCTCCTGAAGAAAGGGAACAGAGGTCACCACAAGATGAGGATGTGGAGGAAGGAGAAGTGATCGAGATTGATTCCACAACAGGTGAGTGTCTGACACCCCAGATTCAGGTAATAAGACATGTATGCCTGTATATTTCTAATAGATGGTGTGTTTTATTTATTTTTAGGTGATGTACAGGTTGTGGAAGAACAATCAGATCATTTTATCAGTAACAGTGCCCAAAGGCTAATCCAGGACATCATGTGGTGTAGTCAGGATTTAGAGATTATTCGCAAAAAAACTAGGGATATTGAAGTTAAACTTAAGAACATGATTGATGTCCTTGGAAGAATATAATTTTCACAAAAATTGCCACCATTTTGTTTATGTTTTTTAAAATGTTAGAACATTTTAAAAAGCCTACTTTTGAAGATGCACACAGTATGTCAACATGTGTTATCTGCCATCAGGGGATATCAATGTACGTGTTTTGTGCCTGCAACCCCTTCCTCAAAACTCAAGTCAGTGAGAGGAAGGGGTTGGGCCCCCAAAACACATCCATTCATCCCCCATGATGGGAGATAGCACATGTTGACATTAGGCATGGGATCAGGATGTAAATCCCCAGTTTGACTCCTAATTTGTGTGCATCTTCAAAATTTGGCTTTTACAGGGGTGACTGCACCCCATTTGATGAAGGCAAGATCCACACATTTTGGACAATGTAATGTGCGATCTTGGCTTCCCAAGTTTTTCTACGTTGAACTTTGTTATGTTCCAGAGTTGTGTATGTTGTGTTTGCAAACATGGCTGTTTATGTAACATAACCACAATTATTTTGGGTGAAAATGCCAAACTTGTTATTTTTGATATAAAAAAAAAAAAAGTGTGAATGTGTATGGAGTAAAAAAAGTATTTTTTCAGTGAGTACAGCCACCAGACACAAGGAGGAGTGCTCAGGGGACCCCAAGAGGCAGTGAGTGTAAATACAGAGCAGCTCCATGGACTCTAGCAATCTTTTGCTATTTACAGGCTATCGATGGGACCGAGGAGAGGAAGCACGTCCCTGACTCCGCCCCTGCTCCATGTAGAATAATGTGTCCGGGTTTCTGATAGGTTGAAATCCGGACAGATGATTGAAAAACCGGACTGTTCGTGGAAAAAAACGGACAGGTGGCAGCCGTATGTTCTGTACATCTGTGTACAGAACTCCTCCAAGTTGTCATATTGTATTTTATAGAAAATTGCAGATTGAAAAGAAAAGATGATTTTAATAACATTATATTATGATATGGCTCGTACAGCAATTGTATATGTTAAAAGTTTTTTTCTTATTTGCTCACTTTTTTCCAGGAAAACTGAGTTATCCTTTAAAATAAAAATTTCTTTCACACATTTGGTTTTATTGTTTAGAAAGACAATAGCTGTATACTGAATTATATTTATATATCCTGAATTAAAATATTTATGGTATTTGATATATTCTCTTCCTTACCTCTTATAGTCAGTGTTCTGGTCTCCGGTTCATCCATAGATTCGTGTTTCCATGTTACAAAGACTTTGGTCTGCAGATCATCAAACAAATACATAGGAATGTAGCCAACACGGATGACACCATAAGTAAGATCTTTGTGTTTTTGAAGGATGTTATTGCATGTCATGTCATACTTTTTATCTTTATATTCATATGTCCATTTTATTTCAATATTTTCCGGGTAAAACTTCTGTAGATTGAGGGTGAAGCGAATACGAGAGGAATCCCCCATAGTGATCTCTATGGGCTCCACCATCTGGGGTTTAGCTGGAATACACAAACAGCACATTAAAGATCATCTAAACCCAGGAACAAAAAATGTTTTTTTAGGCTTTTTCCCTTTTATCTTCCAATGGTGATCCTGCCAGTAACACACTTCCTGTCCTAAGGTGACAACACTCCCTTTTTGTAGAAAAAAACACTCAAACCTTTGAACTGAATGCCTGACTATAGCCTACAGCAGGGATATGCAATTAGCGGACCTCCAGCTGTTACAAAACTACAAGTCCCATTATGCCTCTGCCTCTGGGTGTTATGCTTGTGGCTGTCAGAGTCTTGCTATGCCTCATGGGACTTGTAGTTCTGCAACAGCTGGAGGTCCGCTAATTGCATATCCCTGGCCTACAGAATATAAAATAGCCAGTACTCAGCACTTTAATTAGTAG
The DNA here is from genome assembly GCA_028564925.1 of Lithobates sylvaticus. NCBI lineage: Eukaryota > Metazoa > Chordata > Amphibia > Anura > Ranidae > Lithobates > Lithobates sylvaticus. Next base: position 268,639,784 of record CM053031.1, read on the forward strand.
GTTGTTTGTATTTAGCATTTGCACTTGCAAGTGAAAAATTGGTCACTTCATAATTCTTATGTTGATTGGCACATGATTGAGGAAAGATTGGGGCATTTTAAGGACCAAACTAAATCTTAAACAGAGTTTCACCGAAAAAATAAATAAATAAAAAAATAAAAGTCAGCAGCTACAAATACTGCAGCTACTGACTTTTAATATTAGGACACTTACCCGTCCAGGGCACCCGCGATGTCCTCACCCGAAGCCAACCCGTCCCTCGGCTCCAGGATGGAGGCACCGGCATCTTTCAGTAAGGGAATCAAGAAGTGCAGCCTTGTGGCTTCACAGCCTGGTTCCCTACTGCGCATGCGCGAGTCACACTGCGCGTCCTCACTGGTCCCTGCTGACTTCTGGGACCTGTGTGCCTCCCAGAAGACAGCCGGGGGACGGGGGACCAGACATGGCGTAGATCGCTGCGGAATCTGCGGTGATCTATCGCCGGAAGTGGGAGCAAATACCTGTATTAGACAGATATCTACTCCCCCTCCCCCTGAAAGGTGCCAAATGTGACACCAGAGGGGGGGAGGAACCGGAAGTAAAAATTTTGGGTGGAACTCCAGTTTGAAGTATCATTAAACCTAGGGTTGCCACCTGTCCGGGATTCACCCGGACAGTACGGGTTTTGAAACATGTGCCTGGGTCTCTGGCCGCCTGAGACCCGGGCATATTATTCAGACCCCCTGGTGGCTCCCTGTGCGGCGTGCCTTGCTTACACCGTGACAGGCTGCCCTCTAATTAACTTCCCAGACGAATTATAGTAATGGAATGCCCGCAGCTTGTGCGGGGTATCTTTGTTCCCATACGCCGCCCATGAGCTCCACAGCCTCCACTTTTCATGGCAGGACAGAGCCGACATCTCTCCCCGCTGTCCCCAGCTGCACAGACTAGTGCAGAGAGAGTGCTGTGGAGTGAAACTGAACCCGCCCCTCCTCCTCCTCCTCCTCCTGCTGTGATGTTTTCCTGTGTACACAGAGGAGGGGGGGAAGGCTCACCACGATGCCGACAACGCTGCTGGACAGAGATCATCTATCAACTAATCCACAGTGAGTCTTCCAGAGGTGGGGGCATAAACAAGTGGGCGAGGGGAGAACTAGCCTACAGTTCACTTTGAGTGATTGGGAGGGGGGGGGGGGATATCAAATATTAAAGAGATTATGTCTACCACAGAGGGGGTGGCCCCTGGGCTTGGCACCCCACAAGAGATGTGGAAAATTGCTCCAGATGCCCATACTAGTGTCCCCCTTCCAGGCAAGTTAGTGGAGCAAAGTGTGGGTTTCAGGTCACAGGGCAGGTTCACACTATTAAAATACAGGAACGCGCTGTGCGTTCAGTGTCATTCACATGTAACCCGGGTGCAATTTTAGCCCAATAATGTCTGCATTAGGGATGAGCCGAACACTCCCGGGTTCGGTTCGCACCAGAACCTGCAAAGGGACCGAAAGTTTGCGCGAAAGTTAGAACCCTATTAGTTACAATGGACGCGAACGTTCGAAATCTAAAGTGCTAATTATAACGGCCAATATGCATGTTATTGTCCTAAAAAGTGTTTGGGGACTCGGGTCCTGCCCCAGGGGACATGTATCAATGCAAAAAGAACTTTTAAAAACTAAAGTTTTTTCGGGAGCAGTCATTTTAATGATGCATAAAGTGAAAAAAAAGTGAAATATTCCTTTAAATATAGTACCTGGGGGGTGTCTATAGTATGCCTGTGAAGTGGCATGTGTTTCCCGTGTTTAGAACTGTCCCTGCAAATAATAAGGAATAAGGAGCGACAATTTTTTCCCTTTTTGTCTAAATTGGGTGATATCATCTCAGAGGAATGGAGCAAGATGGATAAAAAAAGTTCCATGCAATCTAAAATCCTGAAGCTGTACCCTTTTAAGGGAGAGGATGTAAAACACCTGGAGTCAGCTCCATTGGTAGACGCAGCGCTTATGCGTTTGGTAAGATATGTGACTCTTCCCTTAGAAGATACTGTATCTTTCAAGGATCCTTTAGAAAGACGGATCAATTCAGATCTGAAGAGAATTTATCTGACATCAGGAATGGCGTGCAAACCAGTACTTCCAATTGCAGCAGGATCTAAGGCCATAGAATTCTGGGCTGAAAGTATTGAAGAATTCCTGAGAGGTATTTCAGTGGAAACAGCAAAAGATTCTCCTATTCAAGAGATTAGGATGGCTTCTGCCTTTCTGGGGGAGGCATCCATCAATGTCATTTGCTTGATGTCTCGGGATATGTTGGCAGCTGTTTCAGCACGCCGTGCGTTATGGCTCCGTCCATGGCTAGCAGGTCCTGCATCTAAGCAGGCTTGGTGCCGCATCCCCTTTGAGGGGACATCCTTATTCGGCAATAAGCTTGATTCTGCCATATCCCGGGCCACAGGTGGGAAATCTGGTTTTCTCCCACAAGATAGGCGTCTTCATAACCAAAAACGTCCTTTCCCAAGAAGGCAGAACTCTGATCGCGCCAGGGATGCTAGAAGCTAAAGGCCTGGTCGGGTGTTTTTCAAGATCGTGGAAGTCGAGACAGTCTTCCTTCAAAAAAAACTCAAAAGGCGGTTCTTCTGGCAATCAGGATTCCGCAAAGTCCTTTTGAAATTGGGCCCGCTCAAACATGTCAGGTGGGGGCTCGCCTTCTCCACTTCAGACATGTTTGGGCGGCCTCAATTCGTGATTTTTGGACCGTCAAGACGGTATCGTCTGGTCACAAATGGATTTTCAGCAACACCCCAAGACTCAGATTTGTCCCCACAACTCTTCCAGGCTCAGAAGAGAAAAGACAGGTCCTATTGACCTATGTGAGCTATTTATTGGAACAAGGCGCAGCCGTACCCGTTCCAGAAGAAGAATGTGGCGAAGGCATGTATGGTTCAGAAGAAAAACGGCACATGGAGGCCAGTAATAGACCTGACCCATCTCAATTCCTTCATTCGCAAGGAAAAATTCAAAATGGAGTCCCTGCTTACGATTCAGCAGTCAGTACATCTGGGAGACTGATTGATATCGATCAACCTGTAAGACGCGGACTTCCACGTAATATAACCACAAAAAAATCGCGCTGGACCAGCAAAAAATTTTTCAATTAAACTATAAGCAGCAACCACATGTGATAAACATAGAACTGCAAAATATAGAAAAAAAGGCTGCGCTAGGTGAAAATGTGAAATAAATAGCAGTAATAATTAGATCAACTAAATATTGCTAATGGTGATAAATGAAACAAATCCAGATGATGGTGATAATGATGATTAATAATAATAACTCCCAGTGATGGGTGTAAGAATGTACAAATTATCAATAAAACAGTGAAGGCTAATGAATGCCCATCATGTACAATATCATGTCATTTGCTGCTGTCTTTTATTGGACCCTTTTTCACTTGGACAATTTGTTTTATATTTGTTTCAACACTGTGTCAAATATCTTTAGATTGATATTGTACATGATGGGCATTCATTAGCCTTCACTGTTTTATTGATAATTTGTACATTCTTACACCCATCACTGGGAGTTATTATTATTATTTATCATCATTATCACCATCATCTGGATTTGTTTCATTTATCACCATTAGCAATATTTGGTTGATCTAATTATTACTGCTATTTATTCCTCATTTTCACCTAGTGCAGCCTTTTTTTCTATATTTTGCGTACTTCCACATGCCCGTGGCAAAGGACTTTCACAAGTTCCTCCGCTTCGCGGTAGGCAACCAACACCTGCAGTTCACATGTCTACCCTTCGGGTTAACCACGTCACCCCGGGTCTTCTCCAAGGTGCTATTAGCAGTGGTAGCTCTTCTCAGAGTCAAGGGTGTTCGTCTCCACCACTATCTGGACGACTTGCTTTTACTATCTCAGAGCAGAGATCAGCTATTGGAACACAAGAAGGTAGTCATCTCCACCCTACAAGAATTCGGGTGGCTCCTGAATTTGGAGAAGAGCCATCTAGAGCCATCACAATCCCTTGTGTTTTTAGGGGCTCAGTTCAACACTGTGGAAGGCACTATCTCCCTCCCAGAAGAGAAGATCGTAGTGATCCGAGACAGGATTCATGCAGCCCTTGGATCATCTCACCTTTCTGCTCTCCAATGCCTGAAGATAGTTGGCACAATGACAGCAACTATTCCCATGGTGAAGTGGGCCCAATGGCATACTTGTCCCTTTCAGAAAGGGTTTCTGCAACAGTGGAATTCAATCAGTCAGAATCAGCGCATATTCCTCACCCCATCCATGAGGACATCTCTCCTCTGGTGGCTTCAAAGGAAGAATCTGCGCAATCACCATTCGATCATTCCCATTTCATGGATCACGGTGACCTCAGATGCCAGCAACCAAGGTTGGGGTGCTCATTGCCTTTCGCATGTGGCTCAGGGCAGGTGGACATTCCCGTCTCAAGGGGTTGTCTCCAACATTCTGGAATTAAGGGCAGCCTTTCAGGCGCTCCTTTCATTTCGCCATCTAGTGATGAATTCTTCTGTTATGCTAGGTTGGACAATACAACCGTGGTGGGGTATATAAGGAAGCAAGGCGGAACTCGCAGCTGGTCCCTGTTAAAAGAAGTGAAGCCAATAATGAATTGGGCTCAGAAGAACTTCATTCAACAACATCTCGGCAGTGTACATTCCGGGGATCCAGAATGTTCAAGCAGACTTTCTGTCACGGGTCGAAATGGACAACAACGAGTGGTCCCTCTACAGAGAAGTATTCGAGTGGCTTCTGACTCTGAGAGTGTCTCCAGAGGTCGATCTGTTCGCTTCCCCGTGCAATTACAAGATGCCCAAGTACTATTCGGGGTTCAGGGATCCTCAGGCATACGGGATAGATGCTCTCACAGATCCTTGGGAATTCCAGAAGGCTTATGCCTTCCCTCCAGTCCCGGTGATTCTACAATTCCTGCGGAGACTCAGAACAGAGAAGGTGGTGATCATTGCAGTCATTCCATTCTGGCCCAACAGGCCTTGGTTTCCTCTGTTGCTGCTCCTCAGCCACCGAGATCCAATTCCCCTGCCTCTCAGGCCGGATCTATAGTCCCAAGGCACGACGTTACACCCGTGCCCATCTTGTCTACACCTCAAGGTGTGGTTCTTGAGAGGGGAAGGCTAGAAGCCCTTGGTTGTCCGGAAGAAGCTATTCCAACCCTTCTTAGTGCCAGACGAAGAAGTACTATAAAGCCCCATACACACGCTCGGATTATCCGAGGACCAGGTCCGTCGGATCATGTCCGTCGTACTTTGTCCGATGTTGGTTTTGCGTACACACGGTCGGACAAAGTTGTCGGAAAATCCGATCGTTCTGAACGTGGTGACGTTTGTTGCCTACGACGGGACTACGTAGAGGCTAGTAGCCAATAGCTTTGGTCTTGTAATGTGATCTGAGCATGCGTAGCACTTTGTCCGTCGGAATTCGCTACACACGATCGGATTTGATGTGATCGGACTTTGTTGTCAAAAAATCTATCCAGCAGGAGATAGGACTTTGTCCGTCGGACAATCCGATGGAAACTGTCCGATGGTGCCTACACACGGTCGGAATTTCCGACAACATTGTCCGATAGGACAGAATCCATCGGAAAATCTGACCGCGTGTATGGGGCTTTAGAGTGTATGAGCGCATATGGTCCAGGTTTACTGTACACATGTTTTCTAGGGAAAATTCTTGTAACTCTCCAGCAGTCCAAGATATTTTGAGCTTTCTTCAATCAGGACTGGATTTATCCCTAGCAGTCAGCTCATTAAGAGTACAAGTGTCAGCCATCTCGGCCTTCACGGAAGTCTCATGGGCGAATAACGCCCTAGTTCGTCAGTTCTTTAAGGGTGCCATCAGGCTCAGACCACAAAGAAGACCCAGGTTCCCCAAATGGGACCTTCCATTAGTACTGGACTTTCTGTCGAATCTTGGGAAGGATTCTGTTGAACCTTTGTCCGTTAAAGACCTCACGCTAAAGACCATTTTCCTAGTGGCTATAACTTCAGCGAAAAGAGTGAATCTAGGTTCAGAGGAACCTTTTCTGACCTTTTTTGCAGACAGAGTGGTACTGATTCCCATGTTAGGGTCAAACCCAAAAGTGACCACAGTCTTCCATGAAAATCAGGAGATTGTACTCCCTACCTTCAAGACATCAGATGACCAAGGTATCCATCCTCTTGATGTGGGTCACACTTTAAAACAGTATCTGGAAGTAACAGCTCCGTTCAGACAAACAGAATTTCTCTTCATCCTTCTTCATGGCAAGAATAAGGGGATACGAGCGTCAATAAGATCAATGTCTTCTTGGATTGTGCAGACCATTCAAAGGGCATACAGAGCAAAGGGCTTGGCTCCTCCTGAGGCAGTGACGGCTCATTCGACCCGGAGCATCTCGACCTCGTGGGCAGCATCTCGGCATGTGGCTCCTGAAATTATTTGTAGAGCGGCTTCTTGGTCTACAATTAACACTTTTGTTTCTCACTATTGTGTTGAGCCAGCTGCGCTGTCTTCTATTAATTTTGGTTTACAAGTATTGTCGGTGGACAATGTTAAATAAATTTTGGTTTCTTTGCTCAACATTTTGCCCACCCGGGTGTGTTTGGCGAGTTATTTCCCACACATATGCTGCCATGGAGCCTGTCAGGAAAACGGAAAATTTATATCAAATACTTACCGTAATTTTCCTTTCCTGATAGGCTCCATGGCAGCAGGAGTTCCCTCCCAAATGTCTGGAGTAGGCTAGTTACGGAACACGGATAGCAGCCAGGAGCAAAGATTTATGGGAGAGGCGTCCTATTGGGTAGTTATGGAGGCGGGGCTAACCCACACGTATGCTGCCATGGAGCCTATCAGGAAAGGAAAATTACGGTAAGTAATTGATATAAATTTTCAGTTTTTTCTCAGTTTAGGCCGATGCGTGTTCTTCTACATATTTTTGGTAAAAAAAATTATTGACTGGTTTGCGCAAAAGTTATAGCGTTTACAAAATAGGGGATCGTTTTATGCATTTTTATTAATATTTTTTTTTTTACTAGTAATGGCGGCGATCAGCGATTTTTATTGTGACTGCGACATTATGGCGTACACATCGGACATTTTTGACACATTTTTGGGACCATTGTCATTTATACAGCAATCAGTGCTATTTAAATGCACTGATTCCTGTGTAAATGACATGACTGAATATTAGGCAGATGCCTGTGTTGCACAAATCAACTACACAACACCAGCAATGAGGGGGTAGATTCAGTTGTATGCTGTGCAGTGTGCAGGAAGCACACTACAACCACTGTAACACCGCTATCTAAAGAAGTATAAAGCACAGCTGACAGTGTCCCTGCCTATCCTGCTCTCTATGAACGCCGCACAACACTACACAAGGCCGCCGCACTGGTGGCCTTATATAGTGTGGGGCGTGTACTAAACCCCCCTGAGCTATAATTGGCTACAGGCATCCTGCCTGTGGCCAATTATGCCTCTCCTCGCTGCCGACGCTGTGATTGGCCAAGCATGCACCGTGACCCTGCACATGCTTGTGGGCCGTTCGTATCACACGAATTTGATGCTAACGGCCCACAAAGTTCTGGTTTCGACGAACGGACGAATGGCCGATGTTTGATTCGAACATGGGTTTGAATCGAGCACTGGGCTCATCCCTAGTCTGCAGTCTCTGACCATCTCCTGTACTATGTCTGCAGTCTCTGATCATCTCCTGTACTATGTCTACAGTCTCTGACCATCTCCTGTACTATGTCTGCAGTCTCTGACCATCTCCTGTACTATGTCTACAGTCTCTGACCATCTCCTGTACTATGTCTACAGTCTCTGACCATCTCCTGTACCATGTCTACAGTCTCTGATCATCTCCTGTATTATGTCTGCCGTCTCTGACCATCTCCTGTACCATGTCTACAGTCTCTGATCATCTCCTGTATTATGTCTGCCGTCTCTGACCATCTCCTGTATTATGTCTACAGTCTCTGATCATCTCCTGTACTATGTCTGCAGTCTCTGACCATCTCGTGTATCATGTCTGTAGCCTCTGATCATCTCTTGTATTATGGCCGCGCAGTCTGAGGGGGATCACTGATGTAGGGGGCAGTGAATACAGTAAGGTAAAGGGGCACTGATATAAAGGTTATATTTTAAATGCAAGTTGGAACTCTGTGGACAATGATATAAACGGGAACTCTCCATGTACCATCCATTTATACAATCCTCACTCCCCCCATACAATACGCATACATACTTAGGCTCATGTATCATGCCCAGCTTAACTATCCTCAGCCAATGCCTTACAGGAGGACTCCCCTGTCCCCCCAAAATTACACTGGGAGGCTCCCCACCAAACATTACACACTACATATACACTATATTGCACATTACACATGCCTGCACTATATACACTATATTGCACATTACACACACCTGCATTATATGCAATTGGCTACACCCACTGTTCACCACTGCACGTGCCGCATTACTACTTCCCTAGGGCACACAGAGGAGTCCCCGGTATTTTACAATCTCATAGTCTATGCTACAAAAAAAATGCCAAGCCCCGCTGAAGTGTTCGGGTTTGGTTTGAACAAAAGGTGGCAACTCTAATTAAACCCCAAAACAAAACGTAATATATTGCAGCTTACAAATCCTTAGATATGGTAGCTGCATTAGTCTTTCTTTTCTTTAGGCTTTTTTTAAAATCAGTTTTCACCTGTGATCTGGACAGTTACACACTTCCTGTATTAGTGCACCCCCCCTCCCACTCTGGATGAAGGAGCACATGAAGCACATTTGGACAGCAGCCTTGTCACTTAAGATGGGGAGGGGGGCTGGGGAGTGTTATATGTACTAGCAGATTTAGACACACTAACAAAGTGAAGCCAAAAGCAGCTACAACAAACTGTTTTTTCCTTTTGGGATAACATACATTACATAAATAATTAAAAGCTGATCATTGGAAGCACCCCTCCCAGTGGTAAATGGTTTGTCTCATATATAAGCCTGCAGAATGCACATAACAGCTATGGATTTATGGCAGGATCAACTGATGTATTTTATCTGTTTATTAGGTCTAAAAACACAACAGTTCAACTGGTTATTTAACAGACCAAAAGGGAGCAAATGAGAGAAGTTCTTTGTAAGGGTTTAGATACACTTTGACCATTTCAATACCGTCACTCCCTTCTTGCCCAGACCAATTTTCAGCTTTCAGCACTGTCACAATTTGAATGACAATTACTCAGTCATGCAACACTGTACCCATATGACATTTTTATCATTTTCTTCACACAAATAGAGCTTTCTTGTGGTGGTATTTATTCACCGCTGAGTTTTTTATTTTTTGCTAAATAAATGTAAAAACCTGCAATTATTTGGTTTGTCTGTTATAAAATTTTGCAAATACACAATCTTTCTTCAAAAATTTTGGCCAAACTTTATTTCTTTGGTGAAAATATCCCAACTCAGTATTTAGTCTGTGCAAAAGTTATAGAGTCCACAAACTGTGGTATATCTGAAAATCGATCAATTCTGATGTACTGACAGCCTCTCATTTCTTGAGGCTCAAAAACGCCAGGACAGTACAAATACCCCCAAATTACCCCTTTTTGGAAAGTACAAAGTCCAAGTTGTTTAGTAAGAAGCATGGTGAGTTTTTTTAAGTTATTTTTTGTCACGATTTTTGGAAAATTTAGAAAATGTAAAAAATATATTTTTTCACAATTTTCTCTCCCTGCTCAAGTGCAACATAAATGTTTTTCCTGCTCGTGATCTTTGCACAATAGGGATGGGCCCGGTCTGCAGGAGTTAGCATGTGTGTGCTGTGTGAGTATAGCACAGCACACTAAACCACCTCAGCCTGTATCTGCCCTTCTGCCCTGTTGTCATCTAAGGCAGCCAGACAGCCATCTGCAGGAGTAAAGCCCCATACACACGGTAGGATTTTCCGATGGATTCTGTCCTATCCTACAATGTTGTCGGAAAATCAGACCGTGTGTAGGCACCATCGGACAGTTTCCATCAGATTGTCTGACGGACAAAGTCCTATCTCCTGCTGGATAGATTTTTGGACAACAAGGTCCGATCACACCAAATCCGATCGTGTGTATGGTAGTCCGACCGGACAAAGTGCTACGCATGCTCAGATCACATTACAAGACCAAAGCTATTGGCTACTAGCCTCTACGTAGTCCCGTCGTAGGCAACAAATGTCACCACGTTCAGAATGATCGGATTTTCCGACAACTTTGTCCGACCGTGTGTACGCAAAACCAACATCAGACAAAGTATGACAGACATGGTCTGACGGACCTGGTCCTTGGATAATCCGCGCGTGTGTATGGGGCTTTAGTGTGTGTGTGTGCTGTGTGAGTATAGCACAGCACACTAAACCACCTCAGCCTGTATCTGCCCTTCTTTTTCTTTTTTTTTTTTTTTTATTCTTTATTTAAAAAAAAATAAAAATTCTCTTGACATATACATAATACAAAAAGGATTCTTCACATATTATTTCACATCAAGACATAGTATAACCCTCCCCCCTCCCCTCCTTGCGTAACACACATTGAGGTAAAACACCGCCATTCCCAGTTTCTACCTGATAATCCCAACATATAACACGAGAGGAACTTTAACCAATAACCTCGGTAAGATATCTCCATGAATTTTTAAACACGTTCCAATCTGTCCACTTGTTCTTCTGGTCTATTTTTCCCTCCCCCCCCCCCCCCCCCCCCCCCCCCCCCCCCCCTCCCGCGGCGCCATCCGAGGTGGCCCGCCACGTCTTGCTCTGAGATGGCGGGTCGGCAAGCCCTGATCGCGGGTCCCGACCCACCATCTCCGAGCATCAGCGCGAACGATGGAGCCGCAGCTAAAGGAAGCAGAGCCGATGCTTCCTGTATAGCGCCGGCTCCTTCACAGGCGGAGTGATATCAAATGTACTCCGCCTGTGACAGGAAGCATCGGCTCTGCTGTCTACTGCAGCCGCATGCTTCCTGAGAATGAGATCACAGACAACAGCCAGCAGTGCCAGAGCCAGCAGTGCCAGTACCAGCCAGCAGTATCAGTACCCACCAGCAGTACCAGTACCAGGTACCAGTACCAGTCACCAGTACCCGCCAGCAGTACCCACCAGCAGTACCAGTACCCACCAGCAGTACCCACCAGCAGTACCAGTACCCACCACCAGTACCCGCCACCAGTACCCGCCACCAGTACCCGCCACCAGTACCAGTACCCGCCACCAGTACCAGTACCCACCAGCAGTACCAGTACCCGCCACCAGTACCAGTACCCACCAGAAGTACCAGTACCCGCCAGCAGTATCAGTACCCACCAGCAGTACCAGTACCAGCCAGCAGTACCCGCTACCAGTACCCACCAGCAGTACTAGCCACCAGTACCAGTCACCAGTACCCGCCAGCAGTACCAGTACCCGCCAGCAGTACCAGTACCCGCCAGCAGTACCAGTACCCACCAGCAGTACCAGTACCAGCCAGCAGTACCCGCCAGCAGTATCAGTACCCACCAGCAGTACCAGTACCAGCCAGCAGTACCAGCCAGCAGTACCCACCAGCAGTACTAGCCACCAGTACCAGTCACCAGTACCAGTACCCGCCACCAGCAGTACCAGTACCCACCAGCAGTACCAGTACCAGCCAGCAGTACCAGTACCAGCCAGCAGTACCTGCCAGCAGTACCAGTACCCACCGGGAGTACCAGTACTAGCCACCAGTACCAGTCAGCAGTACCAGTACCAGTCACCAGTACCAGTACCCGCCACCAGTACTAGCCATCAGTAACCGCCACCAGTACCAGCCAGCAGTACCAGTACCCGCCAGCAGTACCAGTACCAGCCAGCAGTACCAGTATCCACCAGCAGTACCAGCCAGCAGTACCAGTACCAGCCAGCAGCACCAGTACCCACCAGCAGCACCAGTACCAGCCAGCAGCACCAGTACCCACCAGCAGTACCAGTACCCACCAGCACACGCCAGCAGTACCAGTACCCGCCAGCAGTACCAGCCAGCAGTACCAGTACCCGCCAGCAGTACCAACCAGCAGTACCAGCCAGCGGTATCTAGTACCAGTACCCACCAGCAGTACCAGTACCAGCCAGCAGTACCCGCCAGCAGTACCAGTACCCACCAGCAGTACCAGCCAGCAGTACCAGTACCAGCCAGCAGTACCATTACCAGTCAGCAGCACCAGCACACGCCAGCAGTACCAGTACCCGCCAGCAGTACCAGCCAGTGGTATCTGCCAGCAGTACCAGCAGGCAGTACCCAACAGCAGTACCAGCCAGCAGTACCAGCCCAGGAGGACAGCCAGCAGCAGCCACCAGTTATAACCACCTGGGGGACAGCAGAAACCAGCTGCAGGAATCCTGAGGAAGAAGTGAAGATTGAGGTCAGTTGAGATGCAGGTAAACCGCTGTGCTTCAGTGTGAAAGGGGCCTTAGTCCCCTTTCACACGATCGGTCCGATGGGGTCTGCCTGTCTGTTTTTCAGGCGGACCCAATCGGACCATCCATTCACCTCTATAGAGCGGCAGATGTAAACTGACTCGTGTCTGCTTACACCCGCCTATCTGCAATCCGATCTGCTTAAAAATACAGAAGGGGATTTGTCCCCTTCTGTTTGGGCAGATCAGAGGGCCCTTAGGGTAGAGCGGGCTGCATCTGTGTCTGCTCTACATATGCGGAGTGGACACAGACCTGCCATCCGCCCGCTACGGTCATTGTGGCCCGCGACCGGTTACCAAGTCGCTAAAGTGGCCCTCGCTCCTCAAAAGGTTGGGCACCCCTGATCTAGAGAGACATTTAAAATTTGTTTCGACTGTTTTTATAGAAAACGTTGAACTGTGTATGATATCAAAAAAAAATTCTATCTTAATTTGACTACACTGTGAACCTAAATCTTCATCCCATTTCTTGACGTATGGAGGTACGTCCAATGCTTCTTCCCTTTTTAATACTTTGTATATACGAGATATATTATTCTTGGTTTTCCCTCGTATGCAGAGTCTCTCCAGCTGCGTATAATCGTCCCCATGGCGAATTGGTTGAGGGAGACTCTCTACAAAATGTTTCAGCTGGGCGTACCTCCAGACGTCAACCGACATCAACTCTGTGTTTAAACCCGTGAAATGTGCATATTTTCCCATTTTTAATTATATCTCTCAGTTGTGCCCCATCTTGCTTTATCCAATTGCCCCCCACCTCCCTTCTACCTGGTTCAAAAAATATATTATCTTTTAAAAATATTAAAGGGGAATTGTATTTCCATTTATTTCTTCTATATATACTATCCCATATATCAAGTGTAACCCGTGTAATTTCATGTGCATTTCTCCCTAATACCCTAAATTTTGGTGGGTTCCAAATTTCGTGCCCTAAATGTCTATCACTCACTATGTTTTCTAAACTAATCCATCTCTTGTCCTTTCCTTCCTTTACCCATTCCATTCCATTCCATTGATAGTGCAACCGCGCAAAAGTATTTTTCAAAGTCCGGGATGGCAAGGCCCCCTTGTTTTTTCTCTCTACTCAGGGTCTTAGCTGCAATGCGAGGCTTCTTATTTGACCAAATAAACCTAGAGATGATTCGCTTCAGGGTTGTAAAGAACACATGGGGAATCGCAATTGGGAGCATCTGGAATTTATAGTTAATTTTTGGAGCCACTATTATTTTTACTGCATTAATTCGACCGATCCAGGAGAGAAGGTCGTGATGACATTTTATAAAGTTCTTTTTTGATCTCATCGAGTAAGGGGAGGTAGTTTATTAAATATATTTTTTTAATAGTTTCTGCCGTACTTACCCCTAGATATTTGATGTTTTCTCTCCACGGGAAATTAAATTATTTTGACAGCAGCTCTGCCTCCTCCTTATTGATATTAATATTTAGGATTTCTAAATTACTAAGATTGATTTTCAAGTTTGAAACATTACCGTATAGTTTCAGCACCGTGAGCAAATTTAGTAGCGTGATCCTGGGGTTAGAGATAAAAAAAGAGGACATCGTCAGCAAAGGCTGCTAATTTGTGTTCCTCCCTGCCCACCCTAATCCCTGTTATGTCAACGTTTTTACGTACCATGGACAACAGAGGCTCTAAGGACAGAATAAACAATAAGGGTGACAGCGGGCAGCCCTGGCGCGTTCCGTTTCTCATTACGAACGCTGCAGAGGACATACCGTTGACCCTTACCAAGGCCTGTGGCTGCTTATATAATATTTTAATCCACTGCAACATTCTAGGACCTAACCCCATAACCTCCAGTGTTCCCATCATATGTCCCCAGTCTACCCTGTCAAACGCTTTCTCTGCGTCAATTGACAGGAATAGACTGGGGACCCTCCCTATTTTAGCGGCCTGGAGCAAGAGTAAAGCCCGGACCCCATTATCCCGGCCCTCCCTCCCGGAAATAAACCCAACCTGGTCCGGATGCACCAGTTCGGCCATCTTCTCTTTCAATCTATTAGCTAATACTTTTGCATATAATTTGGTGTCTACATTTAATAAAGCTATCCGGCGGTAGAAAGTTTTATCTTTACCTTCCTTTGGTATAAGTGTGATAGATGCCAAGAGAGCTTCCCTCCCTATTATACAGTCTGTTCCTAGTTGATTCCAATAGTGACACAATTTAGGGACCAAGATATCTTTATATTTTTTAAAGTATATTAATGTGAAGCCATCAGGGCCTGGGCTCTTGCCTGTCGGAGAGCTCCGCAAAGCGGAGTAAATTTCTGCCTCAGTAATGGGTCTATCCATATTAAGTCTGTCATTATCTGAAAGTGAAGGTAGAGAACAACCTTTCACAAAATCCTGCTCCATCTCCTCTCTTACCTGGGTTTGCTGTCCCTTTTGTCTGACATCATAAAGTCCTTCATAATAAATCTTAAATTCATTCGCTATTTCTTTAGTGGAATTGACCATTATCCCTGATCTATTTTGTGTTTTCTCAATAAAATGTATTTCTCTTTTCTTTTTAAGCATCTTAGCTAAATGTTTACCAGACCTGTTGCCCCACTGATGTTTCTCTCTTGCTATTTTATGAAACCACTTCCTTGATTCTTGCTCCATGACCATCTTAAGCTCTTCTCTCTTATTGATCAACCTATGGAATATATCTTGCTTTTGAATTCCATCACTTTTATGTTCCTGTTCCAACCCGTGTAATTCGTCCGTAAGATCCCGAATCCTTGCCCATCTTTCCCTTTATTTCCTAGCTCCAATGGAGGGGAGGATCCCTCTAACATAGGCTTTGTGTGCCTCCCAAACTGCCGCAGGTGAAACTTCTCCTGTATCGTTATTCATGAAGAAAAATTCAATTTCCCTCTTTACTATGTCAGCTGTTTCTGCGTCCAGAATGAGATGTTCATTGAGGCGCCAAGTGAATGGTTGTCTTTGAGACTCCAGGATCCTCATTGAAACTGGGGCGTGGTCCGGTAGGGTCGTTATTTCTATCTGTGATGTCTCCACACGTTCTAATAATCTATGGTCAATAATAAAATAGTCTAACCAAGAATGTGTACCATGAACTGGAGAAAAGAAAGTATAATCTTTTAGTTTCGCGTGCAACACGCGCCATACATCTATCAACTGGTTTTGAAACATTTTATGCTTAAATTTTTTTAATTGTGTAAAACGCAAGCCCCGTACCCATGACGTACTGTCGTAGGAGGGGTCCAAACAAAAGTTTAGGTCCCCCGCCAAGATAACCTCGTCCGTCTTAAACTCAGACAAGCGCCCCAATACCTGAATCATGAATTTAATCAGATTATTATTTGGGCAATACACATTTACAAACGTGAAAGGACTCTCTCCCACCCTACCCTTCAGAAAAAGGAACCGGCCCTCCGGATCTTCCAGTCTGTCTATCAACTTAAATTTATTATTCTTAGCAAATCCAATTGCCACTCCCTTGGATCCCTTAATAGGGGAGTCGCTATAGTACCACACAGGGAAGTCTCGAGAGTATATTTTGATATTACCCTCGTGACTCGTGTGTTTCCTGCAGGAACACTATTCCGGCCTGATGCCTCTGAAGCTCCCTTAATATCTTATATCTCTTCACCAAAGAATTAATACCTTTCACGTTATATGTTAGGAACTTTAATTCATTATTTTCCATTTTTCAAATGGAAGTCTACCAATAGCTGATTATTTTTACCTCTCTTCCTTTTAATCATTTTTGCAAGGTGTTTAACCCCGACCCACCCAATTCTCCCCCCCCCCATACCCCAACCAACCCGTTGGGGTATGGCCCTTTGTTTGAAAAGTTTGGAGACCCCTGTTATATACCATTGTGTTTCAAAGAAATGACCCAACCTTAATTAGCGGGGACTGTGTTAGGGAGGTACTACAGTCATTGGCTCATGGGACTGATCATTGAAAACTGTCAATCAAAAATAAAATGTAATAAATCCATCACAGCCAACTCTCCCACATTCGTTGAATTGAATATCCCACAAACTATCAAAAAAATTATATAATTCACCATACATGTCCCAATGTAATAAGTATAACATGCTCCTTTAAATCCTCAGCAATAATGGCACCAACTATAAAATCAAATACTGTAATATAAAATAGCTATATAGCTCTAATAGACCCCATAAGTGATCAGTGGAATGCAGGTTACCCATAGCTTTGACTATATGGCACTTTATCCGTAGGGTAACTTTAGTCCTCTCTCTATATTGTGGAGGGTGGCAAGAACTAAAGTTACCCTACCGACAAAGTGCCATATAGTCAAAGCTATGGTATTCCCAGTAGTAACCTATGGGTGTTAAAATTGGACCATAAGAAAGGCTGAACGCCAAAGAATTAATGCTTTTGAACTATGGTGTTAGAGAAGACTCTTGAAAGTCCCTTGGATGGCAAGAAGATCAAACCAGTCAATTTTGAAGGAAATCAACCCTGAATATTCACTGGAAAGACAGGTCCTGAAGCTGAAACTCAAATACTTTGGCCACCTAATGCAAAGAGAAGACTTGGAAAAGACCCTGATGCTGGGAAACATGGTGGGAAAAAAGAGAAGAGGGCGACCGAAAACAAGATGGATAGATAGCATCACCGAAACAACAAACACGAAGTTAAGCAAGCTCCGTGAGGCAGTGGAGGACAGAAAAACCTGCCGCACTATGGTCCATGAGGTCATGAAGAGTCAGACACGACTAAACGACTGAAGAAAAACAACAAACGACTAAAGCCATGTTTATGAGCTAGGGATAGCCAAAGCTGAGAGCATCTTCCTATACTATTGGTGCCACACTTGAGCACAGAGGATTTTGTTTGTTGTTGCGCCTGTGTTTTTTGTTGCCTTTAGTTACCCACAACCCCCCCCCCCCCCACCATCACGGCTTTGGGACGTCTCATCTGCTTTTTATGTTGAAACCAGTGTCCTGTACTGTATAATAAAGACTATTTTATTTTTTTGTACCTGTAAAATCCCTTTCATGGAGTACTGTATATAATGTAAATAAATAAAAAAAACAATTACACATCCCAACTATATGATGTCAGAATATGGTTGCACTGACACCATTCATGATAATTGTACTGTTCCCTAACAATACACACAGCTCAAAGACAGCTCACAGCACGTAAATGAAGGGATTGGTGTTTTTCATGTCACCCTTGAAGCTGGATTAAAGAGTCAGTCCCTCTCCCTACTGTAAAGATTATTTTTTTTTCATTGATATGTAGCGCCAACACTTTTTTAAAGTGTGCGCTATCTTGTAAATTTATTTTTTCCCAGAACTGTAACTGAGTTTTGGGGTTAATTGTTCTAGGTTTGTACATTGGCATCAGTTTGGCTGGGCTGTACTAGAGTTCTGCCTGGTCATATGTGAGGTGAGCACCTGTGACAGGCTGAGAACGCAGTCTGGTTGGATGCTTTAGGTACCAATCTTTTCCCAGAGCCAATCAGTGGGCGCGTCTGACCCCGCTGTGTATTCCGGAAAGGGGTACTTAAGGTGCTGAAGTCACGTGTCAGAGGTTGGATTCTCCTCTTCGGTTCTGGTTCCGGTCCGGACCAGCCCCGTGAGGGGTCTTGATCCAGGAGTGTCTGCTGACCAGTCCCAGAGGCCCTCATGGTCTGGGGTGGGGATCCATCCGTTCCCGAGCCTCGAGGCACAGTAACTGAAGGAGGATTCTGAAGTGTCCTGGTGAGCTCTTAGGATTGGAGAGGCACAGCAACTCGACAAACGACCAGAGGAGGACTCTTCGGAGGAGGGCCACGCACGAAGCTGGCTGCTCGGTAAGAGCCTGGGAGCTGAGATGTATGAACACTAGTTGAATCCGCATTTCCTACATTATCGCCGAAACGGCTGAAAGATACAGGTACCATAGGAAAAGTTCCTAACCCATCCTTTGGTTACAACATGGTCTGTGGCAGAGACTTCTACATGTTCACTTAAAGTTTCACGACCATAGTCTGTGGCAGAGACTTTGCTAACTCCGAATAACTTGTTGGCTGCTAGATCTACAAAACAAGGGTTTATCCAACAGTGAAGTGTCCAGTTGCGAGGGGCTACTCCCTGGATTATCTAGAGAGACATTTATTTGAATGTCAGCAGTTCTACAGTGCCTGAGATTTATCACCCATGCCCTCTATTCTGAGAGACTTTGTTATGTTTCAACGTTTTTTTGCAAATAAAAGTTTCAGTCTCAGCAATTACTTGGTACTAACCCTGGGAACCCCTAGACATGAACGACGAGCTACAAGGAGGAGGCTGCCCTGCACAGGGGTTAGGCTGTTACAGATACATGTCCCTCATGTGAGTACTTAGCTCCCCATCAGGGGCGGACTGGGCCGGGGGGCAGAGCGGCAATTTCCCCCCGGGCTGCTCTGATTGCCTGTAAAAGGGCCGCTGTGTGGCCAGATTAGAACTGCGCATGTGCAGTTTCCGGACCAGCAAGTGCTACTGCTCGGGCAGCTGGGGGGGGGGGCTGGATCCTATATTTGTGGCAGTGAAAGAATACAACACAGTGATCCCTCCATCCGGTGCTGCAGCTGCGATGTGTCCTGTCCTGTGGCAGGTATGTTAGCTACACCTGTCACAGCCTGGGCAGAGAGTGTGTTCCGTTTTGCAGAGTACACAGTACAGCCCTCCTCTAGTCTACACTAATGGGAGAACGATCAGCTCTGCCTCTTCCCGCCCCTCTCTCCCTGTGCCCGCCCACACTCGATGCAGCCCGTGTGCTGTGTGAAGGAGATATGTGGGCGGGAAACTTTAAAGTCAGCAGCCACAACGTCCCATCATAAACATGAAGACACTGACTGAGCCAGTGAGCCTCCTGCTAGGATTGTGCAAGTGAGTGAGCTGTGACCAGACTCTCCCCCCCTCCCTCTCTTCCTTCCTACTCTGTCTCTCCCTCAGCCTTATCATTTAACCTCTTGCCTGCCAGGCACTTTCACTCCCTTCCTGCCCAGGACAATTTACAATTTTCAGTGCTCTTACATTAAACCCAGGTTCACATTGGAGCGATTTGGCATGCAATTTGATATGTCAAATTGCATGCCAAGTCAGTGGCATTTACCGGCGATGGCACCATCCGAATCGGTGCAACGCCTAGATTTGCCACCTCATCCCTTTAGGCTCCGTTCAGACTGCTGCGGTGCGGGAACGCTGCGAATCTACTGCGGGTTCCCGCATCGCATGTCTCCCGCCGGCAGTTCACACTGCGATATGCGAGCTGCTGGGAGTGTCAGTGAAATGTTAATGACACCCCCATATCAGCTCGCATATCGCAGTGCGATCTGCAAACTCGGACAGGAATCGGATCGCATGGTGAGAACACCCAATGCGATCCGATTCTGCTGCGGACCAAAAAAAGGGTCCTGTGCGAGTTTGGGCCGAATGCGATGCAAATTCAGCCATACTATCTGTATGGCTGAAATCGCATCGCACAGAGATCGCATATGATTTGCACTGCAGTGCGGTGCGAATCATATCCGATCTCCCGCATCACAGCAGTCTGAACCTGGCCTTAAACCCGAACACATATGAATTACACAGGTTCTGAGGCTAATTAAATGCAGATAAGGCACCAAGTGAGTTTATTTACCACCTTAATCAGTCACAGAACCTGTGTAATTAATGTGTGTTCAGGTTTAAAGGGATGAGGTGGCAACCCGAGGCCAGCGCCGCATCGATTCCACTTGTGGTGTCACACCGATTCCCAAAAGTATTTTCTGTTCTACTTTTGGCAACTTTGGAGTGTGATTTCAATAGACATTTGTACAGGAACCCGCACAGATGTCTCTGAAATCGCACCCCAAAGTCGGGACTGACATGCGAGTATGAAATCGTTCAATAGTTCAGCTGAATTCGCTCGATTTCATTCCCGATGTCAGTGTGAACCTGGGCTCTGAATGACAATTGCGTGGGTCAAGCAACACTATACCCATATTCCATTGTTGTCCTTTTTTTCCACACAAATGGGAGTTTTCTTTTTGGTGGTATTTAATCACAACTGGGGGGTTAAATTTTTTGCTAAAATATGAAAAAAGACCGAATTACAAAATATATATATATATTTTTTGTATATACAGTGCCTTGAAAAAGTATTCATACCCCTTGAAATGTTTCACACTTTGTCATGTTACAACCAAAAACATAAATGTATTTTATTGATGATTTTATGTGATAGACCAACACAAAGTGACACAAATTTGTGAAGTGGAAGTAAAATAACAAATGACTTTCAAAATGTTTTTTTTTTCATATAAATATGCGAAAACTTGTGGCGTATTTGTAAACACTTAAGCCCGAACCATTTTGCTGGCAAAAGACCAGAGCACTTTTTGCGATTCGGCACTGCGCCACTTTAGCTGACAATTGCGCGGTCGTGGCACCCAAACAAAATTTACACCTTTTTTTTCCCCCATAAAAAGAGCTTTCTTTTGGTGGTATTTGATCACCTCTGAGGTTTTTATTTTTTGCGCTATAAACAAAAAAAAAGAGCGACAATTTTGAAAAAAAACGCATTATTTTTTAATTTTTGCTATAATAAATATCCCCAAAAAAATATATAAAATTTATTTTTTTCCCTCAGTTTAGGCCGATACCTATTCTTCTACATATTTTTGGTAAAAAAAAAATGGCAATAAGGGATTATTGATTGGTTTGCGCAAAAGTTATAGCGTTTACAAAATGGGGATAGTTTTATGTCATTTTTATTAATAATTTTTTTTTTTACTAGTAATGGCGGCGATCAGCGATTTTTATTGTGACTGCGACATTATGACCGACACATCGGACATTTTTCACACATTTGTGGGACCATTGTCATTTTATACAGCAATCAGTGCTATACAAATGCACTGATTCCTGTGTAAATGACACTGGCAGTGAAGGGGTTAACCACTAGGGGGGCAGTGTAGGGGTTAAGTATGTCCTGGGGGGTGTTTCTAACTGTGGGGGGCGTGGCTACATGTGAAACGTCACTGATCTCTGCTCCTGATCACAGGGAGCAGAGATCAGTGTTACTGTCACCAGGCAGAATGGGGAGATGCTTGTTTACATTAGCATCTTCCCGTTCTTCCTCCCTGTGAGGCAATTGCGGGTATCCCCGCGGCGATCGAGTCTGCAGGAACCGCGACCCAACTCACGGAGGTCGCGGCCGGCAGGCGTACAATGGCACGTGGCAAATTTAAAGGGACGTACAAGTACGCCCATTTGCCCAGCCTTGCCATTCTGCCAACGTACATCTATGTGCACCGGTCAGGAACCGGGTAAAAGTCCTCCTTTACTCTAAAACCCCTAACTAAAATCTAGTGGAACCAATTGCCTTCAGAAGTCACCTAATTAGTAAATAGAGTCCACCTGTGTGTAATCTCAGTATAAATACAGCTGTTCTGTGAAGCCCTCAGAGGTTTGTTAGAGAACCTTAGTGAACAAACAGCATCATGAAGGCCAAGGAACACACCAGACAGGTCAGGGATAAAGTTGTGGAGAGGTATAAAGCAGGGTTAGGTTATAAAACATTATCGCAAGCTTTGACCATCTCACGGAGCTCTGTTCAATCCATCATCCAAAAATGGAAAGAGTATGACACAACTGCAAACCCACCAAGACATGACCGTCCACCTAAACTGACCGGCCGGGCAAGGAGAGCATTCATCAGAGAAGAGCCAAGAGGTCCATGGTAACTCTGGAGGAGCTGCAGAGATCCACAGCTCTTTACCAAGATCGGGTCATGCTGTCATTGCTATGTCATATTTGTCTTGCTTCATAACATAAATACATGTTAAAAAAACCCAGTGGGCATGGATGGTGGGCTGCTTCGGTGGTACAATGGGCCACTCGACTGGACTTGCCCCCCAGGCTTAAGGCTGCCAGCCCTCCCCTGCTCCCCATGCCTTTTTTTTGGACAGTTACATTGCTATTAACCTTGAAAATGGCCACAATTGATTCTCAAGATGTGTCCCCAGAGGGGTTCAGTTTTAGGTTTGCAATTCTCAGACTTCATGATGGGATGATCCCTCTCGCAAATCAACCCGACATATTCACCTATAGCTCCCAACTGTCCCTGATTTCGAGGGACTGTCCCTGATTTGGAGCAATGTCCCTCTGTCCCTCTTTCCTCCTCATTTGTCCCTCATTTTGGTCTGATCTATATAGTTGTATATAAAATGCACTTTTTATCTTTCAAAAAGTGTTTCCCAGCGCTAAACCTTTCATTCAATTTCTAAATTGCTGCATTTGTAAAATTTCAAAAGCCAATATAAAGGAATAGTAGTGGTAAAAGAAAGCACTTGTGGGTTTAACTCATATTTATAAATTTTTTGTATAATTCTCCATTAACCGCTTCCTGTCCGCACTATAGCTGAAAGACAGCTACAGCATGGACTTTATTTGCCAGAAGGGCGTACTGTACATGGCACTGCGGGCAGCACGCTCTGTGATCACTGAATCCTTCGGACTCAGCTAATCACAGATCGGGGGAAAGGGCCAATCACAGCAGCCCTTTAGCATGTGATCAGCTGTGTCCAATGACAGCTTAACATGGAAGTAAACAAGCCAGTTATCGGCTTTTCTTTCCTCACACTGATAGCATGAGGAGAGAAAAGGAGAGCCGATAACACAAAGGGACGTGTACACTGATAATCAGGGCACTGATTATCAGTGCAGTTCGAACAGTGCCCACCAGTGCTGCCAATCAGTGCCTCTCATCAGTGCCACCTATCAGTACTGCCTACCTATCAGTGCCCTTCAGTGCCGCCCATTAGTGCAGCCTCATCAGTGCCCATCAGTGCACATCAATGAAGCAGAAAAATTACCTGTTTGCATAATTTTTTTAAAACTTTAAAAAATATGTTTGTTTTTTCAAAATTTTTGGTCTTTCATTTGTGTAGCAAAAAATAAAAAACCCAGTGGTGATTAAATACCACCAAAAGAAAGCTCTATTTGTGTGAAAAAAATATATAAAAACTCATATGGGTACAGTTTTGCATGACCGCGTAATTTTCATTCAAAAGAGTGACAGCGATGAAAGCTGAAAATTGGCCCGGGCAGGAAGGGGGTGACAGTGCCCAGTAGGCAAGTGGTTAAGGGGGCGTGGCAGGGTGTGTGTCCTATGCCTACATGCTTTTGTTAATAAGGAGTGAAGGGATGGTCAGAGGAATTGGGCCAGCAGAAAAAATAATTTGTTTCTCCTAGAAAACTGAAAATTGTATCAAATACTTACCGTCATTTTCCTTTCCTGGTGCCAAACCATGGAAGTATACTAGTGATAGGCTCCGCCTCTCTTCCATTCCCTCAGGACCAGTGAATAGCATAAATTAAAGGCCTAGTTAGGCCCACCCCCATTCTTTGTAATTAGCTACATACCGAAACGTACAAGGGTGGGTCTGCATGCTGCCATGGTTTGGCGTTAGGAAAGAAAAATGATGGTAAGTATTTGATACAATTTTCCATTTTCCTGACGTCACTATGGCAGCATACTAGTGATAAATAACTAGCTGACAGGGTGGGTTCTACTTGTCAAATCAATTTTAAATTAGAATGGGACAGAAGACAAAACAGTCCTTCCTCTGCAGTCCACTAATGGCAAGACCCCTGGATCTACTCCATACCGCTTGAAAAGGTATCCTGGGGCGACCATGATACTTCCTTGCAGATGGAATCTATGGACTTCTTCGAATGGGCAGCCCATGAGACCAAAACCGCTCTGGGAGAGTATGTATCCATTGCTGAAGGAGGTTCAAGACCCCTCGCCCTATATGCACGACCAAGCCTACTAGCGTCCAGGAGATAGCCTCTTTTCCCTGATGAATTCCAGCTGGAAAGATAAAAGGCTTATTACATGATCTAAAAAGGGCAATTGTGTATAGGAACTTCTTTCAAGTTTTGGACACATCCAATTTGTGTGAGTGATCCTCTGGGAAGTTAAGCAATGCTCAGATGACTGTTTGATGGAGGGCTGTCACTAACCTTGATACAAGATGATCTACCGGACACAAGTCTACTCCTTCTGAAAAGAAAACAATATACATCCTTCTACTTGAACATCTTACGATAGATACTGCCTAGTAGGTAATGTCACAAACTGAACACTGTTCTGTTGGAGCAAATGGTCGAACTGATATAAAAACCAGCAACACCGATAGATTCCACTTAGAAAGATCCTCTTCCGTGGTGGTCGAAACCTCCTGACTGTCTTCAAAATGTGTGCAAACAAAAGGATTTCCGACACATTTAAGCCTTGTTATTGCCAATTTAGTCGACACTTGCAATCTCAAGGAATATATGTCTAATCTGGTCTACAAGAAGCCCAGAACAGCTGTCACTAGAGGTGCAGTGGTATCAATATCTCGCCCTGCTGAGAAATAACGCAAACTTGTTCCAGATTTTGGCATAGATGTTGTTAGTAAAGTGCCTTCTCACACTCCACAAGTTAGAGATCATCCTGGAGCAGGCTAGGTTCTCAAGCTTCCCCTATCAGTCGTCCTGTTTGCAACCACGGTCTGTGTATGTGCAAAGGGGAATTGGCTTCTGTCTCATGAGATAAATGGCCACAAAAACTCAAGGCCCTCATTGTCAAAATGGAGGAATGGATATGACTACCATGTTCACTCTCGACAGCCTCAAGAGGAATCTCATTACAGGAATGTTGTTGGAAATCTTATAGGCTAGATTGCAGATCCATGGAGAAAATCAAGGCATTTGTTCCCTCTGCCTTGGGGTGCGGAACTGATTCAGACATTCTCCTAAGTTTGAAATGGCTGTGAGAAGCAATGTAGTCTGTCTGTGGTTGGCCCTACCTGTAGACCAGCTCATAGAAGACCTACATTTTAGGGCCCACTCGTGCTCTGGAAAGTTTGATGGTCAGTCTGTCTGTGTGTCCAAGTCCCCTAGGAGGTAAACTGCTTTCGGAATTTGTAGGCGATTTCCGGACTCCGACAGCGTGGGGTTCATTTCTCTTAATAGCATATTGCCACAAGTTCCTTGGTAATTAAATATAGGCAACTGATGCCATGTTGTTTAACTGCAGAGAGACTGATCTTCCCCTGATTCTGTGTAGTAAGGCGAAAGATGCTAAAGAAGTTGCTTGGATTTCTAAGGTATTTAAGACTACCCCACTTGGCTGGGAATCTCCCATTGGACTGAACCAACGGTTTCTCGCAGTGTGCCTCACAGGCGATCTTTGCTGAGATGAGTAGTAATTGTGATCTGGTTTAATGGTCCTAACGGGGCGACTTCATCAGATTCTCCCTCTTCAGCCACCGTTGTATGCTCCTACTTATACTGAGTGATAGTTGATAACTGTGCCAGATTCCTCTATTGTGCTAAGAATCCCAGCTTAAACTGTCGAAGTCAGAGCGCCCAAAGGAATTATTGGTATGACGACATTGTGCTCCAAAGATTGAGGCACAGAGAAATGGTCAACAAGTGGAGATTACTGTCTTCAGCATTCCTTCTTTGACTGCCACCGTTTTTCTCTGGTGGAAGCCGAACAGAGGAGTTGGCAAAGTACCTCCCGGCATACTAACTGTTAAGTTAGAGAGAGTTAATAAACCAGCCATAACCCCACCTGGTGTTTATGAGAATCTCTTGGTGTGTCAGCAATTGTTTCAGACCTCTGAAAAGAAGAATAATGTTGTCCAGGTAGCGGCGCAGCCGGAGAACTTGTTCTCTGAGTGGAGCTAACACTGCACTGAGAACCCTTGTGAACAGTCTCGGAGACCTGCATAGGCCAAAAGGCAGACTGTTAAACTGGAAATGCGTCTAGCCTATCGCAAGCTTACCAATTATGAAAGAAAGAAATATTTTGGGATGTTAAGATGGTCATCGTGAAGATCCAAAAATAGCATTTTGCCATCTGGCTGCGCTGGTTTAATGGACTCCATTTTGAAGATCTCTAAGGTGATAAAAAAGTTTAACGTCTTCAGATCTACAACTGGACGCTAGCCACCATCCCTTGCAAACTACAAACAGGGTTGAATTGAAGCCTGTATATAGGTCTGATATGTATGCATTATAGCAGCCCATCTGCCTAGAAGAATGGAACCTGCTGAGAGGAGTAACATTCCCTATCCCTTTGCTTTCCATCTTGCGGGAGCAGGACGGACTTCCTGTTACTCCTGGTATGGCTGTGTTAAGTTTCCTACCAACACAGAGATTTCCTGTTATAAGGTATCTTACACCAAACTTGCCTGAGAAAACAAACGCAGCCCAAAGTTTCAATCGTATCTACTGTAGGGAGGGATTAAAGCAATGCTATCCAATCTCTAATGAGGATAAAACCTGTATAAACAAATAAAGGAGATTTTCTCTCTCCAGACTTTGCCGTTCTGAAGAAAGGGTGAATATGACTTTACCCATACAACTGGCCAGCTTGACTGTCTG
Organism: Lithobates sylvaticus; assembly: GCA_028564925.1. Lineage (NCBI taxonomy): Eukaryota > Metazoa > Chordata > Amphibia > Anura > Ranidae > Lithobates > Lithobates sylvaticus. Next base: position 268,666,659 of record CM053031.1, read on the forward strand.
AATACATAGTTTAATGGAGGGAAAACTGAAACCAAGCAGTTCCGGGCCTTCCTCTGATGAAGAGGAGCTACTACTGTCCACAGGCTGTCCACTCGATCAGAGTAGCAGAAATAAGTGGGTTAACGCCACCTGCCGAGGTGCCAGGATGCTCTTCTAGTGACAGGTAACTGGTCGAGATAATTGAAATAAGTACAGCATAAAATCTCACACCACCCTCCTCAATAACAATGATGTTTGAGTGTTACCTGTCAACTGCAAACTCCTCCAGGCAGTCTTTACTCACCAGCCTATTGAGCATAGGTATTGTGCCACAGGAGCTGCAGGACTTTTGCTGGGATGGTAGCATTGCTCTTTGGAAGAAGCGATAAGACATCATCCTTGGAACTTTCCCCTTGAACGGGAGCGGCCTCTAGGGCTACGTTCCTTCCAGGGCTCTTGAACTTAGAGAGCATGCGCATGCGGGGCTGAAAAAAATTCAAAGCAATCCACAAAGGGAGGCATTCTTTTCCTGAAACTTACCACATGATGGTCTCCTACCTTTGAATTGGAGGGTCTTTTGTATAAATGGTTAGGGATGAGCGAACGGTTCTGCCCGAGCATAAGTTCGGGCCAAACTTTGGTTGTTCGGATGTTCTGCAAACAAAAGTGTTAATTTTAAAGGCTTATATGCAAGTTATTGTCATAAAAAGTGTTTGGGGACCCGGGTCCTGCCCCAGGGGACATGTATCAATGAACACAAAAGTGTTAATTTTAAAGGCTTATATGCATGATATTTAAAGGAATATTTCATTTTTATTGTTTCACTTTAAGCATTAATAAAATCACTGCTCCTGAAAAAACGTCCGTTTTTAAAAAAAACAATTTTGCATTGATACAAACAAACAAACACTTTTTATGACAATAACTTGCATATAAGCCTTAAAAATTAGCACTTTTGATTATTCATGTTCGTGTCCCATAGACTTTAACGGTGTTCGTCTGTTCTACCAAATTTTGGTATGTTCTGGTGCGAACCAACCCGGGGGGTGTTCGGCCCATCCTTATAAATGGTGACTGACTCATGGTTTGAGGACAAAAAGGATGGCCAGCTGAAAAAAAACAAGGATAGCTGAAAAGGAAAATAGCATCAGAGGAGAGCAAAAGGTTTAGAGAGAAAAATATACATTGGTAACAAAAAAAACAAAAAAAAATGAAAAAGTGTTTTTCTAACAATCCAGAGCCAGGCAAAGGAGGCTCTGCCTGTCCAAACCTCCAGGGCCGTTTGAGCCCCTCTAATTATACCTGGAGATCTATAGATCTACCCTGTTACTCTGACTCTCATTATTAACAAGAGGGAAGCTTTTCCCATAAGAAAAATATCGGTCGGTACTCCAGGGTTGGATCCAGGGAGGGCAACAGGGCAATTGCCCCCTCCGAGAAATTTGTGATTGGCAGGCCAGTCAGCGGATGAGTGAGCGGTGGGAGGGCGAGTGTGCGGGTTAACGAGCGGGCGGGCCAGTCAGCGGGGTTCGCCAGGTGGGAGAGAGCCTCAGCGGGCAGGTCGGCGGATGAGTGAGGGGGGGGTCGCCAGGTGAGCAGAGAGACTGGCCAGTCAGTGAGCCGGTGGGCAGAGAGCAGAGAGATGACATAATCTCTCACCGCCCGCCCTGCATCACTGCAGTTCCGCCTTCACTGTACAGCCACGGGTAGCAGAGAGATTACATCATCTCTCTGCTGCCTGCCTTCACTCTGAAAATCTGCACCTTAGCAGGCCAATGACAATAAGCAGCGTGTGGCAGGTGATGTGAAAAGCAGCAACATGTGGCAGGCGACTTGGCAAGTGTAATCCCCAATGTGTGGCAGGTGACGTGGCAAGTAACAATCAGCAACATGTGGCAGGTGACGTGTCAAGTGTAATCCCCAATGTGTGGCAGGTGACGTGTCAAGTGTAATCCCCAATGTGTGGCAGGTGACGTGTCAAGTGGAATCCCCAATGTGTGGCAGGTGACGTGTCAAGTGTAATCAGCAATGTGTGGCAGGTGACGTGGCAAGTGACAATCAGCATCTGGTGGCAGGCAAGTGACAATCCGCAGCTTGTGGCAGGGACGTGGCAAGTGACAAGCTGCATCTGAAGGCAGGTCGTCGTGGAAAGTGGCACATTAGGGGCTCCCACTGATTCTGCTGATTCTGAGTTGAACTATTTCATTTTATATTACAATGTAATAATAGAAATAATGCGCTTCAATCATCCTGACACCATAACAACCATGGTGCCGTGATGATGAAAGCGCCAACACCAGCCATTTCCCCGATAAATTGCCAGCGAAAAAAGTATTTTCTGGCAGTACCCCTCCTGAGACTAGACTCTGGATCCACCCCTGCGGTACTCCCGCAAGCCAGTGTGCATGTGCAGACCGGCACAGACCGATGATGTCATCAAGAGCGCTTCCAGCACAGAGAAAACAGTCCAGCACAGGATAAAACAAGCAAAAGGGCAAACATAATCAAACAATGGAACCAAAGAAGGCACAGAAAAGGAAAAGATCAAGGTAAAAAAGGGGAAATATTTAGGGAGACGGAAAAGAAAAACAAAGAGGGATAGGCAGCCCTGTGAGATACAAGGGACCAAAGGAGTGAGATGAATGAACTAGCTGGCCCCCCCAAGCCTCAGCCCACAGACACTTACTGGCAGATTTTCTTCCTAAAGAGGAAACACTGCAGGACCCCATCAAGACCCACAGAAGGAGTTTCCCAGGCTGTTTAGCACAATTTAGCAGCCCGAGCGCTGGGACTTCGCACTGGGAGAGGCTGAACCCAGCCGGATGCTGCATGGAGGCAGAGGGGGGGGCATAGTACTGCTTACTCTTCACTAGGGATGAGCTTCGAGTTCAAGTCGAACTCATGTTCGACTCGAACATTGCCTGTTCGCCTGTTCACCGAACGGCGAACAATTTGGGGTGTTCGCGGCAAATTCGAAAAGCTAATTTTAAAAGCCTATATGCAAGTTATTGTCATAAAAAAGTGTTTGGGGACCTGGGTCCTGCCCCAGGGGACATGTATCAATGCAAAAAAAAGTTTTAAAAAACGGCTGTTTTTTCAGGAACAGTGATTTTAATAATGCTTAAAGTGAAACAATAAAAGTGTAATATTCCTTTAAATTTCATACCTGGGTGTGTGTGTAGTATGCATGTAAAGGGGGCGCATGTTTCCCGTGCTTAGAACTGTCCCTACACAAAGTGTAATTTTTGAAGGAAAAAAGCTATTTAAATTCACTCGCGGCTATAATGAATTGTCGGATCCCGTAATACAGAGAACAGTCATTGAAAGTCATTGATTAAAAAAAAAAAGCGTGGGGTTCCCCCCAAATTAAATTACCAGGCCCTTCAGGTCTGGTATGGATATTAAGCGGAACCCCGGGTCAAATTTAAAAAACAAATGACGTGGGGTTCCCCCTAAATATCCAAAGGGTCTGGTATGGATTTTAAGGGGAACTCCATGCCAAATTTAAAAAAAAAATGGCGTGGGGGTCCCCCTCAAAATCAATACCAGACCCTTATTGGAGCACGCAACCTGGCAGGCCACAGGAAAAGAGGGGGGGACGAGAGAGCGCCCCGCCTTCTGAACCGTACCAGGCCACATGCCCTCAACATTGGGAGGATGCTTTGGGGGTCTGTGACCCTCAAAGCACCATGTCCCCATGTTGATGAGGAGAAGGGCCTCATCCCCACAACCTTTGCCCGGTGGTTGTGGGGGTCTGTGGGCAGGGGGCTTATCAGAATCTGGAAGCCCCCTTTAACAAGGGGACCCCCAGATCCCGGCCCCCCCTGTTTGAAATGGTAAGGGGGTACAAAAGTACCCCTACCATTTCACAAAGGAAGTGTAAAAAATAGTTAAAAAACACACAGACACCATTGGGAAAAGTCCTTTATAAAAAAAAAAAATAATTAAAAAATGTTTCCAGTGGTGGTAATCCACTCTTGCTATCCAGCGATGGGTGGTCTCTTCTCCGGGGTCCAGCGATGGGTGATCTCTTCCGACGACGTCCAGCGCAGCGCATCCTGTCTCCATGGATACACTGTGGGAATCCCGTCTTAGCTGAGGAGGACCGGGCCACTTGTCACCTGACCCAGCCCCCCTCTGACGCAACGCAAGGGGAAAGCTGGGCTTCCCCAGTGACGTACGGGTGACCCCACCCCCAGGTTTCCGTTACATCAGAGGGGGCGGGGTCACCCGTGCGTCACTGTGGAAGCCCAGCTTCCCCCTTGTGTTGCATCAGAGGGGGGCGGGGTCAGGTGACGAGTGCCCCGTTCCTCCTCTGCTAAGACGGGACTCCCTCAGTGTCTCCATGGAGACAGGATGCGCTGCGCTGGACGTCGTCGGAAGAGATCATCCATCGCTGGAACCCGGAGAAGAGACCACCCATCTCTGGATCTGCACGGGAAACATGCGCCCCTTTACACACCCCACAGGTACGAAATTTAAAGGAATATTACACTTTTGTTTCACTTTAAGCATTATTAAAATCACTGCTCCTGAAAAAACAGCCGTTTTTTAAAACTTTTTTTTGCATTGATACATGTCCCCAGGTCTCCAAACACTTTTTTATGACAATAACTTGCATATTAGCCTTTAAAATTAGAACTTTTGATTTTGAACGTTCGAGTCCCATAGACTTTAATAGGGTTCTAAAGTTCACACAAAACTTTAGGTCTGTTCGCAGGTTCTGGTGCGAACCGAACAGGGGGGTGTTCGGCTCATCCCTACTCTTCACTGGTGCGTTGAGGAATGAGGGGAAAAAGAAGATTGAGGTGGGGCCTAACTAGGCCTTTCATTTATGCTATTCATTGGTCCTGAGGGAGAGGAAGAGAGGCGGAGCCTATCACTAGTACGCTGCCATGGTGGCGTCAGGAAAAGGAGAGGGCTGTGGTGTGCAAGGAGAGGACTTAGGGGGAACTAGCACATTACAAGTATGGTAAATTACTACAGGACATCATTTAACCACTTCCGGACCGCTGCACGCCGATATACATCCTAACTTTGAAGAGGAATATCGTTGTTATGGCAGAAGCTAGCTGCCATAATCCCCGTATCCTCTTCTTCGGCCGGCGTTCCGGTTTCTGATAATAGTGGGCTCTGTGGCAGATTCACTGCAAGATCACTTTTATTGGCAGCAGGAGAGGGCCTCCCCTCCCGCCACGCTCAGGTGCCCTCAGCCGATTACCAGAGCCGTTGGTAGCGGCGGAGGCGATCGGATCCATCTTGGTGTTAGGTATGGAGACAAGTGAGGGGAAGATGGCCCCCACCCGTCTCCATACCATTGCAGGGCGACAGCGACATCAAAACGTCATTTCCGCCTATAGCTCTTAAAGGGACATTTTTTTTTTGCTTTTTTTAATTACTTTTTTTTTTTTATTGCATTTTAGTGTAAATATGAGATCTGAGGTATTTTTTGACCCCAGATATCATATTTAAGAGGTCCTGTCATGCTTTTTTTCTATTACAAGGGATGTTTACATTTCTTGTAATAGGAATAAAAGGGATACAATTTTTTTTTTAAAGAACAGTGTAAAAATAAAAAATAAAAAAGGTAAAATAAATAAGATTTTTTTTTAAACGTGCCCTGTCCCACCGAGCTCGCGTGCAGAAGCCAACGCATACGTGAGTAGGGATGAGCCGAACACCCTCGGGTTCGGTTCACACCAGAACCTTCGAACGGACCGAAAGTTTTCGCAAATTTTCGAACCCTATTCATTATAATGGACGCGAACGTTCGAAATCAAAATTGCAAATTACAACGGCCAATATGCATGTTAATGTCATAAAACAGGTTTGGGGACCCGGGTCCTGCCCCAGGGGACATATATCAATGCAAAAAAGAACTTTTAAAAACGAACGTTTTTTCGGGAGCAGTCATTTTAATGATGCATAAAGTGAAAAAAAAAAAAGGGAAATTTTCCTTTAAATATGGTACCTGGGGGGTGTCTAAAGTATGCCTGTGAAGTGGCATGTGTTTCCCGTGTTTAGAACTGTCCTTGCACAAAATGACATTTGTAAAGGAAAAAAATAAGCCATTTAAAACCACTTGCGGCTTTAATGTCATGTCTTGTCCTGGCCGCCATATAATTACACGCCCCTGTTAAACAGGGGCTGGAAAATTGTGCCCTAGGCACTGGTGCTGGTGCCACAACACTGCAACCCCTCACAGATACTGTACTTGGAGCACAGCAGTCACACGTGTTGCGAAGCATTTTTTAAAAAAATTGTAAGTACACGCCCTGTTATACAGGGGCTGAAAAATTGTGCCTTAGGCACTGGTGTGGTGGCATGGATCATTGAGGAGGAGGAAGAGTATAGTCAGTGAACATAACAGGACAGTCACTCAGCATCAGCATAGGCAGTCTTGAAGGGATGTGACATTATAAATTATTCTGTTATATCTGCTTCAGGTGCCTGGTAGCTGGTGGTGATCCAAGACTGATTCATTTTTATGAAGGTCAGTCGATCAACCAAGTCAGTGGACAGGCGCACCCTATGATCGGTGACAAATCCTCCAGCAGCACTGAATGTGCGTTCGGAAAGAACGCTGGAGGCAGGACAGGCCAGTAGCTCAATTGCATACTGTGCAAGCTCTGGCCAGTGATCCATCCTCAGGACCCAGTAAGCCAGAGGATTTTCGGTGGGAAAGGTGTCCAAGTCTGACCTTGCCCCTAGGTATTCCTGCACCATGTATATCAGACGCTGGCAATGGTTGCTGGAACCGATCATACCTTGGGGCTGCGGACTAAAAAAAATTCTGAACGCATCGGTCAGACGTCCACCTTCCCCACCGCTCCTTCTGCTACTGACCGAAGCCTCAGCAACTCGTCGTCCAGGACCAGGAGTTTGTAACCTCCCAGTTTCTGGGAACGCGTTGCACAGACCTTTCTGCAAGGCCTCCCTGAGATGTCTCATCCTCTGCTCCCTCTGCGACGGCAAGCTAAGGTCCGCAACCTTACCCTTGTACCGTGGATCAAGGAGAGTGGCCAGCCAGTAATGGTCCCTCTCCTTGATCCGAAGAACACGAGGATCCTTTCGCAGGCTTTGCAGGATCAGGGAGGCCATGCAGCGTAGGCTAGCTGAGGCATTCGGTCCGGAGTCTTCTGGGTCACTGAGGATGACATGATCGCCAGCCACCTCCTCCCAGCCACGTACAAGTCCACTGGTTTGTTGGGACTGTACATCATCCCTAAAAGACTGCTGCTGCTGATGCTGAGTGCCAGGCTCAACCTCCATGCTCACACAATCCTCCTCCTCCTCCTCCTCATCCTCCTCATCCTCTTCCTGTGTGATGGGTGGGACAGAAGGAACACTGTCCGGATAAAGGGGGCCTTGAGAGGCAAGGAAGTCCTCCTCTTCCTGCCTCTGTTCTGCCTCAAGTGCCCTGTCCATTATCCCACGCAGCGTATGCTCCAACAGGTGGACAAGAGGTACAGTGTCACTGATGCATGCACTGTCACTGCTCACCATCCTCGTGGCCTCCTCAAATGGTGAGAGGACAGTGCATGCATCCCTGATCATGCTCCACTGGCGTGGGGAAAAAAAGCCAAGCTCCCCTGACCCTGTCCTGGTGCCGTAGTCGCAAAGGTACTCATTGATGGCCCTCTGCTGCGTGTGCAGTCACTGCAGCATGGCCAACGTTGAGTTCCACCTGGTGGGCATGTCACATATTAGGCGGTTCTTGGGCAGGTTCAGCTCCTTTTGCAGCTCAGTCAGCCGAGCACTGGCATTATAAGATCGGCGGAAATGCACACAGACTTTCCTGGCCTGCTCAGGACATCCTGTAAGCCTGGGAACCTGCCCAAGAACCGCTGCACCACCAGGTTGAGGACGTGAACCATACAGGGCACATGGGTGAGCTGCCCCTGTCGAAGGGCGGAGAGGAGGTTGGTGCCATTGTCAGAAACGACCATTCCTGGCTTAAGCTGGCGTGGCGTCAACCACCTCTCGGCCTGCCCCTGCAGAGCTGCCAGAACCTCTGGCCCAGTGTGGCTCCTGTCCCCCAAACACACCAGCGCAAGCACGGCATGGCATCTTTTTGCCTGCGTACTTGCGTAGCCCCTTGTACGCCTACGGAGCACCGCTGGTTCCGAGGACAGAGCACTTGAGGAAGAAGAAGAGGAGGGGGTGGAGGAGAGAGGTGTGTCACAACCAGTAGTAGCATTTTGGAGGCGTGGTGGCGGAACAACCTCCAACACTACTGCACCTTGTCCTGCATCCCTCCCAGCTGCCAATAGAGTGACCCAATGGGCCGTGAAAGAAAGATAACGTCCCTGTCCATGCCTGCTGGACCATGAGTCAGCGGTAATATGCACCTTACCGCTGACTGCCCTGTCCAGCGAGGCATGGACATTGCCTTCCACATGCCGGTAGAGAGACGGAATCGCCTTCCGTGAGAAAAAGTGGCGTTTGGGAACCTGCCACTGAGGAACCGCACATTGAACAAACTCACGGAAGGGGGCCGAGTCTACCAACTGAAAAAGGCAGCAGTTGAAGTGCTAGCAATTTAGCCAAGCTAGCATTCAAACGCTGGGCATGTGGATGGCTGGGAGTGTACTTCTTTCGACGGTCCAGCAGCTGGGGCAGGGAAATTTGCCTGCTACAATCGGACGTCGGTGTACTGCAAGTACTTGGTTGTGACACACCTAATTCTACACCTTCAGTCCTCTCAGAGCAGCTTTCAGAGAGGACTGAAGATGTAGTGGGGATGGAGATCCCAGCTGATGAGGAGCAAGGAGAGGTCCGCTTTGTTCTTTGGTGTGGGTCTTTTATGTGTGCTTGCCAACGAGCTGCATGGCAGGTCGACATATGTCTGCTCATGCTTGTGGTGCCCAAGCGGCTGATGTTTTGGCCACGCGAGATACGCTTGAGACAAATATTGCAAATAGCAGTGGTGCGATCTGATGCACTCGTCTCAAAAAAGGCCCACACCAAAGAACTTTTCTGGTAACGTGCAGAGGCAGCGCCCTGCACAGGCGGAGCTCTGCGGTGTGGTACAGTTGCTGTGCTGGCCTCTAGCTGGCCTCCAGGGGGCATCCTGCCTCGTTGGACATGTGACGCCGCATCCTCCTCCTCCTCGTCCTCCTCCTCATCCTCTCTCCCTTCAGGCACCCACGTGGAGTCAGTGACCTCATCATCCCCTGCCTCTTCACCACTAGAGCAAATCTGGCAGTAAGCTGCAGCTGGTGGAACAGTACTGCCAGATTGCTGTCCTTCAGCATCCCCTCTCTCTGCGCGCACACTACTGACTTCCTCAAGCTGGGTATCATCATCCGAGCCTTCGAATCGTTGGGCATCCTCCTGGAGCATGTACCCAACACTGTGCTCAAAGAGTTCGGGGACTCCTCAGGAGGACATGGTGGGTCTAGGGAAGGGGTGGCTGATGATGCCATTGAGTACGCGTTGGCAGGTGCTCTGCCAGTACCCTGAGCCTGGGTGAGAGAGGATGAGGAGGATGAGGAGGGCTTGGTCATCCATTCTACCAAGCCTTCAGCATGATGCGGCTCCACATGTCCAGCTGCCGAAAACAAAGACAAGCGTGTCCCATGGCCACGTGCTGATGACGATGCACGAGCACGTCCATGGCCAGCACTGTTGTCTCTAGAAACAGAGCCTGCCTGCCCTGTGTTCTTGCCTCTGCACGCTCTGCCTCTCCTTGGCGGTCTTCCAGCCATTGTAGTCGGTAGTGTATATAGTATAAAAAATAGAGCTCCTATGTGTGCTCACAACATACTGTAGGTCCTATGGGTGCTGACACTAACACACTATAGGTACTATGTGTGCTGCTGACAAGAAAATATAGGAGCTCTGTTTGCTGCCACTAACACACTAGAAGTCCTATGGGTGCTGCTGAGAAGAAAATATAGGAGCTCTGTGTGATGCCACTAACACACTAGAAGTCCTATGGGTGCTTCTGCAAAGAAAATATAGGAGCTCTGTGTGATGCCACTAACACACTAGAAGTCCTGTGGGTGCTGCTGAGAAGAAAATATAGGAGCTCTGTGTGATGCCACTAACACACTAGAAGTCCTATGGGTGCTTCTGGGAAGAAAATATAGGAACTCTGTGTGATGCCACTAACACACTAGAAGTCCTATGGGTGCTTCTGGGACGAAAATATAGGAACTCTGTGTGATGCCACTAACACACAATTGAAGTCCTATGGGTGCTTCTGCGAAGAAAATATAGGAGCTCTGTGTGATGCCACTAACACACTAGAAGTCCTATGGGTGCTTCTGGGAAGAAAATATAGGAACTCTGTGTGATGCCACTAACACATAATTGAAGTCCTATGGGTGCTTCTGCAAAGAAAATATAGGAGCTCTGTGTGATGCCACTAACACACTAGAAGTCCTGTGGGTGCTGCTGAGAAGAAAATATATAGGAGCTCTGTGTGATGCCACTAACACATAGAAGTCCTATGGGTGCTTCTGGGAAGAAAATATAGGAACTCTGTGTGATGCCACTAACACAGTAGAAGTCCTATGGGTGCTTCTGGGACGAAAATATAGGAACTCTGTGTGATGCCACTAACACACAATTGAAGTCCTACGGGTGCTTCTGCGAAGAAAATATAGGAGCTCTGTGTGATGCCACTAACACACTAGAAGTCCTATGGGTGCTTCTGGGAAGAAAATATAGGAACTCTGTGTGATGCCACTAACACATAATTGAAGTCCTATGGGTGCTTCTGCAAAGAAAATATAGGAGCTCTGTGTGATGCCACTAACACACTAGAAGTCCTGTGGGTACTGCTGAGAAGAAAATATAGGAGCTCTGTGTGATGCCACTAACACACTAGAAGTCCTATGGGTGCTTCTGGGAGAAAATATAGGAACTCTGTGTGATGCCACTAACACAGTAGAAGTCCTATGGGTGCTTCTGGGAAGAAATATAGGAGCTCTGTGTGATGCCACTAACACACAGAAGTCCTGTGGGTGCTGCTGAGAAGAACATATAGGAACTCTGTGTGATGCCACTAACACAGTAGAAGTCCTATGGGTGCTTCTGGGAATAAAATATAGGAACTCTGTGTGATGCCACTAACACAGTAGAAGTCCTATGGGTGCTTCTGGGAAGAAAATATAGGAACTCTGTGTGATGCCACTAACACAGTAGAAGTCCTATGGGTGCTTCTGGGAAGAAAATATAGGAACTCTGTGTGATGCCACTAACACAGTAGAAGTCCTATGGGTGCTTCTGGGAAGAAAATATAGGAACTCTGTGTGATGCCACTAACACAGTAGAAGTCCTATGGGTGCTTCTGGGAAGAAAATATAGGAACTCTGTGTGATGCCACTAACACACTAGAAGTCCTATGGGTGCTTCTGGAAGAAAATATAGGAACTCTCAGTGATGCCACTAACACACTAGAAGTCCTGTGGGTGCTGCTGAGAAGAAAATATAGGAACTCTGTGTGATGCCACTAACACACTAGAAGTCCTGTGGGTGCTTTTGGGAAGAAAATATAGGAACTCTGTGTGATGCCACTAACACACTAGAAGTCCTATGGGTGCTTCTGGGAAGAAAATATAGGAACTCTGTGTGATGCCACTAACACAGTAGAAGTCCTATGGGTGCTTCTGGGAAGAAAATATAGGAACTCTGTGTGATGCCACTAACACAGTAGAAGTCCTATGGGTGCTTCTGGGGAAGAAAATATAGGAACTCTGTGTGATGCCACTAACACAGTAGAAGTCCTATGGGTGCTTCTGTGAAGAAAATATAGGAACTCTGTGTGATGCCACTAACACACTAGAAGTCCTATGGGTGCTTCTGGGAAGAAAATATAGGAACTCTGTGTGATGCCACTAACACACTAGAAGTCCTATGTAGGGATGAGCCGAACACCCCGGGTTCGGTTCGAACCAGAACCTTCGAACGGACCGAAAGTTCGCGCGAATTTTCGAACCCTATACGTTATAATGGACGCGAACGTTCGAAATCAAAAGTGCTAATTACAACGGCCAATATGCATGTTAATGTCATAAAACAGGTTTGGGGACCCGGGTCCTGCCCCAGGGGACATATATCAATGAAAAAAGAACTTTTAAAAACTAACGTTTTTTCGGGAGCAGTCATTTTAATGATGCATAAAGTGAAAAAAAAAAGTGAAATTTTCCTTTAAATATGGTACCCGGGGGGTGTCTAAAGTATGCCTGTGAAGTGGCATGTGTTTCCCGTGTTTAGAACTGTCCTTGCACAAAATGACATTTGTAAAGGAAAAAAAGAAGCCATTTAAAACACTTGCGGCTTTAATGTCATGTCTTGTCCTGGCCGCCATATGGCTGAATATCCTTGTTAAAAATGGCATGGCTACCCCCATCACCCCCCCCCCCCCCCCACCCCAGCCCCTTTGGGTCTTGTATGGATATTAAGGGGAACCCCGCACCCAAAATAAAACTCTATACCTACAACCCTATATACTCTGAACAGCAGTATATAGGCGGTGCAAACAAGACACGGACTGTAGGTTTGTTTTTAAGTAGAATCTGAACAGGTACATTATGAAGTGTAGCTCCATCCAAAAAAAATCTATTTTTAAGCTTTTTGGAGAACATAGGGAGGGGTTATCACCCTGTAACATTTGCTGTCTTTGCACATCTGTTCAGAACATGTCACCTCACTTTCTGTCCCAATGACAAATGTTTTTGGAAAAGTGGGGTTTTAATTGAAACAAGGATTGGTGATAAAGTATCAGTAGAGAGGAGATACCTTTTTCCAAATTAAATCTAACAGGATAGAATTTCCCTTCCTAGGGGTAGATTTCCTCTCACTTCCTGTTTTCTCTTTCCATTTGCAAGTAGGAGTCGTTTGTAAGTTGGATGTTTGAAAGTAGGGGCCTGGCGTATATACTCTGCAGAAATTTGCCCTATTAGATGTTGGTGTAGCCACAAGACTGGTGGGCACAGGAATGGGCCTGCTGTGAGTTAATAGATCATGATTTGTACTTGCATGCACCTGTTGAACCGGGCAGAAAAACTGGGCCTTTGGCGGTGGTGGTGGTGGTGGTGGTGGTGGACGGTGTTGCCACAAGACTGTAAGCTCTCACAGTTACTCTTGGTGGGCGCTGGAATGGGCCCTGCTGTGAGTTATTAGATCAAGATTTGTAATTGCATGCACCTGTTGACAGGGCAGAAAAATTGGGCCTTTGGTGGTGGTGGTGGACGGTGTTGCCACAAGACTGTAAGCACTCACAGTTACTCTTGGTGGGCGCAGGAATGGGCCCTGCTGTGAGTTATTAGATCAAGATTTGTAATTGCATGCACTGTTGAACAGGGCAGAAAAAATTGGGCCTTTGGTGGTGGTGGTGGACGGTGTTGCCACAGGACTGTAAGCTCTCACAGTTTCTCTTGGTGGGCGCAGGAATGGGCCTGCTGTGAGTTATTAGATCAAGATTTGTAATTGCAAGCACCTGATGAACAGGGCAGAAAAATTGGGCCTTTGGCGGTGGTGGTGGACGGTGTTGCCACAAGACTGTAGGCCCTCATAGTTACTCTTGGTGGGCGCAGGAATGGGCCCTGCTGTGAACTATTAGATCAAAATTTGTAATTACACGCCCTGTTAAACAGGGGCTGAAAAAAATTGTGCCTTAGGCACTGGTGCTGGTGCCACAACACTGCAAGCCCTCACAGATACTGTACTTGGAGCACAGCAGTCACACGTGTTGCGAAGCATTTTTAAAAAATTGTAAGTACACGCCCCTGTTAAACATGGGCTGAAAAATTGTGCCTTAGGCACTGGTGCTGGTGCCACAACACTGCAACCCCTCACAGATACTGTACTTGGAGCACAGCAGTCACACGTGTTGCAAAGCATTTTTTTTAAAATTGTAAGTACACGCCCCTGTTATACAGGGGCTGAAAAAATTGTGCCTTAGGCACTGGTGTGGTGGCATGGATCATTGAGGAGGAGGAAGAGGATAGTCAGTGAACATAAGAGGACAGTCACTCAGCATCAGCATAGGCTGTCTTGAAGGGATGTGACATTATAAATTATTCCGTTATATCCGCTTCAGGTGCCTGGTAGCTGGTGGTGATCCAAGACTGATTCATTTTGATGAAGGTCAGTCGATCAACCGAGTCGGTGGACAGGCGCACCCTATGATCGGTGACAAAATCCTCCAGCAGCACTGAATGTGCGTTTGGAAAGAACGCTGGAGGCAGGACAGGCCAGTAGCTCAATTGCATACTGTGCAAGCTCTGGCCAGTGATCCATCTCAGGACCCAGTAAGCCAGAGGATTTTCGGTGGGAAAGGTGTCCAAGTCTGACCTTGCCCCTAAGGTATTCCTGCACCATGTATATCAGACGCTGGCGATGGTTGCTGGACCGATCATACCTTGGGGCTGCGGACTAAAAAATTGTATGAACGCATCGGTCAGACGTCCACTTCCCCACCGCTCCTTCTGCTACTGACCGAAGCCCAGCAACTCGTCGCCCAGGACCAGGAGTTTGTAACCTCCCAGTTTCTGGGAACGCGTTGCACAGACCTTTCTGCAAGGCCTCCCTGAGATGTCTCATCCTCTGCTCCCTCTGCGACGGCAAGATAAAGTCCGCAACCTTACCCTTGTACCGTGGATCAAGGAGAGTGGCCAGCCAGTAATGGTCCCTCTCCTTGATCCGAAGAACACGAGGATCCTTCCGCAGGTTTGCAGGATCAGGGAGGCCATGCAGCGTAGGTTAGCTGAGGCATTCGGTCCGGAAGTCTTCTGGGTCACTGAGGATGACATGATCGCCAGCCACCTCCTCCCAGCCACGTACAAGTCCACTGGTTTGTTGGGACTGTACATCATCCCTAAAAGACTGCTGCTGCTGATGCTGAGTGCAGGGCTCCACCTCCATGCTCACACAATCCTCCTTCTCCTCCTCATCCTCTTCCTGTGTGATGGGTGGGACAGAAGGAACACTGTCCGGATAAAGGGGGCCTTGAGAGGCAAGGAAGTCCTCCTCTTCTGCCTCTGTTCTGCCTCAAGTGCCCTGTCATTATCCCACGCAGCGTATGCTCCAACAGGTGGACAAGAGGTACAGTGTCACTGATGCATGCACTGTCACTGCTCACCATCCTCGTGGCCTCCTCAAATGGTAAGGACAGTGCATGCATCCCTGATCATGCTCCACTGACGTTGGGGAAAAAAAAAAACCAAGCTCCCCTGACCCTGTCTGGTGCCGTAGTCGCAAAGGTACTCATTGATGGCCCTCTGCTGCGTGTGCAGTCGCTGCAGCATGGCCAACGTTGAGGTCCACCTGGTGGGCATGTCACATATTAGGCGGTTCTTGGGCAGGTTCAGCTCCTTTTGCAGCTCAGTCAGCCGAGCACTGGCATTATAAGATCGGCGGAAATGCACACAGACTTTCCTGGCCTGCTCAGGACATCCTGTAAGCCTGGGAACCTGCCCAAGAACCGCTGCACCACAAGGTTGAGGACGTGAGCCATACAGGGCACATGGGTGAGCTGCCCCTGTCGCAGGGCGGAGAGGAGGTTGGTGCATTGTCAGAAACGACCATTCCTGGCTTAAGCTGACGTGGCGTCAACCACCTCTCGGCATGCCCCTGCAGAGCTGCCAGAACCTCTGGCCAGTGTGGCTCCTGTCCCCCCAAACACACCAGCGCAAGCACGGCAGGGCATCTTTTTGCCTGCGTACTTGCGTAGCCCCTTGTACGCCTACGGAGCAACGCTGGTTCCGAGGACAGAGCACTGGAGGAAGAAGAAGCGGAGGGGGTGGAGGAGAGAGGTGTGTCACAACCAGTAGCAGTAGTAGCGTTTTGGAGGCGTGGTGGCGGAACAACCTCCAACACTACTGCACCTTGTCCTGCATCCCTACCAGCTGCCAATAGAGTGACCAATGGGCCGTGAAAGAAAGGTAACGTCCCTGTCCATGCCTGCTGGACCATGAGTCAGCGGTAATATGCACCTTACCGCTGACCGCCCTGTCCAGCGAGGCATGGACATTGCTTTCCACATGCCGGTAGAGAGACGGAATCGCCTTCCGTGAGAAAAAGTGGCGTTGGGAACCTGCCACTGAGGAACCTGCCACTGAGGAACCGCACAGTTGAACAAACTCACGGAAGGGGGCCGAGTCTACCAACTGAAAAGGCAGCAGTTGAAGTGCTAGCAATTTAGCCAAGCTAGCATTCAACCGTGGGCATGTGGATGGCTGGGAGTGTACTTCTTTCGACGGTCCAGCAGCTGGGGCAGGGAAATTTGCCTGCTACAATCGGATGTCGGTGTACTGCAAGTACTTGGTTGTGACACACCTAATTCTACACCTTCAGTCCTCTCACAGCAGATTTCAGAGAGGACTGAAGGTGTAGTGGGGATGGAGATCCAGCTGATGAGGAGCAAGGAGAGGTCCGCTTAGTTCTTTGGTGTGGGTCTTTTATGTGTGCCTGCCATCGAGCTGCATGGCAGGTCGACATATGTCTGCTCATGCTTGTGGTGCCCAAGCGGCTGATGTTTTGGCCACTCGAGATACGCTTGAGACAAATATTGCAACTAGCAGTGGTGCGATCTGATGCACTCGTCTCAAAAAAGGCCCACACCAAAGAACTTTTCTGATAACGTGCAGAGGCAGCGCCCTGCACAGGCGGAGCTCTGCGGTGTTGTAAAGTTGCTGTGCTGGCCTCTCCCTGGCCTCCAGGGGGCATCCTGCCGCGTTGGACATGTGACGCCGCATCCTCCTCCTCCTCGTCCTCCTCCTCATCCTATCTCCCTTCAGGCACCCACGTGGAGTCAGTGACCTCATCATCCCTCCCTCTTCACCACTAGAGCAAATCTGGCTGTAAGCTGCAGCTGGTGGAACAGTACTGCCAGATTGCGGTCCTTCAGCATCCACTCTCTCTGCGCGCACACTACTGACTTCCTCAAGCTGGGTATCATCATCCGAGCCTTCGAATCGTTGGGCATCCTCCTGGAGCATGTACACAACACTGTGCTCAAAGAGTTCGGGGGACTCCTCAGGAGGACATGGTGGGTCTAGGGAAGGGGTGGCTGATGATGCCATTGAGTACGCGTTGGCAGCTGCTCTGCCAGTACCCTGAGCCTGGGTGAGAGAGAAGGGGTGAGGAGGGCTTGGTCATCCATTCTACCAAGCCTTCAGCATGATGCGGCTCCACATGTCCAGCTACGCGTGTCCCATGGCCACGTGCTGATGACGATGCACGACCAGTCCACGGCCACGGCCACGTCCACTAGAAACAGCCTGCCTGCCCTGTGTTCTTGGCTCTGCACGTCCTATAGGTGCTTCTGGGGTGAAGAAAATATAGGAGCTCTGTGTGATGGGACTAACACACTTCAAGTCCTATAGGTGCTTCTGCAAACAAAATATAGGAGCTCTGTGTGATGGGACTAACACACTACAAGTCCTATAGGTGCTTCTGGGAAGAAAATATAGCTCTGTGTGATGGGACTAACACACTTCAAGTCCTATAGGTGCTTCTGGGAACAAAATATAGGAGCTCTGTGTGATGGACTAACACACTACAAGTCCTATAGGTGCTTCTGGGAAGAAAATATAGCTCTGTGTGATGGGACTAACACACTTCAAGTCCTATAGGTGCTTCTGGGAACAAAATATAGGAGCTCTGTGTGATGGGACTAACACACTACAAGTCCTATAGGTGCTTCTGGGAAGAAAATATAGCTCTGTGTGATGGGACTAACACACTTCAAGTCCTATAGGTGCTTCTGGGAAGAAAATATAGCTCTGTGTGATGGGACTAACACACTTCAAGTCCTATAGGTGCTTCTGGGAACAAAATATAGGAGCTCTGTGTGATGGGACTAACACACTACAAGTCCTATAGGTGCTTCTGGGAAGAAAATATAGCTCTGTGTGATGGGACTAACACACTTCAAGTCCTATAGGTGCTTCTGGGAACAAAATATAGGAGCTCTGTGTGATGGGACTAACACACTACAAGTCCTATAGGTGCTTCTGTGAAGAAAATATAGCTCTGTGTGATGGGACTAACCCACTTCAAGTCCTATAGGTGCTTCTGGGAACAAAATATAGGAGCTCTGTGTGATGGGACTAACACACTACAAGTCATATAGGTGCTTCTGGGAAGAACATATAGCTCTGTGTGATGGGACTAACACACTTCAAGTCCTATAGGTGCTTCTGGGAACAAAATATAGGAGCTCTGTGTGATGGGACTAACACACTACAAGTCCTATAGGTGCTTCTGGGAACAAAATATAGGAGCTCTGTTTGCTGCCAGTGCCTGCCACGAACACACTACAAGTCCTATAGGTGCTTCTGGGAACAAAATATAGGAGCTCTGTTTGCTGCCAGTGCCTGCCACGAATACACTACAAGTCCTATAGGTGCTTCTGGGAACAAAATATAGGAGCTCTGTTTGCTGCCAGTGCCTGCCACCAACACACTACAAGTCCTATAGGTTCTTCTGGGAACAAAATATAGGAGCTCTGTTTGCTGCCAGTGCCTGCCACGAACACACTACAAGCCCTATGGGTGCTTTTGGGGTGCAGTGCTGTACTAACAGCACTGCGGTTGGTACTACTGAAATACTGTACTAACAGTAAGACATGCACCAGATTAACCCCCAGCAGCAGCTAAAAACACACTAACCAGCAGCAGCAATGGACGCTCAATGACAGGTAGCAATGGTTTAGCAAAGTAGAGCAAATCTTTCTAAATGAATCTAGCAAAGAGTGACACAGAATCAGCCTGCACTCTCCTAAAGCCGGAACGCATGTGACCGGCGCCGACAGCGTGGCGGCCTTTTAAATGAGGGGGCGTGTACTAAAGCCCCTGAGCTGTAATTGGCTACAGGCGTCCTGCCTGTAGCCAATTATTGCTCTCCGAGTTTCCGGCGCTGTGATTGGCCAAGCATGCGGGGTCACAGTGCATGCTTGCCCAATCATCAGCCAGCAATGCACTGCGCCGGCCGCGCCGGCCGCAATGCATTGCGGGGCCGCTCGCATCACACGAATGTGATGCGAGCGGCCAAAATAGTTCTGGGCTCGCCGAGCGAGCGAACACCCGGTGCTCGATGCGAACATGGGTTCGCATCGAGCACCGGGCCCATCCTTAGTCCTATGGGTGCTTCTGGGAAGAAAATATAGGAACTCTGTGTGATGCCACTAACACAGTAGAAGTCCTATGGGTGCTTCTGGGAAGAAAATATAGGAACTCTGTGTGATGCCACTAACACAGTAGAAGTCCTATGGGTGCTTCTGGGAAGAAAATATAGGAACTCTGTGTGATGCCACTAACACAGTAGAAGTCCTATGGGTGCTTCTGGGAAGAAAATATAGGAACTCTGTGTGATGCCACTAACACACTAGAAGTCCTGTGGGTGCTGCTGAGAAGAAAATATAGGAACTCTGTGTGATGCCACTAACACAGTAGAAGTCCTATGGGTGCTTCTGGGAAGAAAATATAGGAACTCTGTGTGATGCCACTAACACAGTAGAAGTCCTATGGGTGCTTCTGGGAAGAAAATATAGGAACTCTGAGTGATGCCACTAACACACTAGAAGTCCTATGGGTGCTTCTGGGAAGAAAATATAGGAACTCTGTGTGATGCCACTAACACAGTAGAAGTCCTATGGGTGCTTCTGGGAAGAAAATATAGGAACTCTGTGTGATGCCACTAACACAGTAGAAGTCCTATGGGTGCTTCTGGGAAGAAAATATAGGAACTCTGTGTGATGCCACTAACACAGTAGAAGTCCTATGGGTGCTTCTGGGAAGAAAATATAGGAACTCTGTGTGATGCCACTAACACACTAGAAGTCCTATGGGTGCTTCTGGGAAGAAAATATAGGAACTCTGTGTGATGCCACTAACACACTAGAAGTCCTATGGGTGCTTCTGGGAAGAAAATATAGGAACTCTGTGTGATGCCACTAACACACTAGAAGTCCTATGGGTGCTTCTGGGAAGAAAATATAGGAACTCTGTGTGATGCCACTAACACAGTAGAAGTCCTATGGGTGCTTCTGGGAAGAAAATATAGGAACTCTGTGTGATGCCACTAACACACTAGAAGTCCTATGGGTGCTTCTAGGAAGAAAATATAGGAACTCTGTGTGATGCCACTAACACAGTAGAAGTCCTATGGGTGCTTCTGGGAAGAAAATATAGGAACTCTGTGTGATGCCACTAACACACTAGAAGTCCTATGGGTGCTTCTGGGAAGAAAATATAGGAACTCTGTGTGATGCCACTAACACAGTATAAGTCCTATGGGTGCTTCTGGGAAGAAAATATAGAAAGTCTGTGTGATGCCACTAACACAGTAGAAGTCCTATGGGTGCTTCTGGGAAGAAAATATAGGAACTCTGTGTGATGCCACTAACACACTAGAAGTCCTATGGGTGCTGCTGAGAAGAAAATATAGGAACTCTGTGTGATGCCACTAACACAGTAGAAGTCCTATGGGTGCTTCTGGGAAGAAAATATAGGAACTCTGTGTGATGCCACTAACACACTAGAAGTCCTGTGGGTGCTGCTGAGAAGAAAATATAGGAACTCTGTGTGATGCCACTAACACAGTAGAAGTCCTATGGGTGCTTCTGGGAATAAAATATAGGAACTCTGTGTGATGCCACTAACACACTAGAAGTCCTATGGGTGCTTCTGGGAAGAAAATATAGGAACTCTGTGTGATGCCACTAACACACTAAAAGTCCTATGGGTGCTTCTGGGAAGAAAATATAGGAACTCTGTGTGATGCCACTAACACAGTAGAAGTCCTATGGGTGCTTCTGGGAAGAAAATATAGGAACTCTGTGTGATGCCACTAACACAGTAGAAGTCCTATGGGTGCTTCTAGGAAGAAAATATAGGAACTCTGTGTGATGCCACTAACACAGTAGAAGTCCTATGGGTGCTTCTGGGAAGAAAATATAGAAACTCTGTGTGATGCCACTAACACAGTAGAAGTCCTATGGGTGCTTCTAGGAAGAAAATATAGGAACTCTGTGTGATGCCACTAACACAGTAGAAGTCCTATGGGTGCTTCTGGGAAGAAAATATAGGAACTCTGTGTGATGCCACTAACACAGTATAAGTCCTATGGGTGCTTCTGGGAAGAAAATATAGGAACTCTGTGTGATGCCACTAACACACTAGAAGTCCTGTGGGTGCTGCTGAGAAGAAAATACAGGAACTCTGTGTGATGCCACTAACACAGTAGAAGTCCTATGGGTGCTTCTGGGAAGAAAATATAGGAACTCTGTGTGATGCCACTAACACAGTAGAAGTCCTATGGGTGCTTCTGGGAAGAAAATATAGGAACTCTGTGTGATGCCACTAACACAGTATAAGTCCTATGGGTGCTTCTGGGAAGAAAATATAGGAACTCTGTGTGATGCCACTAACACAGTAGAAGTCCTATGGGTGCTTCTGGGAAGAAAATATAGGAACTCTGTGTGATGCCACTAACACACTAGAAGTCCTATGGGTGCTTCTGGGAAGAAAATATAGGAGCTCTGTGTGATGCCACTAACACACTAGAAGTCCTGTGGGTGCTTCTGGGAAGAAAATATAGGAGCTCTGTGTGATGCCACTAACACACTAGAAGTCCTGTGGGTGCTTCTGGGAAGAAAATATAGGAACTCTGTGTGATGCCACTAACACACTAGAAGTCCTGTGGGTGCTGCTGAGAAGCAAATATAGGAACTCTGTGTGATGCCACTAACACAGTAGAAGTCCTATGGGTGCTTCTGGGAAGAAAATATAGGAGCTCTGTGTGATGCCACTAACACACTAGAAGTCCTGTGGGTGCTGCTGAGAAGAAAATATAGGAACTCTGTGTGATGCCACTAACACAGTAGAAGTCCTATGGGTGCTTCTGGGAAGAAAATATAGGAACTCTGTGTGATGCCACTAACACACTAGAAGTCCTGTGGGTGCTGCTGAGAAGAAAATATAGGAACTCTGTGTGATGCCACTAACACAGTAGAAGTCCTATGGGTGCTTCTGGGAAGAAAATATAGGAACTCTGTGTGATGCCACTAACACACTAGAAGTCCTATGGGTGCTTCTGGGAAGAAAATATAGGAACTCTGTGTGATGCCACTAACACAGTAGAAGTCCTATGGGTGCTTCTGGGAAGAAAATATAGGAACTCTGAGTGATGCCACTAACACACTAGAAGTCCTGTGGGTGCTGCTGAGAAGAAAATATAGGAACTCTGTGTGATGCCACTAACACACTAGAAGTCCTATGGGTGCTTCTGGGAAGAAAATATAGGAACTCTGTGTGATGCCACTAACACACTAGAAGTCCTATGGGTGCTTCTGGGAAGAAAATATAGGAACTCTGTGTGATGCCACTAACACAGTAGAAGTCCTATGGGTGCTTCTGGGAAGAAAATATAGGAACTCTGTGTGATGCCACTAACACAGTAGAAGTCCTATGGGTGCTTCTGGGAAGAAAATATAGGAACTCTGTGTGATGCCACTAACACACTAAAAGTCCTATGGGTGCTTCTGGGAAGAAAATATAGGAACTCTGTGTGATGCCACTAACACAGTAGAAGTCCTATGGGTGCTTCTGGGAAGAAAATATAGGAACTCTGTGTGATGCCACTAACACACTAGAAGTCCTGTGGGTGCTGCTGAGAAGAAAATATAGGAACTCTGTGTGATGCCACTAACACAGTAGAAGTCCTATGGGTGCTTCTGGGAAGAAAATATAGGAACTCTGTGTGATGCCACTAACACAGTAGAAGTCCTATGGGTGCTTCTGGGAAGAAAATATAGGAACTCTGTGTGATGCCACTAACACAGTAGAAGTCCTATGGGTGCTTCTGGGTAGAAAATATAGGAACTCTGTGTGATGCCACTAACACACTAGAAGTCCTATGGGTGCTTTTGGGGTGCAATGCTGTGCTAACAGCACTGCGGTTGGTACTACTGAAATACTGTACTAACAGTAAAACACGCACCAGACTAATCCCCAGCAGCAGCTAATAACACACTAACCAGCAGCAATGGACGATCAATGACTTAGGTAGCAATGGTTTAGCAAATAAATAGCCAATGGTTTAGCAAAGAAGAGCAAATCTTTCTGTAGGAATGAATTAAGCAAAGACACAGAATCAGCCTGATCTCTCCTAAAGCCGGAACTCATGTGACCGGCGCCGACGGCGTGGCGGCCTTTTTAAATGGTGGGGCGTGTACTAAAGCCCCTGAGCTGTAATTGGCTACAGGCGTCCTGCCTGTAGCCAATTATTGCTCTCTGAGTTTCCGGCGCTGTGATTGGCCAAGCATGCGGGGTCACAGTGCATGCTTGGCCAATCATCAGCCAGCAATGCACTGCGCCGGCCGCAATGCATTGCGGGGCCGCTCGCATCACACGAATGTGATGCGAACGGCCCAAATTGTTCTGGGCTCGCCGAGAGAGCGAACGCCCGGTGCTCGATGCGAACGTGGGTTTGCATCGAGCACTGGGCCCATCCCTATACGTGAGTAGCGCCCGCATATGAAAATGGTGTTTAAACCACACATGTGAGGTGACGCCGCTATCGGTAGAGCGAGAGCAATAATTCTAGCCATAGACCTCCTCTGTAACTCAAAACATGCAACCTGTAGAATTTTTTTAAACATCGCCTATGGAGATTTTTAAGGGTAAAAGTTTGTCGCCATTCCACGAGCGGGCGCAATTTTGAAGCGTGACATGTTGGGTATCAATTTACTTGGCGTAACATTATCTTTCACAATATAAAAAAAAATTGGGCTAACTTTACTATTGTCTTATTTTTTTATTCAAAAAAGTGTATTTTTTCCAAAAAAAGTGTGCTTGTAAGACCGCTGTGCAAATACGATGTGACAGAAAGTATTGCAACGACCGCCATTTTATTATCTAGGGTGTTAGGAAAAATTTTTTATAATGTTTGGGGGTGCAAAGTAATTTTCTAGCAAAAAAAAAAAAACATGTTTTTAACTTGTAAACAACAAATCTCAAAAAGAGGCTCGGTCCTGGTTAAAATAATATTTTTTTCTGTGCTTTTACCCCAATTGTTTGTTGGTAGCAGAGCCTCTTTAGGGAACCACTATAATGGGAGATCTGTGCAAATAATACAAACGCTCACCCTTTACAATAAGACTTTTAGTTCCTCTATCGATGGGTCTCTCCAGGGAGGGGTGATCCACCCTACAGATGTATTCTGCCCCCTGGTGGACACTCAGTGTGGGGGTGATGGTCAGACTGGCTGTACAGCTGTATGTGTTACCGTATCCACTCCAGGAGGTTATTGTATTGCTAACCATATTATCAGTTTCCTCACATATCTCCTGATTCTGGGTTTTTCTCAGCCATGTCACAGTGATATTATCAGGGAAATACTCAGAGATATGACACTGCAGGGTGACCGGTGTGTCATGGAATATGTTGGGTGTTTGTATCTCTTCCACCTCAGGGGTCCATTGGTATTCTGCAAAACAAAAAATGTGCATCATCATTAGGGTTCAGTTTTCATCTCCCACATCTCCAGGAAGTAGTACTGTATATACAAACCATGACAGCCCAGGAAGTTGACCTGCAGCAAGCATCTGGTTTTGGTGGACCTCCTAACCCTGACCTAGACAAAGTCTTTATAAGTGGTCCACTGCTCTTCCTGTTTCTGAAATTTCAGCTTTTTGACGTTTCATTTTTTGTTTATATAAAGACATGTGTGAACACATATAGATCTAAGTGACCATGAGAGCAACTATGATTCAAATGAATGTTAGTAGATGTGACCCAAATAGGATGTCATTTGGTTTGCTAAGACACTTTATGTATCATAAACAAGTACAGTTTTTTAAATTGTTTTCCCCTTTTTTTCATCCTCTTTGAATCACCATGCTGCTGATCTTCTGCCGCCTCTTTGTACTGTCTATCTATCATATGATTGTGTTGAGTAGGGAGCCATCTGTTGGTTATTTGCTGCAACTGCAGTCTATTACTGCAGTCTTCGTTTCAGAAATACGAAACAGTATTTGTTAATAAAGTTTCGCCCTCACATCACTGCAGAAGCACACTAGTGAAGGTCTACTCCTTTTCCCTTTGATGTGCTTGTATGTTTATTTATCATTTGTTAAAACTATGAAGCTCCATGCACACTAGCGTTTTTTTTAAGCTCCCAAAACCCCTCATAATGGGCACAGGAGGTGTACAAACCTGGGAACCCAGCTCGGGAATAATGGGAATAGTTAGGTTGGTTCAATAGTTTAATAGTTTAGTTCAACTGCATATCTACATTCTCTGGGGTGAAGATTCAAACACAATTCTTCCTGAAAATAAGAAGGTTTGTATATTTATATTTTTGCCTGTTGTGACATCTCCTTCCACTGTAAGCAAGCAGAAATAGATCTATGTGATCTCATATGACTAGAACAGTTTCTTAAAGCGGGAGTAAACCCGCTGAAACTTTTTTTTTTTTTTTTAACAC
Organism: Lithobates sylvaticus; assembly: GCA_028564925.1. Classification (NCBI taxonomy): domain Eukaryota; kingdom Metazoa; phylum Chordata; class Amphibia; order Anura; family Ranidae; genus Lithobates; species Lithobates sylvaticus. The sequence goes on from CM053031.1 coordinate 268,692,081, forward strand.
ACCTGTAAGGCAAAAGGCATAATGAGCTAGTATGCACTGCATACTAGCTCATTATGGAATACTTACCGTAGAACGAGGCGTCGGTGACTCACCTGGTCCACGCCGAGGTAGCTGACATGTTGCCTTAGCATGTCTTCCGGGTATCGCGACTCCATCGCTGTGAGTGGCTGGAGCCGCAATGTCGTCACTCCCGCGCATGCGCACGGGAGACTTCTTCCCGTCAGGGCTCAGATTCTGCCAGCCTTTTAGCCGAGAATCCCCCGTGCGCATGCGCTGCTGCAGTCAGCGGCGCATTGCACGGGGAATATCTCCTAAACCGTATAGGTTTAGGAGATATTTTTTTTACCTACAGGTAAGCCTCATTATAGGCTTACCTGTAGGTAAAAGTCCAATTTTAGACTTTACAACCGCTTTAAGGTGCCCATAGACATTAAAGAGAGATGTAGGAGAAGATCTTGGACATTTTGGACCCCCTCTGTCTGATCACCTTTATTCCTCCCAAAAAACTACACTGGAGGGGCCAGCAGCATGTCTTCCCATATCCCTACCTTTCCATTGCCTTAAGATGATGAAAAAAAAAAAAGATTCCAACGGTGGTAATCCACTCTTGGTATTAAGCGATGGGGGATTCTCTTCTCCGGGGTCCAGCGATGGATGATCTCTCCCGATGACGTCCAGCGCAGCGCATCCTGTCTCCACCGGAGACACCGCAGGAATCCCGCTGATGGCCTGACAGGTCTTAGCTGAGGAGGACGGGGCCACCCGTCACCTGACCCCGCCCCCTCTGATGCAAGGGGAAACCTGGGCTTCCCCAGTAATGTGCGGGTGACCCTGCCCCCCTCTGATGTAACGGAAACCTGCGTTTCATCAGAGGGGGGCGGGGTCAACCGCACATCACTGGGGAAGCCCTGGTTTCCCCTTGCGTCAGAGGGGGGCGGGGTCAGATGACGGGTGGCCCCGTCCTCCTCAGCTAAGACCTGTCAGGCTGCTGGGATTACCACAGTGTCTCCGGTGGAGACAGGATGCGCTGCGTTGGACATCATCGGGAGAGATCACCTATCACTGGACCCCGGAGAAGAGATCAACCATCGCTGCATACCAAGAGTGGATTACCACCGCTGGAATCTTGTTAAAGGGGGCTTCCAGATTCCGATAAGCCCCCCGCCCGCAGACCCCCACAACCACCTGCCAGGGTTGTGGGGATGAGGCCCTTGTCCACATTAACATGGGGACATGGTGCTTTGAGGGGTCACAGACCCCCAAAGCATCCTAAACATCCTCCCAATGCTGAGGGCATGTGGCCTGGTACGGTTCAGGAGGGGGGGCATACTCTCGTCCCCCCTCTTTTCCTGCGGCCTGCCAGGTTGCGTTTTCGGATAAAGGATCTGGTATGGATTTTTTGGGGGAACTCCACGGCATTTTTTTTAAAAAATTGATGCAGGGTTCCCCTTTATATCCATACCAGACCTGAAGGGCCTGGTAATTGAATTTGGGGGGAACCCCACTGTCATGCCTTTGTTAATAAGGCTTGAAATCCTCTTATTGACCTTTGGTTTAATTAGATTAATCTACCCTGCCATCTAGTGGCCATTTTGTATAACTGTGTTATATCCTATTTCTAATGTAGTAATTTAGAAAGGCTGGTTAGATTTGGTACATGCAAGCCTCTGTACTTGCTTTACCATCCGGCCCTGCGGCAGCTTCTCCTGCCATTTCCTTTTCCCTTTCAACCTGGAAGGAAGCAAACCCACCTGCTGCTAAGTTCTACGTTAGCCATCCGGATCCATCTTCGGTATGTTTACTATTTGTGTCTTCTGCTAGATAGATAGATAGGGAGGAACTAATTGTATGATGTTTTATTAATTGCATTTGTTTGTATCTGTTACAGTTTTACTCTATCTTGTATCAATAAAAGTTCAAAAGGATTCTGCGCCTACTGGAATGCATTGGTATGAGAGGTATCACGTGTAGTGAGGGGCATAACAGTAAAACGAAGGCTTCTAAACATGGCTAACATACAGAACAACAGTAAAACGAAGGTTTCTAAACACAGCTAACATACAGAACAGCAGTAAGGCAAAGGCTTCTAGGGCACAGCTAGCAATACAGAACGCCAGTAAAACAGCAGTTCTACCAGCTTCTATACAGCCAGACACCATGTCACAGATAAAGTCAGAGCACCTTGCGACAAGGTCAGAAGTTTACTTTACGAGCACAAGGAGGTCAGTGAAAAGCGAAACAATCGCCATTGCCTGCGCAAAGGCAGAATCTGCAAAAGTAAGTGGAAATGGGGGAAGAATATTGCGCGGCCGTTGGTGTGTATTAAGATTGTTATTGGTGAATGCTCAGATGTGGGGATAAAAATAAAGCACTATTTATAGTGCCAAATTAGTTATTTATAGTGTGAATGGCGGCGTGCAGCTTCCGAATCCGGAAGTCAGCACCGCCGCTATGCACCTATCACAAAATCACCGAACTGAACGTTGACTTTTATCCAATTTTATTGAATCACTTTATACCCACATGTGGATCACTCACATGCACCTATAGACTGTGACTCTATTATCATCACCTATGATTTTATCTATGTGTTCTTAATATTATATGATTTTAATCATTTATTTATATTATAATTTTTCAACACACCATTTGTCACTGTATGGTAGATCAAACCATAAGCACATCAGCATTCAAAGCGCAACATTATTTACCTTTTCCAATTTATCTACCGTTAGTCTTTCGTCAAATGTATGCTGCTTCTCCACACACTAACCATTAATCACAGCGCAATATTCTTCCCCCATTTCCATTTAAGCTCTTTTTGACCCAAATATTGCTGCAGTGAACACACACTTTTTTTCACTATGGACGTGTTTGAATACCGTGCCACACGCACAGTGAACACGGAGGGTGTATTCGTTGTGACAAACAACGACACCGCCATAAGTGGATTGTTCCTGAGACTCAGGAACATTATGGTCTCTGAGTTACATCTCCAGTGGGACCTTGCTTTTTTAGAGCAATATACCAGAGAGCATATGGTTCCTCGTAGCCTCAGATGGGACGTGCCCCCCCAACAAGGGGATACTGACCTGGAATCCTGGTATCAATATTTTAATACGGCAGGTATTGAATTTTTGAGTTTTCTCAAAACCAGAAAACAGAATCGTCTCTCTGTCCTGGACCAGGAGATTAAGGAAATAAAAGAGAACCTACAGATCTATAAAAACTCTGTAGAGTATAACACTCTTTCCTCTAATCTCCAGGCCCACCTCATCAAAGAGGACAGAGACCAGAAAGCAAAAAAACACAAAAAATATACTCGCAATATAAATGATTATAAATCTTGCAAGGTTTTCAACTGGCAAAAACAATCTATACCAGATGCCGCTATGGAAACCAACACCACAACTGCCGGCGATGCACACAGCAACGCTCCCAACACACAACCAATTCCAAATAAAACACTTCCCACCAGGAGTGTCCAACAAGGGAATCAATACCCCCAGAGAGGACCACCCACCAATGTCCGAACCCCCCAAAGGGAGCTAGGGGCAACAATACTAGCAACCCAAACAGGAGGGGACAACGGGGTGGTAGAGGGAACCATAGGAACCCAGGTAACATCTATCATAACTATGACGACCAAAGAAACTCACCTGCTAGATATTATGAATATCCTAACAACTATTCTAATCCCCATCATACCAATTATCCACCCTTACCCCTCCAAAATCGTTATCTCCCGTTACGAAAACCCTATGACGACCTGGTTTATCCGTACCCTAATGCTGAGTATGATCAACCAATATACGGATATAATCAGGCCAGTCATTTTCCGAGTCAGGATTTTCATGGGGACCCCCAGAACCGAAAAAGGGGTCCAGAAATAAGAGAGGCTGTAGAGGAGGGAGGAGGCTACAGAGACGGAAAAAGAAAAAGAACTTAACCTGCCAGGGAGTATTTAACTTAAGCAGTGCACTTTTAACCGATGAAGAAAAACAGGTGCTGGACAAAGGCCTTAAGTTCGCACCTTCTCGTAAACTTAATAAATTTGAGACATTCATTGACGTACATAAATTTATCCGTAAGGTTAACATTCAGAGATACATCATCTCTAATCCCACCAGAAACCTAGCCAGGACTGCTACTTCAGGTACCGTCCACTCTGGCCTTTCCAATCCCTCCCTCTTTAACCCTCCGACCCAATTAGCCCCCGCACTGAATATGTTTAGAGATTTGGTTTTAAAAGACCTAGCTAAACTCCCACCCAAACGCACTACTAGCACTTTACCCATCACTGGGCTCAAATCTTTGTGTGATAACAAAGATCTAATCATTCGCCCCGCCGACAAAGGCGGTGGCATAGTTCTATTAGACAAATCAGCATACATGGAAGAGATGTATAAAATCCTTAGTGACGAGAACACATATAAGGAAATACCAACTAATCCCACGCTCCCTTACAAAAAAGCACTCATCGAGCTCATTGCCAAAGGCGCAGATCAGTGCATTCTTAACCGCAAAGAAAGGGACTTTCTAGTCCCCTTAGCACCACGAATACCAACAATCTACTACCTACCCAAAATTCATAAGGATGCGGCACACCCCCCAGGACGCCCAATCATTAGTGGGATTGACTCTGTCACATCCAGGATAGGCAAATATGTGGACCATTACCTTCAACCTATCGTTAAAAAAATCCCCTCCTACCTAAAGGACACCAAGCACGCGATCAATATCCTTTCATCAGTGAATATTGTTGGTGACTACATTATGGCAACTGCGGACGTGGCCTCTCTATACACCTGTATTGCCCACTCTAAAGGCCCGGAAGCAGTAAGAATCTTCCTTGAGAGAGAACCCACTCTAGCCAAACCACAGACTAATTTTATTATGGAACTTTTAAATTTTGCCACACACCATAACTATTTTTGGTTTAACGGTAGATTTTATTTACAGGAAAAGGGTGTGGCCATGGGAGCCAAATTCGCTCCAAGTTTGGCCAACATCTTTATGGCCAAGTGGGAGGAGGATGTCGTCTACGCTGTCCGGGCACCGCAGTTGGTGCTGTGAGCGCGTTACATTGATGACATCCTCCTCCTCTGGAATGACTCCCCTGACTCTTTGGCAAACTTTTTTACATTTCTTAATGACAATGACAGAGGCATATCCCTAACATATGAGTCAAGTGAGACTAAAATACACTTTTTAGATTTAGAAATCAAACTCATGGAGCGCCGCTTTGAATTCAGTACTTATTTTAAACCTACAGACAGAAACGGTTTTATACCTATTGATTTTTTTTTTTAATTTTTTTTAATTTTTTTTTTTTTGCCTATTGATAGTTGCCATCACCATAGCCTGGCTCCGTTCGCATCTGTGCCAAAAAGCCAATTTTTAAACCTACAGACAGAAACGGTTTTATACCTATTGATAGTTGCCATCACCATACCTGGCTCCGTTCCATCCCAAAAAGCCAATTTTTACGCCTACGGAGAAATTGTACTGATACTAATGTTTGTAAGGAACAAGCAAACATCTTAATGAAACGCTTTGAGGAAAAGGGTTATGATATGCATGGGGTAGATTCTGATCTTAACAAAGCACTGGAGGTTGACCGTTCTTCTTTGCTGATAGACAAACCTAAACCCACTACTGACGACACTTTCAAGTGGTCTTTCCTCACATCATTTTCGGTCCAGCATAAACAGATTAAGTCCATATTTTCACAACATTGGGATATTTAAAAAAATGATAGAATTCTGGGGCCCCTGTTACCAGACAGAGCCAAGGTCTTATATAGAGGAGCTCCCTCTCTCAGTAGTAAAATCGCCCCCACTATCATCAACCCCCCAGTGAAACCATCTTTCTTTCACAACCTAACGGGCTACTACCCCTGCAAAAAATGTATAGTATGTAGTTTCAACACACATGGTAGACAAACAACTAAGGAGTTTATGTCAACTATTACGAAGAAAAAATTTCCTATTAAACCATTCTGCACCTGTTCAACTACGCATGTGGTATATCTCATAACATGCCCTTGCTCCAAACAATATGTAGGGAGAACAATACGTTCCTTCACTACCAGAGTGAGTGAACACATTACGAAAATCAAGGGAGGCAGTATAAAGCACACAGTCCCCAGACATTACCGACAGTTCCATAACAGAGACCCTCGGGGCACCCAGTTCTTGATCATCGACAGATTTACTGCACCTTGGAGGGGTGGTGCAAAAACCAGAGGTGTATCAAGGCTCGAGACTTTCTGGATTTATTCGTTACAAACCTATTCTCCACTCGGCTTGAACGTCGAATGGGATATTAATGCCTTTATCAATAAAGCATAATACCCACACACCATTTTTATGGAACCCCAATCAATTAACTAAATCATACCTTCTTATGAGATATAATAATACCATCATATTATCTTAATACTTTACCCATCTTAACACCATCGGTATTTAAGCGATCTTCTTATGGCATTTTATCAATCAATAATAATTTTTATTATTTTTTATTGTTGGTTGATTTTTCCCATTTTTAACATTTTAAGATTTTTCGGATTTTTTTAATGTATTAAGAATATCGCACTATCCCAACACTGACACTTTACCATTTTGTAAAAAAACGATTGGTATTTAAGGTATTTTTTATGATATATATTTTTTATGGTAACTTATCAATCATTAATATTAATTTTATTGTTGATTGAATTTTTACCTTTTTTATACCTTTTTTATTCCTCATGATAAAACATTTTAGCACCATATACATCTCTTCCATAGTTTTAGAAGTTTTATATATTTTCACAATTCTTATCAATATACCCATTATGAACAATTTTAAGTTCTGTATTGTATATCATGTTCTAAACTGCATGCATTATTTGGCAATGTGATTCCAATTTGCATTAACTCTTTGGCCACTTGTCATCCATTATTTATATATACTTCTAGCATTAACACAAATACAATGGCATTTTTGTAATTCTTTGTATTCTATCGTCACACACACGGATCCATAGCGAGGCTTGGCTACGTCCTAGATCCAGCGGCGCATGCGCCGTAATACACGCCATTCAGCCAACACATTCACAGCGAGGCTTGGTTTTCCACCTCGCTGTGATTGGCTGACATGGCGCCACGTGATAACGCCGCGTGACGTCATTACGCTAATCCCCATGCATAGCGGCGGTGCTGACTTCCGGATTCGGAAGCTGCACGCCGCCATTCACACTATAAATAACTAATTTGGCACTATAAATAGTGCTTTATTTTTATCCCCACATCTGAGCATTCACCAATAACAATCTTAATACACACCAACGGCCGCGTTTTTTACAACAAGCCGGACCGGAAGTAATGGTTACTTCCGGTTTTCCTCAATTAGCTTTGGGGTCACAATGCCAATAAAAGCGTGCTGCTGAGACTGATGGTCCATACCCCAGATGACGTCTTAGAGGACGAAACGCGTCGGATGGACCCCAGTACCAGCACTATGCCATTACCAAATCTCGCCTATCTCTTCTACTTAAATGTGAGCATTTACTTTGTTTTATAATAAATTGTTCCCTTTTTAAACGTTATCACGCTATGCGAGGCTTGTTTTTACCTTATCTCGGCATACATGAGCACGCATGACTGCTTAACCATACGGAGTGTTTTGACGTCCACCTTGTGTCCATTGCCATACACCTTGAGGGAAGTCTTTAAACAGATCGTGGAACAGCGACCTACATAACACCTTTTCCTAAGCCTATCACGACTTGCGAGGCATACGCCTACCCAAGTCTGTGATTTCCGGTAAGCTGCATTCTTATGGGCCTTGATGCCACCGAACCACCAACATCGCACTTAAAGCACTTTTAGTGCGACTGGAGGATCGCACGAGATTGCCACTTCATTATGAATTTCACCATTCACATGGACTATATTATATAATTCACCTATCACAAAATCACCGAACTGAACGTTGACTTTTATCCAATTTTATTGAATCACTTTATACCCACATGTGGATCACTCACATGCACCTATAGACTGTGACTCTATTATCATCACCTTTTAATTTTTTACTATAGATGGTCACGATTTTATCATTATATGATTTTATCTATGTGTTCTTAATATTATATGATTTTAATCATTTATTTATATTATAATTTTTCAACACACCATTTGTCACTGTATGGTAGATCAAACCATAAGCACATCAGCATTCAAAGCGCAACATTATTTACCTTCTGCAAAAGTAAGAGCTGACTTTGTGGCAAAGGAGGCCAAAGTAAAAGCTGCATTCGCCGAAAAAGAGATGCAACCTAAATTAGAAAAGTTACGCATGGAAGCGGCATTAGAGGAACTAGCTGCAGAGAAGGAGTGCTGCAGCTGAGGCAGACATCTTAGAAGAACTTGCAAAGCCCGCCAGTGAGCGGCTCAGCAACGTACTTGAAAAACAATCCATTCCTGATGACAGTACAGCGCGTACCTCAGAATATGTGCGGCTACACGCTGAACCAGACAACTGTCCACTTACAGCGCTGAGAACGAAATCAACCCCCGGCATTCACATGCCTTACATCAAGCAAGAAAGTAAACCCGCACTCAGGCAGTTTTCAGCACATTCTGCATCCGGGCTATCAAAACACTATGTCACAGTTGACCAAATTGAAAATGAAGAACGACGGGTTAAAAGACACAGCGACAGTATCTATGATAACCGCAACTACCCACCAAGTTCCCGTCACAACAGAGCGCCCCCTGGCTACTCACACAACGATCAAGGTATGTCAGATCTCTTCAAGTTCTTAGCACAACGTGAACTGTTAGCAAAGGGACTTGCAAAGTTTAACGATCGCCCTGAAAGTTATAGAGCATGGCAATTGTCCTTCAGAAATGCAACTAGGGATCTTGATTTCAAGGCAAGTGAAGAAGCCGATCTCTTAGTCAATTGGCTGGGGAATGAGTCATCAGAGCATGCAAGGAGAATCAGAGACATTAACATTAATTACCCAACCAAAGGGCTGAGCATGATATGGGAGAGGATTGATGAATGTTACGGTTCCCCAGAAGTTATAGAAAACTCTCTTTTTAAAAGAATAGAGGACTTTCCCAAGATTCCTAATAAAGGCTACCAGAAGCTGAGAGAATTGAGTGACCTAGTGACAGAACTCCAAATAGCAAAAGCAGAAGGAGACTTGCCAGGCCTTGCTTTTCTGGACACAGCCCGTGGCGTTAACTCTATAGTGCAAAAGCTACCTTACAGCCTTCAGGAAACCTGGGTTACTTGAGGCTCCAACTACAAGCAAAGGCACAAAGTCTCCTTCCCACCATTCTCTTATTTCGTGGACTTTATTCGCCATCAAGCAAAGACTAAAAATGATCCTAGATTTGACATCTCATCATCTGACTCTGCTCTCCCTAGTTCAAGTAAGCCTGCTCTAATCCGCAACTTCAAAGCCGCACCTGTTGCAGTACGCAAAACAAGTGTATCTCCAGCTCAGAATCCAAGCAGAGAGTGTCCTCTTCACAAGAAGCCTCATTCGTTGTTAAAGTGCAGAGGTTTCAGAGAAAAGACTCTCCAAGATCGCAGAACCTTCCTCAAAGAAAACAGAATTTGTTACAGGTGCTGCGCATCAACTTCACACCTTGGGAAAGACTGTAATGTGAGCATCAACTGCTCTGAGTGCAACAGCACAGAGCACAACACAGCTCTACACCCAGGGCCAGCACCATGGACTCTTACCCCCTCACCCCAGGTGGAAGCGCACGGCGGGGAGCAACAAGACACAGTACCTCCTGTAGTTACACCCCAGTGCACCAGGGCCGGACTGGGAATAAAAGTCAGCCCTGGAAAAAATGTCATACCAGCCCCACAGCATTATTATACCAGCGCAACAGCATAACGTCATTATTTTCTGGTTCAAGAAAGGGAAAACCATACATTTTAAAGCACATTTGAAGAGTGTATTATATATAAAAAAGACAGATATGAAATCACATGGAACCCCAGGAACTCAGAACGTGGGGGGGGGGGGGGGGGACCACATTCCGCAGAAAGAATACACTAAGGTAAGGGGGGGGGGTTACTGATATAAGGGGGAAACCCTTTATATCAGTGCCCCCTTACATTATTGTACTCTCTCCCGCCTTACATCAGTGACCCCCCTTCAGACTGGCCTGGCGGTGCTGTCACTGACCTCCTCTCAGGTGCACCAAGCAGGGCTCAGTCAGTCGGCTCCAGCTTGGTAGCTCTGGTTTTATCCTATAGTCTCTACAGTCCACACACGTCTGACTTCTCCCATGAAGGCTATCCTGACGGCGCTCCCACTCTTGACTCCTCTTCAGACTCCCTCAGAGACTGCAGACATGATACAGGAGAGGAGATGGTCAGAGACTGCAGACATGATACAAGAGCTCAATGCAGCCTCACCAGTGCCCATCAAATGCAGCCTCGCCAGTGCCCATCAAATGCAGCCTCACTGTGCCCATCAAATGCAACCTCACTGTGCCCATCAAATGCAGCCTCACTGTGCCCATTAAATGCAGCCTCACTGTGCCCATCAAATGCAGCCTCACTGTGCCCATCAAATGCAGCCTCACTGTGCCCATTAAATGCAGCCTCACTGTGCCCATCAAATGCAGCCTCACTGTGCCCATCAAATGCAGCCTCACTGTGCCCATCAAATGCAGCCTCACTGTGCCCATCAAATGAAGCCTCACTGTGCTCATCAAATGCAGCTTTACTCTGCCCGTGAATGCGGCCTCACTGTGCCCACCATTGCGGCCTCACCGTGCCCACCATAGCCGCCTCACCATGCCCACCATTGCGGCCTCACCGTGCCCACCATTGCGGCCTCACCATGCCCATCAAATGCAGCTTTACTGTGCCGTGAAAGCAGTCTCACTGTGCCCATGAATGCAGCCTTACTGTGCCCATGAATGCAGCCTCACTGTGCCCATCACTGCAGCCCCTCCTGTGCCCCATGTCCCAGTCTGCAGTCCCTGTCTGTGGGAAGGTGTGTTGTTGATGCTCGGGTACAGTACCTTGCATGCCAGCAGGATATCCACGATGGCCAGCAGCAGGCAGGGGCTGTTCTCGTTTTGGATGGGGACAGTGTTCCTTCCAGAGGATCTGTTTGCTGTGAGATGGAGTGGTCCCGGACCACCTGCACCTTCAGCCGTCCTCACTTTCCGGCCCCAGTCAGCCTGTCCCCTGGTCCTGGGGAAGTGGAGAGCACTGGGTGGGAGCTGGAGAGAAGGGGGAGCAGAGAGTACTGGCGGGGTTGGAGAGCACATGGGTGGGGGCAAAGAGCAGGGGGGAGTGGAGATCACAGGGGTGGGGAGTGCAGAGCACTAGTGGGGGCAAAAATAGGGGGGGTGGAGAGCACGGGAGGCTGAGAGCACTGGGGGGGGGGGGGTAAGAGTGTGGGGTGGCGAAGAGCACTGGACGGGAGCTTGAGAGCACTGGGGGGGGGCAGAAACACAGGGCTGGAGAGCACTGGGGGGTACAAAGAGCAGGGGGAAGTGGAGAGCAATGGGGGGAGCTTGAGAGCACCCATGGGGGCCAGAAAGTACAGGGGTGGAAAGCACGGGGGACTGGAGAGCACATGGGTGGGGGCAAAATGCAGGGGGGAGTGGAGAGTACTGGGGGGAGCTTGTGAGAGCACTGGTGGGGGAGACAAAAAGAATAGGGATGGAGAGCACGGGGGCTGGAGAGCACGGTGGGGGTAGAGAGCACGGTGGGGGGTAGAGAGCACGGTGGGGGGTAGAGAGCACGGTGGGGGCTGGAGAGCACGGTGGGGAGCACGGAGGGGGCTGGAGAGCACTGTGGGGGGTGGAGAGCACTGGGGTGGGGGCTAGAGAAGGATGGGGAGAGCTGGAGAGCAGGGGGGGCAGAAAGAACATGGGTGGGGAGCATGGGGGAGGGGGGGCTGGAGGCAGGTGGGGGTAGAGAGCACTGTGGGGGGGGGAGGGGCTGGGGTGGGGGGTGGGGAGCACAGGGGGCTGGAGAGTACTGTGGGGGGTGGGGAGCACTGCTGGGGGTGGAGAGCACTGTGGGGGGAGCACGGGGGCTGGAGAGTACTGTGGGGGGTAGGGAGCACTGCGGGGGTGGAGAGCACTGTGGAGGGTGGGGAGCACTGTGGAGGGGAGCACTGGGGGCTGGAGAGTACTGTGGGGGGTGGGGAGCACTGCAGGGGTGGAGAGCACTGTGGGGGGAGCACGGGGGGCTGGAGAGTACTGTGGGGGGAGCACGGGGGGCTGGAGAGTACTGTGGGGGGTGGGGAGCACTGTGGGGGGAGCACGGGGGGCTGGAGAGTACTGTGGGGGGGTGGGGAGCACTGTGGGGGGCTGGAGAGCACTGTGGGGGGGCTAGAGAAGGATGGGGAGAGCAGGGGGGGCAGAAAGAACAGGGGTTGAGGGAAATGTGGGGGGGGCTGGAGAGTCTGGTGGGGGAGGAGAGCACTGGGGGGGAAGCACAAGGAGAAGGGGGGGCAGTAAAAGAAGTTGGATAGGGGGGGATCAGCAGGGGGGGGGCCCGGGCTGCATATAGAAGAGATTGGCTTTCTATATTCCTCCATGCAGCCGCTGACTGCTTGATTCTCCTCCTCTCCCTCCTCCAAGCATTCAGCGGCTGCATGGAGGAATATAGAAAGCTAATCTCTTCTATATGCAGCCCGGGCCCCCCCTGCTGATCCCCCTATTCAGGCACACATGGCGGCTGTACTCACAGCCTCACAGGCATCTCTCCTGTGAACACGGAGCTGGCCGGGCCTGTGTTCGGCTGCCGATCCGTAACACGGTCCCGCCCCCCTAGACCGGCTGTGTGATAGGTGGATTCTATCTACTATCACATGAGCCGGTCTAGGGGGGCGGGACCGTGTTACGGAGCGGCCGCCGAACACAGACCCGGCCAGCTCCGTGTTCACAGGAGCATAACAGGGGAGCACTGCAGCCGCAAAGCGGCCCCAGGGCAGGCAGCCTACCGGGAAATATGCCGGTATCCCGGTAGGCCAGTCCGGCCCTGCAGTGCACCCAAGTCTGTCTAACAAATCCTGCTCTAAGATTTGTCTTGCTACAGTTTACCCCATGGGTCGCATAGAAAAAGCAGTAAAGCTATATGTGATCCTGGACGATCAAAGCAACAGATCACTCGCCAGCTCAGCGTTCTTTGACACCTTCAAAATCAAGGAAGCCAGCTCTTCATACTTACTGAAGACTTGTACAGGGGTAAGTGAAGAAACTGGGAGAAGAGCCATTGGTTACCAAATCGAATCCTTCGATGGTCAGACAACCCTGCCTCTGCCAACTCTAATCGAGTGCAAATAGTTCCCAACGGACAGAGAGGAGATCCCTACACTAGAGGTGGCACTTCATCACGGACATCTGAAGGGCATAGCACATCTCATCCCTGAACTGGATCCCCAGGCTGAGATAGCGCTTCTCCTTGGGAGGGACATCATCAGAGTCCACAAGGTGAGAAAACAAATCAATAGTCCCCACAACTCCCCCTATGCCCAGAAGCTAGATCTAGGATGGGTCATCATAGGCAACGTATGCCTAGGGAGTGTTCACAAACCAACCAGCGTGAACTCTCTCTTTACAAAGACACTAGAAGGTGGGCGTCCATCTCTATTTCAGCCTTGCACCAACAGATTCTTCGTAAGAGAGAAGCCTGCCAGTGTAATTCATTCCAACCCTCACACCGCTAATCTTCTTTGTGATGAAGACAGAGATCATTTAGGGTGCTCAGTTTTCCAAAGGACTAAAGAAGATCACAAAATTGGCCCATCTATTGAAGATCATATCTTCTTGGAGATAATGAGGCAGGGATTCTACAAAACAAATGAAAACAGCTGGGTGGCACCCCTGCCTATTAAAGCGCAGAGACCCCGTCTTGCTAACAACAGAGAACAAGCTCTGAAACGCTTTTCTTCCATCAGATCCAATTTCCAAAAGAAAACAGAAATGAAAGGATATTTCTTCTCATTCATGAGTAAGATGTTTGAGGGTGACCATGCCGAGATAGCCCCACTTCTAAAAGACAATGAAGAGTGCTGGTACCTACCAATCTTCGGCGTCTACCACCCCAAGAAGCCAGGTAAAATCCGGGTAGTGTTTGACTCCAGCTCACGGCATCAAGGGGTCTCATTAAATGATGTCCTCCTAAAGGGACCAAATCTCAACAACACACTTCTTGGTGTGCTCATCAGATTCTGCAAAGAAGCAGTTGCCATAGTTGCAGACATTCGGCAAATGTTTCACAGCTTCCAAGTCAAGGAAGAACACAGGAACTTCTTGAGATTCCTATGGTTCAAAGACAATGACCCTACTAAAAACATTACAGAATACCGCATGAAAGTGCACGTTTTTGGTAACAGTCCATCTCCTGCTGTTGCCATCTATGGACTTAAGCTATCTGCCCAAGAAGGTGAGAAAGACGTTACACAGTTTATTAAAAGAGACTTTTATGTAGATGATGGTCTGAAATCACTTTCTTCACCCGAAGCTGCAATAAGTCTACTCAAGAGGACTCAAAGCACACTTGCCTCTTCAAATCTCAGACTGCATAAGATAGCATCAAACAGCAAGGTCGTCATGGAGGCCTTCCCTTCCCAAGATTATGCCAGTGACTTCAAAGATCTGGACTTAGCTACAGACTCCCTTCCTATGCAACGCAGCCTTGGACTCAACTGGGATCTCAAGTCTGACACCCTTACTTTTCAGGTTGACCAAGAGCCAAAACCCTTCACACGGCGAGGTGTCCTATCCACCATCAACAGCCTGTATGATCCACTCGGGTTTGCAGCACCAGTCACCATCCAAGGTAAGATTCTGCTTAGAGAGCTTACCGCAGACACATCCAGTTTCATCAATGCCCTGACACGTTTCATCTCTATTAGAGGCCCTGTCAAGCACATACGCTCTGATAGAGGAACCAACTTTGTTGGAGCTTGCAAAGAATTGAATATCACTTCAAACCTTGACACAGAACTTGAAGAGAGATACCTTTCAGAACAGGGTTGTACATGGACATTTAACCCCCCACACTCTTCTCACATGGGAGGTGCCTGTGAGTGTATGATTGGTATGGCTCGAAGAATCCTAGATTCAATGTTTCTACAATTGGGAACTTCAAAACTCACACATGAGACTGACAACCTTCATGGCTGAAGTATCAGCTGTAATGAATGCCAGACCCTTGACATCTATACCCAATGATCCAGAAGATCCTTTCTTGCTTCCACCTTCCACCTTGCTCACTCAGAAAGTTGAGGCGATCACAGCTCCTGCGGTCAATCTAGACCCAAAGGACTTATACAGATGTCAATGGAAAAGAGTACAAGTGTTAGCTGACACCTTTTGGAACAAGTGGAGGAAACAATACTTGTCTAATCTACAGACCAGGAACAAATGGCAAGACAGCAAACCCAACTTCGAGCCTGGTACCATCGTTCTCATGAAAGACTCTCAATCGAAGAGAAACTAGTGGCCTTGGGGTCTAATAACCCAACTGTTTCCCAGTGAAGATGGAAACGTCAGGAAAGTTGAACTCAAAGTCATTAGGCAAGGCCAGCCTAAACTTTTCCTCAGACCTGTTTCTGAACTTATTTTGTTACTCTCCTCCGGAGTGCCATGATATGTGGTATCCGTGGGAAACCAAGCGGGGAGTGTCATGCCTTTGTTAATAAGGCTTGAAATCCTCTTATTGACCTTTGGTTTAATTAGATTAATCTACCCTGCCATCTAGTGGCCATTTTGTATAACTGTGTTATATCCTATTTCTAATGTAGTAATTTAGAAAGGCTGGTTAGATTTGGTACATGCAAGCCTCCGTACTTGCTTTACCATCCGGCCCTGCGGCAGCTTCTCCAGCCATTTCCTTTTCCCTTTCAACCTGCAAGGAAGCAAACCCACCTGCTGCTAAGTTCTACGTTAGCCATCCGGATCCATCTTCGGTATGTTTACTATTTGTGTCTTCTGCTAGATAGATAGATAGGGAGGCACTAATTGTATGATGTTTTATTAATTGCATTTGTTTGTATCTGTTACAGTTTTACTCTATCTTGTATCAATAAAAGTTCAAAAGGATTCTGCGCCTACTGGAATGCATTGGTATGAGAGGAGTTATCAGTGTGCCCAAATACACCTCAGTCACGTGTAGTGAGGGGCATAACACCCACGTTTTTTTTTTTTGCTTTTTTTTTTAATCAATGACTTTCAATGACTGTTCTCTGTATTAGGGGAGCCAACAATTCATTATAGGGAATAGTACCACTGGATTGGCACAGGGCGAACGTGGTGCCTATATTTAAAAAGGGAACAAAGTCTTTACCAAGTAACTATAGACCTGTTAGTTTACCTTCTATAGTCGGGAACATACTGGAGAGATTAATAAAAGATCACATAGACAAGTTCTTGCTGGAAAAAAACATTTTAAGCAACAGATAGCATGGGTTCATGAAAGACAGTAGTTGTCAGACAAACCTCATTTCTTTTTATGAAGAGGTAAGTAAAACCTTGGACAGAGGTGTGGCTGTGGACGTGGTATATTTGGATTTTGCAAAAGCGTTCGATACAGTTCCGCACACATGGCTCATGTGTAAGGTAAGGTCTACAGGTTTGGAAATATCAGTTTGTAAATGGATAGAAAACTGGCTAAATGACAGAATTCAGAGAGTAGTGGTTAATGATTCTTACTCTTAATGGTCTAAGGTTATCAGTGGTGTACCCCAAGGTTCAGTGCTGGGACCCTTACTTTTTAATATCTTTATAAATGATATTGGATCTGGGATCAAAAGTAACATTTCTGTCTTTGCAGATGACACCAAGCTATGCAGTGGAATAACATCCTTACAGGAGGTCTCCAATTTACAAGCCGACATCAATGCTCTGTCTAATTGGGCGACTATGTGGCAGATGAGGTTTAATGTTGATAAATGTAAAGTTATGCACTTGGGGGCTAAGAATATGCATCATACAGGGGAGTACAACTGGGGGGATCCATAGTGGATAAGGATCTGGGGGTTTTGGTAGATCATAAGCTCAGTGGCGTCTCCAGCTTTCATATTTAGGGGGGCACATGGGGGGACAGGGACAAAAGTAGGGGGGCAACTATAAAATGCAATTATATATATATATATATATATATATATATATCCTGTGGCCCTTTACTACAATCCCACAACAGGTCCTTTCACATGTTCTGCAGGGAGCTCCCTTCCTACTGTATTGGGGCCCCCCTGGGTGGCAGAAGAGATATGTCACCAGCATACCAAGAAAATATAAGGGTCCAAAGCAATGGGAGAATTATCAGGGTTGCAAAGGTTGTCTTGCCACCGGGCCTTGGTGTTCTGCCACTGTGGTGTTCCCAGCCTCCTCTTGCTGTCCTGCCCCTGCTATTGAAAAAAGTATATATGTTGCGCTCAGAGGTATACGTGTGTGATCACTCTTACGTGACGTTTTTATACGTATAATATATGAGAGGTATGCAAAAAAACTGTATATAAAATCCTGTATAATATATTATAACTAAAATTATAATTATAAGTAAAAGACCAGGAGTAAAAACTGAATAAACAATTGTGAATAAATATTTGTGAGAGTGATCTTGTGACAGATAAAAATCAATATAATTCAAATGATTGGTGAATAAAATTGTTGATATAGTGAAATATAAAAACATAAAATCATAACATAAATAGCAAGTGAATGTGGTCGCAAAACTGTATATATGCATTTATACAGTGGTATAGTCCAGTGAGTTACACAATATATATAGTCCAGTGAGTGACACAGTATATGTGAATAGCCGTAGATAGCAAGTATTCCTAGGTGGGGTGATGGTGGTCCCGTATGATCGGCAACAACGCTTATTGCTAGGAGGCTTACCGGAGGTCACAGACTAAATGAGAGGTACGCCTCATAAGTCGTGACAAGCTTTGTCGTGGAGGGTTACCGGGTCCCTGTTCCACGGATGAATTCCAGGATATAAGCGTGTAAGAGGGCAGGGGGGAATGCGGTCATCAAAATCTCCAATGGCATACGGTCATGTTTAGAGAAAAGAGAACTTTGCATAGTGTGATACCGTAAAAAATACTTTTAATGTAGTAAAACAGATTAAAAACACTCACATTTTAGAAGTAAAATTCAGGCTCATAGAATCGTCTTAGATATCAGAAAGTGCTGCTGCTGTAGTCCACCCGACGCGTTTCGTCCTCTGGGACTTCGTCTGGGGTGTGGACTACAAGCATCAGCAGTGCATTTAAATAGGGAGAGTGACCCCAATCTGTCTGTCAATTTTCGTGACCTTCCGGACCGGAAGTTGACCTCACTTCCGGTCCGGCGGTAATGGGCTCTTTAAATTTACTTAGAAGAGGCTGGATTTAATAGAGAATGTATG
Organism: Lithobates sylvaticus; assembly: GCA_028564925.1. Taxonomy (NCBI): domain Eukaryota; kingdom Metazoa; phylum Chordata; class Amphibia; order Anura; family Ranidae; genus Lithobates; species Lithobates sylvaticus. Next base: position 268,710,489 of record CM053031.1, read on the forward strand.
TATATTAACGGGGATTAACTTTATATAAAGAATATATTGAAAAACAAGTGAGATCGAGGAAAGACACAGTAAGGTGTCACTTCCTCGATCTAATCCATTGGATGGCGGCGGTGGAACGCAACGTCGGCGTGACGTGAGTGACGTTGTGACGTAATTTCCACCGGCCGCTGGCTAAACGATGAGGAGACCAAGCCTCAGTGTGAGGAGGGGCGGGACGGCTGCGCGTGCAGCTGTAGCACATCGCGGCCGTTCCATGAGACATCAGAGAGACGCAATGTGAGCTGAACTCACTCTAGTGCGCATGTGCCGCACACGTATATGTGTTGCTGACACTGCTGGGTATGTCATATGGGCCTGGCTTGTTCCAAAGTGGACCCATAGGGAGAAATATAGAACGATAATGTGCTGACATAATGAGGTGTATTGAACCATATAAGCAACGGAACACACAGAGAGGGGTCGCTCCCACCCTATTGACCCATGTGTGCACCTGTACATATATATATGTGTACACATCCATATTCTCCAATTTCTATGTAGATAAATATATATATTATGGAGGATATAGTGTATAACAATATATGAAGCAGGAATACTTGCTATCTACGGCTATTCACATATACTGTGTCACTCAATGGACTATATATATTGTGTAACTCACTGGACTATACCACTGTATAAACGCATATATACAGTTTTGCGACCACATTCACTTGCTATTTATGTTATGATTTTATGTTTTTATATTTCACTATATCAACAATTTTATTCACCAATCATTTGAATTATATTGATTTTTATCTGTCACAAGATCACTCTCACAAATATTTATTCACAATTGTTTATTCAGTTTTTACTCCTGGTCTTTTACTTATAATTATAATTTTAGTTATAATATATTATACAGGATTTTATATACAGTTTTTTTGCATACCTCTCATATATTATACGTATAAAAACGTCACGTAAGAGTGATCACACACGTATACCTCTGAGCGCAACATATATACTTTTTCCATACCACTTTTCCGTTAGTCTTTCGGCCATGTTTGCGGCTCCACTATAATACATCCTTACTCAGCGCAATATTTTCCTACTCCCAATTTTTTCAGTCCTACTTTTGAGTTATTATTGCAGCAGTGTACTTCCTTCTTTCTCATCTTTACCATCATGGACGTGTTTGAATACCGTGCCACACGAACAGTAAATACAGAAGGAGTCTTTGTAGTAACAAACAATGACACCGCCATCGGCTGACTTTTTATGAGACTCAGGAACATCATGGTCTCTGAGCTTCACTTACAATGGGATCTTGCATTTCTAGATCAATACACTAGAGAACACATGGTCCCCCGAAGCCTAAGGTGGGACATCTCCCCCCAACAGGGCAACTCTGACCTAGAATCATGGTATAAATACTTTAATGAGGCTGGAATAGAGTTTTTAAACTTTCTTAAAACACGGAAACAAAGTCGTCTCTGTGTTTTAGATAAAGAGATCAAGGAGATTAAAGAAAAACTACTGAGCTATAAAAATACAGTGGAATATAATACCCTCTCCTCTAATCTCCAAGCACACCTTATCAAAGAGGATCGAGACCAAAAGGCTAAAAAACACAAGAAATACACACGTGATATTAATGACTACAAAGCATGTAAAGTCTTTAACTGGCAAAAACAAACTACCTCAGAGGTATCCATGGAAACTAATATTGCCTCCACCAGCAACGAAGATGGGGCAGCACCTAGTTCTCAAAAAAACTAATACCAACACACCACTTGTTAAAAGCACTCAGAACAATTCTTACCCACAGAGAGCACCAATCCCTAATCCACAAAGAGGTAGGGGTAATAGTAACAACAGAAGGGGACAAAGGGGGCGCAGAGGGAACCAGTCTAACCCTGGAAATCGCCATTATGACTATGACGACTACCAATATAGAGGTTCACCTGCTAGGTACCATGAACCCCCAAAAAATTACCCCAATCCTCCATATATGAACTATCCTCCGATCCAACCTACACATTTTACATCTATACCCACCCATAACCGATACCAACCTCTACGTGAACCTTACGAGGATAATGTGTATCCATATCCAGATGTAGAATATGACCAACCAACTTATGGATACAATCAGATCAATCATTATCCAAATCAGGATTTTCACAGGGACCCCCAAGGCAGAAAAAGGGGCCCCGATCTAAGAGAGGCTGCAGAGGAGGGAGGAGGATACAGAGAAGGAAAAAGAAAGCGCACATAAAGTGTCAGGGGGTGTTCAACCTAAGTAAGACCGTACTGACAGATGAAGAAAAAACAGTCTTAGACAAAGGCCTTAAGTTCGCACCCCCACGCAAACTCAATAAATTTGAAACCTTCATAGACGTCCACAAATATATCCGGAAAGTAAATATTCAGCGATATATAATATCCAATCCGATTAACAGTCACACCAGGGCAGCCATGTCCGGTACCGTTCACTCGGATCTTTCTAACCCCTCACTTTTCAATCCCCCCACCCAACTAGCACCAGCACTAAATATCTTCAGGGATTTAGTGCTTAAGGATCTCGCCCAATTACCATCAAAACGCATTTACAACAATTCTTTGCCAAGCATAGGAGTAAAATCCCTTTGCGATAATAAAAATCTGGTAATACGCCCCGCTGATAAAGGTGGCGGAATTGTTTTACTAGACAAATCAGCCTATATGAGTGAGATGTATAAAATTCTTAACGACCAGACCACTTATAAAGAATTACCAGTTAACCCAACAAATCAATATAAGAAATCACTCACTACCATTATATCCAAGGGATATGACTCCTCTATTTTAAACCATAAGGAACGAGACTTTTTAGTCCCCCGAGCCCCCCGTATTCCCATTATTTATTATTTACCAAAGATTCATAAAGATGCAATAAACCCTCCCGGACGACCGATTATTAGCGGTATTGATTCCGTCACGTCCAGGATTGGCAAATACGTGGACTACTTTTTACAACCTATAGTAAAGAAAATACCCTCCTACCTCAAAGATACAAAGCATGTTATCAATAAACTCGCCTCTATAAACATTGATAGTGATTACATTATGGCCACTGCGGATGTGGCATCACTATATACATGTATAGCACACTCTAAGGGCTTAGAAGCAGTCAAAACATTCCTTGAAAGGGAAAACACCTTAATACGCACTCAGACCGATTTCATTATGGATTTATTGAACTTTGCCACTCATCACAACTATTTTTGGTTTGATGGACGCTTCTACCGACAGGAAAAAGGGGTAGCCATGGGAGCTAAGTTCGCTCCAAGCCTAGCTAATATATTTATGGCCAAATGGGAGGAGGATGTCGTCTACGCTATGGAAACACCTCAATTGATACTTTGGGCGCGTTATATTGACGACATCCTCCTCCTATGGAATGGGACCTCAGAATCATTGGAATCTTTTTTCCTGTCTCTTAATAACAATGACAGAGGTATAGTACTCACATATGAATCAAGTAAAACCCAGATACATTTCCTAGATTTGGAGATTACTATAAAAGAACGCCAGTTCGAACTCAGTACATACTTCAAATCTACAGACCGCAATGGCTATATACCAATTGACAGCTGTCATCATAAGGCATGGTTGCGTTCTGTCCCTAAGAGCCAGTTCCTGCGATTACGCAGAAACTGTACAGATGTCACCAGATTCAAAGAACAAGCCAGTGTATTAAGAGACCGCTTCAAGGAAAAAGGCTATAATATGGTTGAAGTGGATCAAGATCTAAACAAAGTTTTAGAAACCGATCGGGCTACACTTCTAATAGACAAACCGAGCCAACCTCATGATGACAATTTTAGATGGTCTTTTCTCACATCGTACTCAATACAACATAGACAAATTAAATCCATCTTTGAACGACATTGGGGCATCCTTAGAAATGATAGAATTCTGGGTAACCTCATACCTGACAAAGCAAAAGTCATCTACAAGGGAGCACCATCTCTTAATAGCCAGATTGCTCCAACAATTCTTAACCCACCTGTAAAACCCTAGTTTTTCCATAACCTTACAGGTTACTATCCTTGCAAAAAATGCACAGTGTGTCACTTTAACATAAATGGCAGACGAAATACCAAAGAATTTGAATCTTCTGTAACCAAGCAAAAGTTTCCAATCAAAAACTTCTGTACTTGCGCCACTACTCATGTCGTATATCTTATCATATGTCCGTGCTCAAAACAGTACGTAGGACGCACGATACGTTCCTTCACGACACGTGTTACGGAACATATTACTAAGATTAAAAGTGGCAGCATAAAACACACAATCCCGAGGCACTATCGACAGTACCATAACCGAGATCCTCGCGGCACTCAGTTTTTAATTATCGACAAATTCACTGCACCGTGGAGGGGCGGAGCTAAAACTAGGGGAGTATCAAAATTGGAAACATACTGGATATATCAGTTGCAGTCCCACTCCCCGTTGGGCATGAACGTGGAGTGGGACATTAACGCCTTTATAAATAAAGCTTGACTATCCTCCAACGCCCCCTATTTTTACCACCACCACTATTTATTCATTTATTTTACCCTTCTTATTCGCTGCTGCTTTTATTAATATATATATTTTTATATATATTTTACATTTTTTATCAATATTTCCAATCACTAACATATCCTTTATATATTTTATATATAAACCTTACTAGCCCGTTTTTATCTGTTTTTTTATATAAGAATAACTGCCAACAACAAAAGGCGAGGTTTTATTATTATATACTTATTTCATTTTATCTTGGAGATTTTTTAAGAGTATTTTTTATAATAATACATGTTTTATGGAAACCATTTTATGCGTATCTTTTATGTGTGTTTTTATGTGCAGTTTTCAAAACATTTTTGTACCCATGTTTTTACATGTACATATGTTTGCGTTATTATGCTTAAACCTATACATTTTAAATACACATAGACTAGATAGTACGTTTGACGTCCATTTAATGGTTCTTCCATTTACCATCTCCTTTTATTCAATATTCACATATAAAACTGCTTCATATATTGTTATACACTATATCCTCCATAATATATATATTTATCTACATAGAAATTGGAGAATATGGATGTGTACACATATATATATGTACAGGTGCACACATGGGTCAATAGGGTGGGAGCGACCCCTCTCTGTGTGTTCCGTTGCTTATATGGTTCAATACACCTCATTATGTCAGCACATTATCGTTCTATATTTCTCCCTATGGGTCCACTTTGGAACAAGCCAGGCCCATATGACATACCCAGCAGTGTCAGCAACACATATACGTGTGCGGCACATGCGCACTAGAGTGAGTTCAGCTCACATTGCCTATCTCTGATGTCTCATGGAACGGCCGCGATGTGCTACAGCTGCGCGCGTGGCCGTCCCGCCCCTCCTCACACTGAGGCTTGGTCTCCTCATCGTTTAGCCAGCGGCCGGTGGAAATGACGTCACGACGTCACGCACGTCACGCCGACGTTGCGTTCCACCGCCGCCATCCAATGGATTAGATCGAGGAAGTGACACCTCACTGTGTCTTTCCTCGATCTCACTTGTTTTTTAATATATTCTTTATATAAAGTTAATCCCCATTAATATACATACATTCTCTATTAAATCCAGCCTCTTCTAAGTAAATTTAAAGAGCCCATTACCGCCGGACCGGAAGTGAGGTCAACTTCCGGTCCGGAAGGTCACGAAAATTGACAGACAGATTGGGGTCACTCTCCCTATTTAAATGCACTGCTGATGCTTGTAGTCCACACCCCAGACGAAGTCCCAGAGGACGAAACGCGTCGGGTGGACTACAGCAGCAGCACTTTCTGATATCTAAGACGATTCTATGAGCCTGAATTTTACTTCTAAAATGTGAGTGTTTTTAATCTGTTTTACTACATTAAAAGTATTTTTTACGGTATCACACTATGCGAAGTTCTCTTTTCTCTAAACATGACCGTATGCCATTGGAGATTTTGATGACCGCATTCCCCCCTGCCCTCTTACACGCTTATATCCTGGAATTCATCCGTGGAACAGGGACCCGGTAACCCTCCACGACAAAGCTTGTCACGACTTATGAGGCGTACGTCTCATTTAGTCTGTGACCTCCGGTAAGCCTCCTAGCAATAAGCGTTGTTGCCGATCATACGGGACCACCATCACCCCACCTAGGAATACTTGCTATCTACGGCTATTCACATATACTGTGTCACTCACTGGACTATATATATTGTGTAACTCACTGGACTATACCACTGTATAAATGCATATATACAGTTTTGCGACCACATTCACTTGCTATTTATGTTATGATTTTATGTTTTTATATTTCACTATATCAACAATTTTATTCACCAATTATTTGAATTATATTGATTTTTATCTGTCACAAGATCACTCTCACAAATATTTATTCACAATTGTTTATTCAGTTTTTACTCCTGGTCTTTTACTTATAATTATAATTTTAGTTATAATATATTATAGAGGATTTTATATACAGTTTTTTTGCATACCTCTCATATATTATACGTATAAAAACATCACGTAAGAGTGATCACACACGTATACCTCTGAGCGCAACATATATACTTTTTCCATACCACTTTTCCGTTAGTCTTTCGGCCATGTTTGCGGCTCCACTATAATACATCCTTACTCAGCGCAATATTTTCCTACTCCCAATTTTTTCTGCCCCAGCTATTGACAGCGCCTGTCTGGAATCTGTCTCCTTGGCAGCGGCAGCAGTCTATTAGGACTAGGGATGGGCCCGGTGCTCGATGCGAACCCACGTTCGCATCGAGCACCGGGCGTTCGCTCGCTCGGCGAGCCCAGAACTATTTGAGCCGTTCGCATCACATTCGTGTGATGCGAGCGGCCCCGCAATGCATTGCGGCCGGCGCAGTGCATTGCTGGCTGATGATTGGCCAAGCATGCACTGTGACCCCGCATGCTTGGCCAATCACAGCGCCGGAAACTCGGAGAGCAATAATTGGCTACAGGCAGGACGCCTGTAGCCAATTAAAGCTCAGGGGCTTTAGTACACGCCCCACCATTTAAAAGGCCGCCACGCCGTCGGCGCCGGTCACATGGGTTCCGGCTTGAGGAGAGATCAGTCTGCTGATTCTGTGTCTTAGCTTGATTCATTGCTCCAGAAAGATTTGCTCTTCTTTGCTAAACCATTGGCTATTTCTTTGCTAAACCATTGCTACCTAAGTCATTGATCGTTCATTGCTGCTGATTGCACAGTTAGTGTGTTATTAGCTGCTGCTGGGGATTAGTCTGGTGCGTGTTTTACTGTTAGTACAGTATTTCAGTAGTACCAACCGCAGTGCTGTTAGCACAGCATTGCACCCCAACAGCACCCATAGGACTTCTAGTGTGTTAGTGGCAGCAAACAGAGCTCCTATATTTTCTTCCCAGAAGCACCCATAGGACTTCTAGTGTGTTAGTGGCATTACACAGAGTTCCTATATTTTCTTCCCAGAAGCACCCATAGGACTTCTAGTGTGTTAGTGGCATCACACAGAGTTCCTATATTTTCTTCCCAGAAGCACCCATAGGACTTCTAGTGTGTTAGTGGCATCACACAGAGTTCCTATATTTTCTTCCCTGAAGCACCCATAGGACTTCTAGTGTGTTAGTGGCATCACACAGAGTTCCTATATTTTCTTCCCAGAAGCACCCATAGGACTTCTAGTGTGTTAGTGGCATCACACAGAGTTCCTATATTTTCTTCCCAGAAGCACCCATAGGACTTCTAGTGTGTTAGTGGCATCACACAGAGTTCCTATATTTTCTTCCCAGAAGCACCCATAGGACTTCTAGTGTGTTAGTGGCATCACACAGAGTTCCTATATTTTCTTCCCAGAAGCACCCATAGGACTTCTAGTGTGTTAGTGGCATCACACAGAGTTCCTATATTTTCTTCTCAGCAGCACCCATAGGACTTCTAGTGTGTTAGTGGCATCACACAGAGTTCCTATATTTTCTTCCCAGAAGCACCCATAGGACTTCTAGTGTGTTAGTGGCATCACACAGAGTTCCTATATTTTCTTCCCAGAAGCACCCATAGGACTTCTAGTGTGTTAGTGGCATCACACAGAGTTCCTATATTTTCTTCCCAGAAGCACCCATAGGACTTCTAGTGTGTTAGTGGCATCACGCAGAGTTCCTATATTTTCTTCCCAGAAGCACCCATAGGACTTCTACTGTGTTAGTGGCATCACACAGAGTTCCTATATTTTCTTCCCAAAAGCACCCATAGGACTTCTAGTGTGTTAGTGGCATCACACAGAGCTCCTATATTTTCTTCCCAGAAGCACCCATAGGACTTCTAGTGTGTTAGTGGCATCACACAGAGTTCCTATATTTTCTTCCCAGAAGCACCCATAGGACTTCTAGTGTGTTAGTGGCATCACACAGAGTTCCTATATTTTCTTCCCAGAAGCACCCATAGGACTTCTAGTGTGTTAGTGGCATCACACAGAGTTCCTATATTTTCTTCCCAGAAGCACCCATAGGACTTCTAGTGTGTTAGTGGCATCACACAGAGTTCCTATATTTTCTTCCCAGAAGCACCCATAGGACTTCTAGTGTGTTAGTGGCATCACACAGAGCTCCTATATTTTCTTCTCAGCAGCACCCACAGGACTTCTAGTGTGTTAGTGGCATCACACAGAGTTCCTATATTTTCTTCCCAGAAGCACCCACAGGACTTCTAGTGTGTTAGTGGCATCACACAGAGCTCCTATATTTTCTTCCCAGAAGCACCCATAGGACTTCTAGTGTGTTAGTGGCATCACACAGAGCTCCTATATTTTCTTCTCAGCAGCACCCACAGGACTTCTAGTGTGTTAGTGGCATCACACAGAGTTCCTATATTTTCTTCCCAGAAGCACCCACAGGACTTCTAGTGTGTTAGTGGCATCACACAGAGTTCCTATATTTTCTTCCCAGAAGCACCCATAGGACTTCTAGTGTGTTAGTGGCATCACACAGAGCTCCTATATTTTCTTCTCAGCAGCACCCATTTTTTATACTATATACACTACCGACTACAATGGCTGGAAGACCGCCAAGGAGAGGCAGAGCGTGCCGAGGCAAGAACACAGGGCAGGCAGGCTCTGTTTCTAGAGACAACAGTGCTGGCCGTGGACGTGGTCGTGCATCGTCATCAGCACGTGGCCATGGGACACGCTTGTCTTTGTTTTCGGCAGCTGGACATGTGGAGCCGCATCATGCTGAAGGCTTGGTAGAATGGATGACCAAGCCCTCCTCATCCTCCTCATCCTCTCTCACCCAGGCTCAGGGTACTGGCAGAGCACCTGCCAACGCGTACTCATTGGCATCATCAGCCACCCCTTCCCTAGACCCACCATGTCCTCCTGAGGAGTCCCCCGAACTCTTTGAGCACAGTGTTGGGTACATGTTCCAGGAGGATGCCCAACGATTCGAAGGCTCGGATGATGATACCCAGCTTGAGGAAGTCAGTAGTGTGAGGGAGAGAGAGAGGATGCTGAAGGACAGCAATCTGGCAGTACTGTTCCACCAGCTGCAGCTTACTGCCAGGTTTGCTCTAGTGGTGAAGAGGGAGGGGATGATGAGGTCACTGACTCCACGTGGGTGCCTGAAGGGAGAGAGGAGGAGGAGGAGGAAGAGGAGGAGGAGGATGCGGGGTCACATGTCCAACGAGTCAGGATGCCCCCTGGAGGCCAGCTAGAGGCCAGCGCAGCAACTGTACCACACCGCAGAGCTCCGCCTGTGCAGGGCGCTGCCTCTGCACGTTATCAGAAAAGTTCTTTGGTGTGGGCCTTTTTTGAGACGAGTGCATCAGATCGCACCACTGCTATTTGCAATATTTGTCTCAAGCGTATCTCGCGTGGCCAAAACATCAGCCGCTTGGGCACCACAAGCATGAGCAGACATATGTCGACCTGCCATGCAGCTCGTTGGCAAGCACACATAAAAGACCCACACCAAAGAACAAAGCGGACCTCTCCTTGCTCCTCATCAGCTGGGATCTCCATCCCCACTACATCTTCAGTCCTCTCTGAAAGCTGCTCTGAGAGGACTGAAGGTGTAGAATTAGGTGTGTCACAACCAAGTACTTGCAGTACACCGACGTCCGATTGTAGCAGGCAAATTTCCCTGCCCCAGCTGCTGGACCGTCGAAAGAAGTACACTCCCAGCCATCCACATGCCCAGCGGTTGAATGCTAGCTTGGCTAAATTGCTAGCACTTCAACTGCTGCCTTTTCAGTTGGTAGACTCGGCCCCCTTCCGTGAGTTTGTTCAATGTGCGGTTCCTCAGTGGCAGGTTCCCAAACGCCACTTTTTCTCACGGAAGGCGATTCCGTCTCTCTACCGGCATGTGGAAGGCAATGTCCATGCCTCGCTGGACAGGGCGGTCAGCGGTAAGGTGCATATTACCGCTGACTCATGGTCCAGCAGGCATGGACAGGGACGTTATCTTTCTTTCACGGCCCATTGGGTCACTCTATTGGCAGCTGGGAGGGATGCAGGACAAGGTGCAGTAGTGTTGGAGGTTGTTCCGCCACCACGCCTCCAAAATGCTACTACTGGTTGTGACACACCTCTCTTCTCCACCCCCTCCTCTTCTTCTTCCTCAAGTGCTCTGTCCTCGGAACCAGCGGTGCTCCGTAGGCATACAAGGGGCTACGCAAATACGCAGGCAAAAAGATGCCATGCCGTGCTTGCGCTGGTGTGTTTGGGGGACAGGAGCCACACTGGGCCAGAGGTTCTGGCAGCTCTGCAGGGGCAGGCCGAGAGGTGGTTGACGCCACGCCAGCTTAAGCCAGGAATGGTCGTTTCTGACAATGGCACCAACCTCCTCTCCACCCTGCGACAGGGGCAGCTCACCCATGTGCCCTGTATGGCTCACGTCCTCAACCTGGTGGTGCAGCGGTTCTTGGGCAGGTTCCCAGGCTTACAGGATGTCCTGAGGCAGGCCAGGAAAGTCTGTGTGCATTTCCGCCGATCTTATAATGCCAGTGCTCGGCTGACTGAGCTGCAAAAGGAGCTGAACCTGCCCAAGAACCGCCTAATATGTGACATGCCCACCAGGTGGAACTCAACGTTGGCCATGCTGCAGCGACTGCACATGCAGCAGAGGGCCATCAATGAGTACCTTTGCGACTATGGCACCAGGACAGGGTCAGGGGAGCTTGGCTTTTTTTCCCCACGCCAGTGGAGCATGATCAGGGATGCATGCACTGTCCTCTCACCATTTGAGGAGGCCACGAGGATGGTGAGCAGTGAGAGTGCATGCATCAGTGACACTGTACCTCTTGTCCACCTGTTGGAGCATACGCTGCGTGGGATAATGGACAGGGCACTTGAGGCAGAACAGAGGCAGGAAGAGGAGGACTTCCTTGCCTCTCAAGGCCCCCTTTATCCAGACAGTGTTCCTTCTGTCCCACCCATCACACAGGAAGAGGATGAGGATGAGGAGGAGGACGAGGAGGATTGTGTGAGCATGGAGGTGGAGCCTGGCACTCAGCATCAGCAGTCTTTTAGGGATGATGTACAGTCCCAACAAACCAGTGGACTTGTACGTGGCTGGGAGGAGGTGGCTGGCGATCATGTCATCCTCAGTGACCCAGAAGACTCCGGACCGAATGCCTCAGCTAACCTAAGCTGCATGGCCTCCCTGATCCTGCAAAGCCTGCGGAAGGATCCTCGTGTTCTTCGGATCAAGGAGAGGGACCATTACTGGCTGGCCACTCTCCTTGATCCACGGTACAAGGGTAAGGTTGCGGACCTTATCTTGCCGTCGCAGAGGGAGCAGATGATGAGACATCTCAGGGAGGCCTTGCAGAAAGGTCTGTGCAACGCGTTCCCAGAAACTGGGAGGTTACAAACTCCTGGTCCTGGATGACGAGTTGCTGAGGCTTCGGTCAGTAGCAGAAGGAGCGGTGGGGAAGGTGGACGTCTGACCGATGCATTCAAACAATTTTTTAGTCCGCAGCCCCAAGGTATGATCGGTTCCAGCAACCATCGCCAGCGTCTGATATACATGGTGCAGGAATACCTAGGGGCAAGGTCAGACTTGGACACCTTTCCCACCGAAAATCCTCTGGCTTACTGGGTCCTGAGGATGGATCACTGGCCAGAGCTTGCACAGTATGCAATTGAGCTACTGGCCTGTCCTGCATCCAGCGTTCTTTCCGAACGCACATTCAGTGCTGCTGGAGGATTTGTCACCGATCATAGGGTGCGCCTGTCCACCGACTCGGTTGATCGACTGACCTTCATAAAAATGAATCAGTCTTGGATCACCACCAGCTACCAGGCACCTGAAGCGGATATAACGGAATAATTTATAATGTCACATCCCTTCAAGACTGCCTATGCTGATGCTGAGTGACTGTCCTGTTATGTTCACTGACTATCCTCTTCCTCCTCAATGATCCATGCCACCACACCAGTGCCTAAGGCACAATTTTTCAGCCCCTGTATAACAGGGGCGTGTACTTACAATTTTTTTTAAAAATGCTTCGCAACAGGTGTGACTGCTGTGCTCCAAGTACAGTATCTGTGAGGGGTTGCAGTCTTGTGGCACCAGCACCAGTGCCCAAGGCACAATTTTTCAGCCCCTGTTGGGGCGTGTAATTACAATTTTTAGGCAATGCTTTGCAACAGGTCTCATTGCTGTGCTCAGAGTACAGTATCTGTGAGGGGTTGCAGTGTTGTGGCACCAGCACCAGTGCCTAAGGCACAATTTTTCAGCCCCTGTATAACAGGGGCGTGTAATTACAATTTTTTAAAAAGATGCTTCGCAACAGGTGTGACTGCTGTGCTCCAAGTACAGTATCTGTGAGGGGTTGCAGTCTTGTGGCACCAGCACCAGTGCCCAAGGCACAATTTTTCAGCCCCTGTTGGGGCGTGTAATTACAATTTTTAGGCAATGCTTTGCAACAGGTCTCATTGCTGTGCTCAGAGTACAGTATCTGTGAGGGGTTGCAGTGTTGTGGCACCAGCACCAGTGCCTAAGGCACAATTTTTCAGCCCCTGTATAACAGGGGCGTGTAATTACAATTTTTTAAAAAGATGCTTCGCAACAGGTGTGACTGCTGTGCTCCAAGTACAGTATCTGTGAGGGGTTGCAGTCTTGTGGCACCAGCACCAGTGCCCAAGGCACAATTTTTCAGCCCCTGTTGGGGCGTGTAATTACAATTTTTAGGCAATGCTTTGCAACAGGTCTCATTGCTGTTCTCAGAGTACAGTATCTGTGAGGGGTTGCAGTGTTGTGGCACCAGCACCAGTGCCTAAGGCACAATTTTTCAGCCCCTGTATAACAGGGGCGTGTAATTACAATTTTTAGGCAATGCTTTGCAACAGGTCTCATTGCTGTGCTAAGAGTACAGTATCTGTGAGGGGTTGCAGTGTTGTGGCACCAGCACCAATGCCTAAGGCACAATTTTTCAGCCCCTGTTTAACAGGGGCGTGTACTTACAAATCTTGATCTAATAGTTCACAGCAGGGCCCATTCCTGCGCCCACCAAGAGTAACTATGAGGGCCTACAGTCTTGTGGCAACACCGTCCACCACCACCACCACCGCCAAAGGCCCAATTTTTCTGCCCTGTTCAACAGGTGCATGCAATTACAAATCTTGATCTAATAACTCACAGCAGGGCCCATTCCTGCACCCACCAAGAGTAACTGTGAGGGCTTACAGTCTTGTGGCAACACCGTCAACCACCACCACCACCACCACCACCAAAGGCCCAATTTTTCTGCCCGGTTCAACAGGTGCATGCAAGTACAAATCTTGATCTATTAACTCACAGCAGGGCCCATTCCTGTGCCCACCAGTCTTGTGGCTACACCAACATCTAATAGGGCAAACTTCTGCAGAGTATATACGGCAGGCCCCTACTTTCAAACATCCAACTTACAAACGACTCCTACTTGCAAACGGAAAGAGAAACAGGAAGTGAGAGGAAATCTACCCCTAGGAAGGGAAATTCTATCCTGTTAGATTTAATTTGGGAAAAAGGTATCTCCTCTCTACTGATGCTTTATCACCAATCCTTGTTTCAATTAAAACCCCACTTTTCCAAAAACATTTGTCATTGGGACGGAAAGTGAGGTGACATGTTCTGAACAGATGTGCAAAGACAGCAAATGTTACAGGGGTGATAACCCCTCCCTATGTTCTCCAAAATGCTTAAAAATAGATTTTTTTGGGATGGAGCTACACTTCATAATGTACCTGTTCAGATTCTACTTAAGAACAAACCTACAGTCTGTGTCTTGTTTGCACCACCTATATACTGCTGTTCAGAGTATATAGGGTTGTAGGTATAGGGTTTTATTTTGGGTGCGGGGTCCCCCTTAATATCCATACAAGACCCAAAGGGGCTGGGGTGGGGGGGTGATGGGGTAGCCATGCCATTTTTTCTCAAGGATTTTCAGCCATATGGCGGCCAGGACAAGACATGACATTAAAGCCGCAAGTGGTTTTAAATGGCTTCTTTTTTTCCTTTACAAATGTCATTTTGTGCAAGGACAGTTCTAAACACGGGAAACACATGCCACTTCACAAGCATACTTTAGACACCCCCCAGGTACCATATTTAAAGGAAAATTTCCCTTTTTTTTTTTCACTTTATGCATCATTAAAATGACTGCTCCCGAAAAAACGTTAGTTTTTAAAAGTTCTTTTTGCATTGATATATGTCCCCTGGGGCAGGACCCAGGTCCCCAAACCTGTTTTATGACATTAACATGCATATTGGCCGTTGTAATTAGCGATTTTGATTTCGAACGTTCGCGTCCATTATAACGTATAGGGTTCGAAAATTCGCGCGAACTTTCGGTCCGTTCGAAGGTTCTGGTGCGAACCGAACCCGGGGGTGTTCGGCTCATCCCTAATTAGGACCTAGTGCTGGTGACATTATGGGTGCATGCAGGGGAAGGCTGGCACTATTTGTTGTAGAGAGCCGAGCCCCCAGCTGGTCACCTAGCAGCAGTAATGCTGTATAACCTTCTCTGTTGACATGCTGATCGGGATGTGATCCAGATGATGCTCCCAGTCAGATCCAATAAACACAGTATTTATTAGCATCAAGAGTACAACCACATCAACCGTTTGTTCAGCAGCCATGTGGGTTCTATGCCTGTAAGGTGTGGGCTTCGATCAATAAAATCACTATGATAGTTAACACTAGGATTTGACTAGGAGCATCACCTGGATTGCATCACGATCAGCATGTCAGAGAAGGCGTCACTGCTGCTAAGCAACCTGCAGAGAGGTCAACTGTCTACTCTACAACCATTAGAGATGGGCTCGGGTGTGTTTGAAATCCCACATGCCAAACCCCGCCAGGAAGCCGACACTGCACACAGCTAATCACAGGCAGTGAGACATTCCTGATCTGTGCAGCTAAGGAACGGGAAATGTCTCACTGCCTGTGATTAGCACTGTGCAGTGTGGGCTTCCTGGTAGGCTCGTGCATGTGGAATTTTGAACATGCCCAGCTAATCTCTAACAACAAATTGTGCTGGCCCTCCTGTACATCAGCCCCATAAAGTAACCAGCACTGAGTTCCAATGTGCCACCGCTGCCATGGAGACAGAGACCAGCGCTGTGAATAGCCGGGACAGGACAGCAACTCTGGTAGTTCCACCACTGGTCCACACTGGGAGGATTCCCCCAACCACCTATAATGTGTAGATGGGAGAATTGGATAATTTCTTTTTTTTTTCATTCAACCTACTAGTTAAATGAAAAAAGTGATCAATGTATGGGCTGCCTAAGTGCTAAGACCAGCCATGGTTGCTATAGCCACTAGTGATGATAATTACTGTTTGTTGGGAGAATACAATTGCTGGGCAGGAACGATATTTCCCTGTCACCACTGTCTGTGTTGATGGGGGAATCATGCAAGTTTCTTTCCTGCAATCTGTGGATGCAGGAAAGAAATTTGCACCGTCTATTACCTGCCTAACTGAAAGTGAAAGTAAATTGTGAAGGTCTTGAAAGAACAGGCGAGGGGGAGGGGCAGATGGGGGAGAGAAGGGATGGAGATAATGCAGTTCAGTGATTACTGGTTACTGCAGTGCACACACTTACCCACGGTTCCAGGCTAGAAGGTCAGGCATCATTGACACACAGCCAGGAATGCTGCTGATTTTCATATTTCCCGCCCACACATCCCCTCTCCCCTTTAGATACAGCTGCACGCCGGGGATAGTGTGGGCGGGACTGGAAGACTCAGGAGGAACAGGGGCGGGGGAGGAGGAGGAGCTGCATTCATCTCTGCTCTAACGTACATGAGGAGAGTGAGGGGGTGGCTGGACTCGCTGGGCTGTGAAAGAGTGTCATAGACTGACACTCAGCTCAGCTTGCAGTCACCACTCTTGGAATTTACAGGCTGGTTCTCCTGTCCTAAGGACGGGAGAAATCAGTCTGTTTTTTCAGTAACTGAGAGTCCTGGTGGAGTCCTTCCTGCAAGTCGCTCTTCTCCCTGCCAATGAGGATGCAGGGGAAGGAGCAGATTGGGGCGGCTGTGGTTGTGTGAGCGCTCGCATTATGCAGTGTCAGCGAGCAGAGGGAGGGGGGAGGAATCACCCGCAGGAGCTGACTGGGGATACTCTCCCTCTCAATAGAGACTGTGTTACTCCAGCAGTGGCCTGAGTAGGATGTGGCGCATCTGCTACGAATGCAAACAAAAAGACATTGCCTTTTTGGGGGGGCACATGGTGGGGCACATCATAACGTTGGGGGGGCCAGGGCCCCCTCTGCCCCCCCCCCTAGGGTCGCCATTGCATAAGCTCAATATTAACATGCAATGCCAAGCTGTGGTTTCCAAAGCGAGCAAAGTCCTTTCTTGTATTAGGAAAGGTATGGACTCCAGAGAGAGATATCATTTTGCCCCCCTGTTCAAATCATTAGTAAGACCTCATCTGGAATATGCAGTTCAGTTTTGGGCACCAGTTATCAAAAGGGATATCGGGGAACTGGAGAAAGTGCAGAGAAGGGCAACCAAACTGATAAGAGGCATGGAGGAGCTCAGCTATGAGGAAAGATCAGAGGAACTGAATTTATTCACTCTTGAGAAGAGGAGAATAAGGGGGATATGATCACCATGTACAAATATATAAGGGGTCCATATAGTGAACTTGATGTTGAGTTATTTAGTTTATGGTCAACACAGAGGTCAAGGGGGCACTCTTTAGGTCTAGAGGAAAAGAGATTTCATCTCCAAATACGGAAAGGTTTCTTCACAGTAAGAGCTGTGAAAATGAGGAATTGACTCCCTCCAGAGGTGGTTCTGGCTAACTCAGTAGATTGCTTTAACCACTTTACAACCGGCCCAAAGCCAAATGACGGCTACAGGGCGGTTGCTTAACTCTGGGAGGGCGTCATATGACGTCCTCCCTGAATTCCCCTCTTGCGCGCCCCCTGGGGCGCGCACTCGAGAACATCCGTGATCGCCGGGTCCAGAGGACCCGGCGGATCACGGATCACGGTAAACGGCCGCTCATCGCGGCCGTTTACCACGTGATCGCTCCGTCAAATGACGGAGCGATCACATGTAAGCAAACCGGCATCATTTGATGACGCCGGTTCCTATCCCCTCCTCTCTCTGTACTGATCGGTACAGTGTGAGAGGAGAGGGGGAGGGATCGGTGGCAGCAGTGCTGTGGGCGGGATCTGTAGTGCCCACAGCCTGCCCTGCAGTCACCACCGATCCATCCATCCATGCTCAGCCATCCCTCCTTACCCTGCAATACACAGCAATAGCCTGCAGTGTATTGCTGGGTATTGCTGGGTATGGAGGGATGGCTGAGCATGGATGGATGGATACCCAGCAGTAATCTGCCATTCCCTGCGATACTCTGCCATTCCCTACGATACTCTGCCATTCCCTGCGATACTCTGCCATTACCTGCGATACCCTGCGATACTCTGCCATACCCTGCCATACTCTGCCATTTTCTGCCATACCCTGCGATACTCTGCCATACCCTGCGATACTCTGCCATACCCTGCGATACCCTGCCATACCCTGCGATACCCTGCGATACCCTGCCATACTCTGCCATTATCTGCCATACCCCGTGATACTCTGCCATACCCTGCGATACTCTGCCATACCCTGCGATACTCTGCCATACCCTGCGATACTCTGCCATACCCTGCGATACCCTGCGATACTCTGCCATACTCTGCCATACCCTGCGATACTCTGCCATACCCTGCGATACTCTGCCATTACCTGCGATACTCTGCCATTACCTGCCATACTCTGCGATACCCTGCGATACCCTGCGATACCCTGCCATACTCTGCCATACCCAGCCATACCCTGCCATACCCTGCCATACCCTGCCATACTCTGCCATAACCTGCGATACTCTGCCATAACCTGCGATACTCTGCCATAACCTGCGATACCCTGCGATACTCTGCCATACCCTGCCATACCCTGCCATACTCTGCCATACCCTGCGATACTCTGCCATACCCTGCGATACTCTGCCATACCCTGCCATACCCAGCCATACCCAGCCATACCCAGCCATACCCAGCCATACTCTGCCATACCCTGCCATACCCAGCCATACCCAGCCATACTCTGCCATACCCTGCCATACCCTGCGATACTCTGCCATACCCTGCGATACTCTGCCATACCCTGCGATACTCTGCCATACCCTGCGATACTCTGCCATACCCTGCCATGCCATACCCTGCCATACCCTGCCATACCCTGCCATACTCTGCCATACCCTGCCATACCCAGCCATACCCTGCGATATTCTGCGATACCCTGCGATACCCTGCAATGCTCGCTACGATCAAAGCCAGGATCGTTTTTTTATTTTATTTCAGGCTTTCCAGCCTAGAGGTGAGATGTGGGGTCTTATTGACCCCCATATCTCACTGTAAAGAGGACCTGTCATGCCATATTCCTATTACAAGGGATGTTTACATTCCTTGTAATAGGAATAAAAGTGATCAAAAAAAATTTGGGGGGAAAAAAAGTGTCAAACTAAAATAAATAAAGTAAAATGAACAATAAAAAAAATTAAAAAAATTTAAAGCACCACTGTCCCCGTGCGCTCGCATGCAGAAGCGAACACATACGTAAGTCCCGCCCACATATGAAAGCGGTGTTCAAACCACACATGTGAGGTATCGCTGCGAACGTTATAGTGAGAACAATAATTTTGGCCCTAGACCTCCTCTGTAACTCAAAACATGTAACCAGTAAAAAGTTTTAAAACGCCGCCTATGGGGATTTTTAAGTAGCGAAGTTTGGCGCCATTCCACGAGCGTCTGCAATTTTGAAGGGTGACATGTTGGGTATCTATTTACTCGGGGTAACTTCATCTTTCACATTATGCAAAAACATTGGGCTAAATTTACAGTTTTGTTTTTTGTAAAGCACAAAACTTTTTTTTCCCAAAAAAAACGCGTTCGGAAAATTGCTGCGCAAGTACCGTGCTAGATAAAAAGTTGCAACGACCGCCAT
Source organism: Lithobates sylvaticus (assembly GCA_028564925.1). Lineage (NCBI taxonomy): Eukaryota > Metazoa > Chordata > Amphibia > Anura > Ranidae > Lithobates > Lithobates sylvaticus. The sequence goes on from CM053031.1 coordinate 268,730,037, forward strand.
TGTATTCTCTAGGGTCTTTTCTAAAAAAACATATATAATGTTTTGGGGTTCTATGTAATTTTCTAGCAAATAAATGATGATTTTTACATGTAGGAGAGAAATGTCAGAATTGGCCTGGGTGCTCCAGAACACCTGATGGTGCTCCCTGCATGTTGGGCCTCTGTATGTGGCCACGCTGTGTAAAAGTCTCACACATGTGGTATCGCCATACTCGGGAGTAATAGCAGAATGTGTTTTGGGGTGATATTTGTGGTATGCATATGCTGTGTGTGAGAAATAACCTGCTAATATGACAATTTTGTGAAAAAAAAAAAAAAGAAAAAAAAATCTTGATTTTGCAAAGAATTGTGGGAAAAAATTACAACTTCAAAAAACTCACCATGCCTTTTTCCAAATACCTTGGAATGTCTTCTTTCCAAAAAGGGGTCATTTGGGGGTATTTTTACTTTTATGGCATGTTAGGGTCTCAAGAAATGAGATAGGCCGTCAGTACTTCAGGTGTGATCAATTTTCAGATATTGGCACCATAGCTTGTGGACTCTAAAACTTTCACAAAGACCAAATAATATACCCCAATTTGTACTTATTTTTACCAAGGATATGTAGCAGTATAAATTTTGGCCAAAATTTATCAAGAAAAATTACAAATTTGCTAAATTTTATAACAGAAACGAAGAAAAATTATTTTTTTTACCGAATTTTCAGTCTTTTTTTCTTTTATAGCGCAAAAAAATAAAAAAACCAACGGTGATTAAATACCACCAAAAGAAATCTCTATTTGTGTGAAAAAAAGGACAAAAATTTCATATGGGTACAGTGTTGTATGACTGAGTAATTGTCATTCAAAATGTGAGAGCACCGAAAGCTAAAAATTGGTCTGGTTATTAAGGGTGTTTAAGTGCCCAGTGGTCAAGTGGTTAAGTAAGGCCTGGATACTTTCCTAAATGTACATAATATAACTGGGTACTGACATTTATAGGTAAAGTTGATCCAGGGAAAATCCGATTGCCTCTCGGGGATCAGGAAGGGATTTTTTTCCCCTGCTGTAGCAGATTGGAGCATGCTCTTCTGGGGTTTTTTTTTTGCCTTCCTCTGGATCAACTGTGGGTATAGAATTGGGTATATTGGATTGTACGATATTTTTTATTTTATTTTTTTTTTTTTATGGTTGAACTGGATGGACTTGTGTCTTTTTTCGGCCTAGCTAACTATGTAACTATGTAACTATACTATACACACCCCTAGGTACGAAATTTAAAGGAATATTACACTTTTATTGTTTCACTTTAAGCATTATTAAAATCACTGCTCCCGAAAAAACGTCCGTTTATAAAACTTTTTTTTGCATTGCTACATGTCCCCTGGGGCAGGACCTGTGTCCCCAAATCATTTTTAGGACAATAACTTGCATAATAGCCTTTAAAATTAGCACTTTTGATTTCGAACATTCAAGTCCCATAGACTTTAATAGAGTTCTAAAGTTCACACAAATTTTAGGTCTGTTCGCAGGTTCTGGTGCTAACCGAACTGGGGGGAGGGGGTGTTTGGCTCATCCCTACTTGTGTGTCAAGCCAGGGACCGAGCCGGTCAGCAGGGGTGAAGCTTGAAAGGTATCTGGTGTGCCAAACTAGGAACCCAGCACGGAAGCGTAGGTGACGTTTGAGGGAGATACCACGGCAAAAGCCTTGAGGTGCTCACGGGATTCAGAGTCAGTGAATCAGAGAGTCCAGTGAGAGACCGGGAGCTCAAGGGTCTGAAGAGTTACAAGTAGACACAGGGCTGGGGCAAGGATTTTTAACACCCTAGGCGAAACCTCATTTTGCCGCCCCTTTGGCTCCACCCCTGACTCCACCCCCTTTGTCCTGCCCATTTATACCCCACCTTTTTATAGATTGCTACCATTTTGGTGAGTGGAGTCAGTCACTGAACCTGGAGGTCGTGGGGGCATCGGTACGGCGCCCCGGATTGATGTGTGCTCTAGGCCGGTGCCTACCTTGTCAATAGGTAGCGCCGGCCCTGTACAGGGGATATGTACACAGATAATTTAAGGCACTGATGATAAGTGCAGGCCCATCAGTGCCCATGGGCACTGAGTGATACCTATATGCAGTGCCACCTCCATCAGTGCAGCCTATCAGTGGGAACCCCTCATAATAGGCACATCAGGTGTACAGACCTGAAAACTCAGTACAGATGGTGGGATAATGGGCACAGCAGGTGTACAGACCCGGGAACTCAGCACAGGGATGGTGGGACCCCTCATAATGGGCACAGCAGGTGTACAGACCTGGGAACTCAGCACAGGGATGGTGGGAACCCCTCATAATGGGCACAGCGGGTGTACAGACCCAGGAACTCAGCACAGGGATGGTGGGACCCCTCATAATGGGCACAGCGGGTGTACAGACCCAGGAACTCAGCACAGGGATGGTGGGAACCCCTCATAATTGGCACAGCGGGTGTACAGACCCAGGAACTCAGCACAGGGATGGTGGGGACCCCTCATTATGGGCACAGCGGGTGTACAGACCTCTGGGGGGGGGGGCAGCATTTACTAGAACTGATTGGCTATATTTTCTCCCTGCAGCTGCTGACTGCTGGTGAAAGGGACAGGAGAAAAATAAAATTTTCAGATGCTGCAAGTGGAGGAAAATACAGCCCAGTTCTAGTAAATGCTGCACTAGTATCAGCAGTAACCAGGAGAATCCATATGGACTAGTAATGGGCAGCAGCCTGGTCACCAGCAGAAGAAAGAAACACAAAGAGAGCCAACACACTGACTGCTCTGCACAGTACTGATATCAGTAATAGCATTGTGTAGCTGGACACTGATAACTCACCCACATTCTCTGCTTTCAACCTGCCGCTGTGACCAGGGGAGGGGTTATCAGGAAGAGCTGAACGCTGGTATCATATCATACTGTCCTGAAAGTTGCAGACAGGAAGGAACTATTTACTGTGCCATGTAATGGGCGGGCTGAGTGTGTACAGAGCACAGTGTGCAGAGCAGTCAGTGGGGTCATGTAATGCATTTGCAATGTAAAGGCACGGGGGTCAGTGCTCAGTTGTGTGTATAGGGCGGCATTTACAAAAACACCAGTCTCTGTATTTTCCTCCCAGGTGTCTCCTTACACACGGGATCTGCGGCTCTCCCCAGCTAGGACTTTATATGTGTGACTGTCAGTGCTCAGGATGAGTGGCTGGGCGGAAGACACATCCAGGCTGCTCTGTGTGTTGTTCCTAGGAGGGGAGCGCAGATCGCTCCCATACACATGTACTGCAGAGCGGCTCCACCAAAATTCTTCTGCTTTCTTGAGTTACTGAGCCGCGCCATCTCTGCACTCCTCTCCTCCTCCTTGCACTTGTCTGCCCTGTTATACTGACACCCGGCTCTACACACAAGGCTGTGTTACCTCCACACTAGAGAGCTGTGTATACACAGCAGCCACAGTTGCGCCCTAGGTGGCAGTGCGCCCTAGGCGGCTGCCTAATCAGCCTAGTGGTAGCACCGGCCCTGAGTAGACATTGTAGTGAAGCTGAGAGAACTGTTGGACTTTGTGTTAGGAACTGTTAGATACTTTTGCCATAGGAGACAGAAAACCTGCACGTGCAGAAGTGGCACCTTGCTGGGCCTTTTTCCCTGTACGGCTGTCCTCCTATTGAAGTCTCAGAGTCTGACAATTGAAATTGTAACTACTCAAGGGTGTCCTGGCCCTAACCCTCTTTTCCTGGCAAAATATAAAAAGGTGTGTTAAAAGAAATAAAACCTTTTTTGCATCTAAGAAGTGTATGGCGCCCAATGACTTTCACCATCTTTGCACCCACTATCCCTCACAGCCCACTACATATTGAAGGATGTCAGCTGTCTTTGGCTTTGAAGGTTCTCATCAGACTGGAAGAGGTTAGAGATTCTGCTACATACTGTATGGAAAGTTACAAAAGATAAGTGTGATTATGACTTTCAAGGCACATAGAGAGCACAGATTAACACACATCAAAATTATATCGCCAAATTAGAGGTGTGTCTAAAAAGTTTGGTGAATGGGCTGATATCTCAACGAAGCATGGGCCAGAGGCACGTGGCACATGGCTATTCAGAGACACATCAAGAAGTGCTACCAGGTGTGGAGTACACGTGACCATCAGGGTGAACCTGTTGCAGGCAGTAGAACGTAGTCAGTGTGAGAGGTAGGGTCACAGTACAAAGGAGCAATGAGTGAACATCAAGTTCTACTACAAATTGGGGAAACTGGCGATGAGACCCGTGAAATGTTGTTGCAAGTGTTTGGGACGGAAGCCGTGAGCAGAAAATATGTTTATGACTGGTTGAAACGCTTTTGCGATGGGAAGGAAATGACTGAGGATGAGCCATGTTCAAGTGCGACAAATGCTGGCACAAGATAGGTGACTGCCTCTATGATTGATGGCAGAGGAATTGGGCATTAGCAAGGATATGGTGTACACCAACATCCGCAAAGATCTGGGTAAGCAGAAGATCTGTCCCCGGTTTGTGCCGCACAAGATGACTGACAAACAGAAAGCAAAACGTATGGAAACCTCTGGAGATTTCATTACCATGTGTGACCAGGATCCATTCTTTCTGTGAACCATCATCACAGGGGATGAAGCCCGGTGCATCCACCCTGTCCTCCCCTCCATCTGGCTGCATCCACCCTGTCCTCCCCTCCACCTGGCTGCATCCACCCTGTCCTCCCCTCCACCTGGCTGCATCCACCCTGTCCTCCCCTCCACCTGCCTGAATCCACCCTGTCCTCCCCTCCACCTGCCTGAATCCACCCTGTCCTCCCCTCCACCTGGCTGAATCCACCCTTTTCTCCCCTCCACCTGGCTGAATCCACCCTTTTCTCCCCTCCACCTGGCTGAATCCACCCTGTCCTCCCCTCCACCTGGCTGCATTCACCCTGTCCTCCCCTCCACCTGGCTGAATCCACCCTGCCCTCCCCTCCATATGGCTGCATCCACCCTGTCCTCTCCTCCACCTGACTGCTCCCACCCTTTCTTCCCCTCCACCTGGCTGCATCCACCCTTTCCTCCCCTATACATGGCTGCATCCACCCTTCCCTCCCCTCCACCTGGCTGCATCCACCCTGTCCTCCCCTTTACCTGGCTGCATCCACCCTGTCTCCTCTCGTACTGGCTGCATCCACCCTGTCGTCCCCTCCATCGGGCTGCTCCCACCCTTTCCTCCCATCCACCTGGCTGCTCCCACCCTGTCCTCCCCTCCACCTGGCTGCTCCCACCCTGTCCTCCCCTCCACCTGGCCGCATCCACCCTGTCCTCACCTCCACCTGGCCACATCCACCCTGTCCTCACCTCCACCTGGCCACATCCACCCTGTCCTCCCCTCCACCTGGCTGCTCCCACCCTGCCCTCCCTTCCACCTGGCTGCATCCACCAATAGTTTTTCAAGACACTGTGTATTTATATGTGTGTGTGTGTATATATATATAATTGCATTTTATAGTTGGCCCCCCTACTTTTGTCCCTGTCCCCCCCCCCCCCATGTGCCCCCCTAAATATGAAAGCGGGAGACACCACTGTCCCCCCCCCCCCCGCATCACTGCTTTTCTGCATCTAAGACTGCCATTACTGTGCAGGCGCGGGCAGCAGAGAGATGACATCATCTCTCACTGGCTGATCTCACTCTGGGAGAACATGTACACTGGCCACTGGCAGTGACAATCTGGTGGCAAATGACACACTCGGGGCTCCCACTGATTCTGCATTATGGTGAGTTGAACTATTTCATTTTATATTACAATGTAATAATAGAAATAATGTGCTTCAATCATCCTGACACCATATTAACCATGGTTCCGTGATGATTGAAGCGCCAACACCAGCCATTTCCCTTACAAATTGCCCGCAAAAAATGTTGGCAGTGCCCCTTCTGAGATTAGACTCTGGATATGCCCCTGTGTGAGATGACCCTAATTATGTCTAGATGAGGGTGATGATATATCTGTTGTGTTAGCCATGTATGTTTTATCTGCACAAAACTTTTATTTTTTTAGAAATTGTGTAGTAAACATTTGAGTTTTATATAAATTGGTGATATTCGGATTTGCCCTTTCTATGGGCCTTGATATCCCAATCACACTTATCTTTTGGATCTTTCTATGTGAGGATGGCTCAGATTTCATCTGAATAGATTGTTTCCTGATCAATATTGCTGTCTATTGGCTATACAGAAAGGCCCCCATTTTACACCACCTGTGCATTTTTTTTATAGATTCTAGCTGACAGATCTATATATTTGTTGGTAACAACCTCGTGTAACTCACCTGAGTCTCTGATAGATAGATCCTTATATCCCGGTGTGTCCAGAGATTCATGTTCCCAGCTCACCCGTACTCTGAATTCTGGATCCTTCAGGAGCTCTTCAGGAATTGTGACCTCACTGTACACATTATAGGTCCCATCAGGAATATCTGGGAATGTCTCTGTGGATGGAAAGGCTTCTTGTGACTCCCCTATTCCCCGTGTCCATCTGATTGTGATATCTCTGGGGTAAAAATTCTCCAGGGTGACCAAATATTTCAGAACTCCTGAGACAATTAAACTTCTTGATATCGGCTGTACAAGCTGAGGCTTAGCTGAAATGATATGACATTAAGATGATGAGTAAAATATTTTTGACTTGAAGAATGGAAGTATCTATACCTGTATAGTCTGTTATAAGACTAAATCACATAAAGGTCTATTTACAAAAAAAAAAAAATCACGGTATGAATGTCTCAACCATTTGCACAGTGATGGTGAATAATCATTGTAATTTACCAAAAAGGTTTTTTTTCTCCTCATATAATTGTCATCTCCATCTAGAGGCCATAATACAGTATTTTTCTTAAAGCGGAGGTCTGCCGAATTTTTTTTTAAAAATACTTCCAATACTGCAGATGCCGACTTTTAAATTAACCACTTCAATACCAGACACTTAGACACCTTCCCGCCCAAGCCAATTTTCAGCTTTCAGCGATGTCGCAATTTGAATGACAATTGCGCGGTCATGCTACACTGTACCCAAACAAATTTTTTATCATTTTGTTCCAACAAATAGAGCTTTCTTTTGGTGGTATTTGATCACCTCTGCGATTTTTATTTTTTGCGCAACAAACAAAAAAAGACCGAAAATTTTGCAAAAAAACAAGTTTTTCTTTGTCACTGTTAATTTTTTTTGTAAATAAGTGCGTTTTCTTCTTCAATGATGGGCACTGATAAGGCGGCACTAATGGGCACTGATAAGGCGGCACTGATGGGCACCGATGAGGTGGCACCAATTAGGGGGCACCGATGAGGTGGCACTGATGATGGGCACTGATAGGCGGCACTGATGGGCACTGATAGGTGGCACTGATGGGCATTGATAGGTGGCACTGGTATGCGGCACTGATGGGCACTCAGGTGGCACTGATGGGCACTCATAGGCGGCACTGACGGGTACTTATGGGTGGCACTGATGCACACATATAGGTGGCACTGATAGGTGGCATGGATGGGCACTGATAGGTGGCATGCATGGGCACTGATAGGTGGCATGGATGGGCACTGATAGGTGGGCATGGGTGGGCACGGATGGGCACTGATAGGTGGCACTGATGGACGCTGATGAGTGGCACTGATACACTTATGGGTGGCATTGCTGGGAATCCTTTTTTTTTTTACTTTTTTTTTTATTAATATGATGTGCCAATCAGTGCCCATCTGTGGGCACTGATTGGCATATTTTTGATTTTTTTTTTAACATGTGGATGGCCATGGGGGATGTACCTGGCCATCCACATGCTGGGGGCTTCCCTGTGGTCCTGGGGGCTTCCCTGGTGGTCCTGGGGGCTTCCCTAGTGGTCTAGTGTGGGCATCTGAGGGGGGCTGCGCTGATAAACAATCAGCGCATACCCCCCCTGTCAGGAGAGCCGCCGATCGGCTCCCCTCTACTCGCGTCTGTCAGACGCGAGTGAGGAAAAGCCGATCAACGGCTCTTCCTGTGTACATCGTGATCAGCCGTGATTGGACACGGCTGATCACGTGGTAAAGAGCCTCCGCCGGAGGCTCTTTACCGAGATCAGTGTAGCGGTGTGTCAGACTGACACACCGCTCCACCGATCGCCGCGATGCGCGCCCCCACGGGCGCGCGGCGGCTGTTATCCTGAAGGACGTCATATGACGCCCAGTCAGGATAACGAAGCCACTTCCCGGACGTCAATTTACTATTGACCGGGCGGGAAGTGGTTAAGGACACCTACCTGTCCAGGGTGCCCACGATGTCGGCACCCAAGGCCGAACCATCACTGGGTCCTCGGAGGCTGCCGCCTCCATCTTTGGTAATGGAATCAGGAAGTGAAGCATTGTGGCTTCACTTCCCGGTTCCCTACTGCGCATGTGCGGGTTGCGCTGCGCAATCCGAATGGTCCCTGCTGTCTCTGGGACCCGTGCAGGGGGACGGGAAGAGGCGTAGACTCCTGCGGGAGTCTATGCCCGGAAGTGGGTGCAAATACCTGTTTTAGACAGGTATCTGCACCCCCCCTCCCCCCTGAAAGGTGCCTAATGTGACACTGGAGGGGGGGTTCCGAATAGCGGAGGTTCAATTTTTGTGTGAACCTCCGCTTTAAATACCTCAGTAAAGGAAAATATATGTATTATGGCCACTAGATGGAGCTTACCATCATAAGAAATTAACCTATTAGTCAAATGACAATGATTATTTGTGGCGGCTGTGGGAATACTATTTTTTACACATAAACCCCATGGTAAAAGATAGTTTCACTCAAATTTGTAAATTAATTGCCAGATATAGTCTGGTGTAAAGCAGTCTTAATGTCCTCCATAGCCTGTAGCCTGTCATATCAATCACTATATATGTACGGTATATGAGAAAATTCTGTGGAATTCCTGGCCAACACACCGACCCAATTCTTCAGCAGGAATGGGAAAGCCATTGACTGGGTGGGATTCTTTGATATGAAAAAAATATTGTTAGATGATGACTTGAACTCAAGGAATAGTTCCATGGCTGGAAGCTGCAGGCAACAGCTCAACTACTGGGACAGCAAAGACTTCTCTACAGCGTTGCCAGCAAAGAACACAAGGGTGGCAGTGTGACATGTATTTCCCTGAGCCTGGGTTTAGACTGATGCAAACACAGCCATCACACCTGCACTGCATGGCTAATAACATGTGATGTCTGGCTGAACTCGCATTGCACATACAGTTGTATGTCTGAATAGGGTTGCCACCCGTACGGGATTGACCCGGACAGTACGGGTTTGGCAACTTGTGCCTGGGTTTCTGTCCCTTGGAAACCCAGGCACAACTAATATTCAGCGCCCCTGTCTGTGTCCTGTCCTCTGCCCCGTAGCTCTATATTTATTATGTGGCGGGGCGGCTGTGCGGCGCGTCCCTCTCTGCTCCATATCACAGACCGCTGGTGTAGCTTGTCTGTGTAAGAGGCGAGCATCCGCGAGCTAAGACCGACCTCACGGTCCTCATCTTATGGAGCCTCGCCCCCTTCCTGCTTCTCCACAGCTGGGGACGTGGGAGACAAGAGGTGACCGGGGAGCCCGAGACCGAGTCAGCACAGCGGGATGCAGGAACACAAAGGTGTGATCGCAGCGGCAGTCCTCTCCTCTGTCAGCCCCATCCTCTCCTCTCCTGTCTGTCAGCCCCCCTCTTCTCTCCTCTCTTTCAGCCCCATCCTCTCCTCTCTGTCAGCCCAATGCTCTCCTCTCCTGTCTGTCAGCCCCATCCTCTCCTCTCCATCAGCCCCATCCTCTCCTCTCCGTCAGCCCCATCACAGCCCCATCCTCTCCTCTCCTGTCTGTCAGCCCCATCCTCTCCGTCAGCCCCATCCTCTCCTCTCCGTCAGCCCCATCCTCTCCTCTCCGTCAGCCCCATCCTCTCCTCTCCGTCAGCCCCATCCTCTCCTCTCCGTCAGCCCCATCCTCTCCTGTCCGACAGCCCCATCCTCTCCTGTCTGACAGCCCCATCCTCTCCTCTCCTGTCTGACAGCCCCATCCTCTCCTCTCCTGTCTGACAGCCCCATCCTCTCCTCTCCTGTCTGTCAGCCCCATACTCTCCTGTCAGTCAGCCCCATCCTCTCCTCTCCTGTCTGACAGCCCCATCTTCTCCTCTCCTGTCTGTCAGCCCCATCCTCTCCTCTCCATCAGCCCCATCCTCTCCTCTCCGTCAGCCCCAACCTCTCCTCTCCGTCAGCCCCATCCTCTCCTCTCCGTCAGCCCCATCCTCTCCTGTCTGACAGCCCCATCCTCTCCTCTCCTGTCTGACAGCCCCATCCTCTCCTCTCCTGTCTGACAACCCCATCCTCTCCTCTCCTGTCTGTCAGCCCCATACTCTCCTGTCAGTCAGCCCCATCCTCTCCTGTCAGTCAGCCCCATCCTCTCCTGTCAGTCAGCCCCATCCTCTCCTCTCCGTCAGCCCCATCCTCTCCTCTCCGTCAGCCCCATCCTCTCCTCTCCGTCAGCCCCATCCTCTCCTCTCCTGTCTGACAGCCCCATCCTCTCCTCTCCTGTCTGACAGCCCCATCCTCTCCTCTCCTGTCTGTCAGCCCCATCCTCTCCTCTCCGTCAGCCCCATCCTCTCCTCTCCGTCAGCCCCATCCTCTCCTCTCCGTCAGCCCCATCCTCTCCTCTCCGTCAGCCCCATCCTCTCCTCTCCGTCAGCCCCATCCTCTCCTGTCTCACAGCCCCATCCTCTCCTCTCCTGTCTGACAGCCCCATCCTCTCCTCTCCTGTCTGACAGCCCCCTCCTCTCCTCTCCTGTCTGTCAGCCCCATACTCTCCTGTCAGTCAGCCCCATCCTCTCCTGTCAGTCAGCCCCATCCTCTCCTGTCAGTCAGCCCCATCCTCTCCTCTCCGTCAGCCCCATCCTCTCCTCTCCGTCAGCCCCATCCTCTCCTCTCCTGTCTGACAACCCCATCCTCTCCTGTCTGTCAGCCCCATACTCTCCTGTCAGTCAGCCCCATCCTCTCCTCTCCGTCAGCCCCATCCTCTCCTCTCCGTCAGCCCCATCCTCTCCTCTCCGTCAGCCCCATCCTCTCCTCTCCGTCAGCCCCATCCTTTCCTCTCCGTCAGCCCCATCCTCTCCTGTCTGACAGCCCCATCCTCTCCTCTCCTGTCTGACAGCCCCATCCTCTCCTCTCCTGTCTGACAGCCCCATCCTCTCCTCTCCTGTCTGTCAGCCCCATCCTCTCCTCTCCTGTCTGTCAGCCCCATCCTCTCCTGTCAGTCAGCCCCATCCTCTCCTGTCAGTCAGCCCCATCCTCTCCTTTCAGTCAGCCCCACCCTCTCCTGTCTGTCAGCCCCACCCTCTCCTGTCTGTCAGCCCCATCCTCTCCTCTCTGTCAGCCCCATCCTCTCCTCTCCTCTCTGTCATCCCCATCCTCTCCTCTCTGTCAGCCCCATCCTCTCCTGTCTGTCAGCCCTATCCTCTCCTCTCCTGTCTGTCAGCCACATCCTCTCATGTCTGTCAGCCCCATCCTCTCCTCTCCTGTCTGTCAGCCCCATCCTCTCCTCTCCTGTCTGTCAGCCCCTACCTCTCCTGTCTGTCAGCCCCATCCTCTCCTCTCCGTCAGCCCCATCCTCTCCTTTCCGTCAGCCCCATCCTCTCCTTTCTGTCAGTCCCATCCTCTCCTGTCTGTCAGTCCCATCCTCTCCTCTCCTGTCTGTCAGCCCCATCCTCTCCTCTCCTGTCTGTCAGCCCCATCCTCTCCTCTCCTGTCTGTCAGCCCCATCCTCTCCTGTCTGTCAGCCCCATCCTCTCCTCTCCGTCAGCCCCATCCTCTCCTCTCCGTCAGCCCCATCCTCTCCTCTCCGTCAGCCCCATCCTCCCATCTCCGTCAGCCCCATCCTCCCCTCTCCGTCAGCCCCATACTCTCCTCTCCGTCAGCCCCATCCTCCCCTCTCCGTCAGCCCCATACTCTCCTCTCCGTCAGCCCCATACTCTCCTCTCTGTCAGCCCCATCCTCTCCTCTCCTCTCCGTCAGCCCCATCCTCTCCTCTCCTCTCCGTCAGCTCCATCCTCTCCTCTCCGTCAGCCCCATCCTCTCCTCTCCTTTCTGTCAGCCCCATCCTCTCCTCTCCCCTCTGTCAGCCCCATCCTCTCCTCTCCGTCAGCCCCATCCTCTCCTCTCCGTCAGCCCCATCCTCTCCTCTCCGTCAGCCCCATCCTCTCCTCTCTGTCAGCCCCATCCTCTCCTCTCTGTCAGCCCCATCCTCTCCTCTCTGTCAGCCTCATCCTCTCCTCTCTGTCAGCCCCATCCTCTCCTCTGTCAGCCCCATCCTCTCCTCTGTCAGCCCCATCCTCTCCTCTCCTCTCTGTCAGACCCATCCTCTCCTCGCCTCTCTGTCAGCCCCATCCTCGCCTCTCTGTCAGCCCCATCCTCTCCTCTCTGTCAGCCCCATCCTCTCCTCTCATCTCCTCTCTGTCAGCCCCATCCTCTCCTTTCCACTCCTCTCCTCTCTGCCAGCCCCATCCTCTCCTCTCCTCTCTGTCAGCCCCAAACTCACCTCTCCTCTGTCAGCCTCATCCTCTCCTCTCATCTCCTCTCTGTCAGCCCCATCCTCTCCTCTCCGTCAGCCCCATCCTCTCCTCTCCGTCAGCCCCATCCTCTCCTCTCTGTCAGCCCCATCCTCTCCTCTCCTGTCTGTCAGCCCCATACTCTCCTGTCAGTCAGCCCCATCCTCTCCTGTCAGTCAGCCCCATCCTCTCCTGTCAGTCAGCCCCATCCTCTCCTCTCCGTCAGCCCCATCCTCTCCTCTCCGTCAGCCCCATCCTCTCCTCTCCTGTCTGACAACCCCATCCTCTCCTGTCTGTCAGCCCCATACTCTCCTGTCAGTCAGCCCCATACTCTCCTGTCAGTCAGCCCCATCCTCTCCTGTCAGTCAGCCCCATCCTCTCCTGTCAGTCAGCCCCATCCTCTCCTCTCCGTCAGCCCCATCCTCTCCTCTCCGTCAGCCCCATCCTCTCCTCTCCGTCAGCCCCATCCTCTCCTCTCCGTCAGCCCCATCCTCTCCTCTCCTGTCTGACAACCCCATCCTCTCCTGTCTGTCAGCCCCATACTCTCCTGTCAGTCAGCCCCATCCTCTCCTCTCCGTCAGCCCCATCCTCTCCTCTCCGTCAGCCCCATCCTCTCCTCTCCGTCAGCCCCATCCTCTCCTCTCCGTCAGCCCCATCCTCTCCTCTCCGTCAGCCCCATCCTCTCCTGTCTGACAGCCCCATCCTCTCCTCTCCTGTCTGACAGCCCCATCCTCTCCTCTCCTGTCTGACAGCCCCATCCTCTCCTCTCCTGTCTGTCAGCCCCATCCTCTCCTGTCAGTCAGCCCCATCCTCTCCTGTCAGTCAGCCCCATCCTCTCCTGTCAGTCAGCCCCATCCTCTCCTTTCAGTCAGCCCCACCCTCTCCTGTCTGTCAGCCCCACCCTCTCCTGTCTGTCAGCCCCATCCTCTCCTCTCTGTCAGCCCCATCCTCTCCTCTCCTCTCTGTCATCCCCATCCTCTCCTCTCTGTCAGCCCCATCCTCTCCTGTCTGTCAGCCCTATCCTCTCCTCTCCTGTCTGTCAGCCTCATCCTCTCATGTCTGTCAGCCCCATCCTCTCCTCTCCTGTCTGTCAGCCCCATCCTCTCCTCTCCTGTCTGTCAGCCCCTACCTCTCCTGTCTGTCAGCCCCATCCTCTCCTCTCCGTCAGCCCCATCCTCTCCTTTCCGTCAGCCCCATCCTCTCCTTTCTGTCAGTCCCATCCTCTCCTGTCTGTCAGTCCCATCCTCTTCTCTCCTGTCTGTCAGCCCCATCCTCTCCTCTCCTGTCTGTCAGCCCCATCCTCTCCTCTCCTGTCTGTCAGCCCCATCCTCTCCTGTCTGTCAGCCCCATCCTCTCCTCTCCGTCAGCCCCATCCTCTCCTCTCCGTCAGCCCCATCCTCTCCTCTCCGTCAGCCCCATCCTCTCCTCTCCGTCAGCCCCATCCTCCCATCTCCGTCAGCCCCATCCTCCCCTCTCCGTCAGCCCCATACTCTCCTCTCCGTCAGCCCCATCCTCCCCTCTCCGTCAGCCCCATACTCTCCTGTCCGTCAGCCCCATACTCTCCTCTCTGTCAGCCCCATCCTCTCCTCTCCTCTCCGTCAGCCCCATCCTCTCCTCTCATCTCCGTCAGCCCCATCCTCTCCTCTCCGTCAGCCCCATCCTCTCCTCTCCTTTCTGTCAGCCCCATCCTCTCCTCTCCCCTCTGTCAGCCCCATCCTCTCCTCTCCGTCAGCCCCATCCTCTCCTCTCCGTCAGCCCCATCCTCTCCTCTCTGTCAGCCCCATCCTCTCCTCTCCTCTCTGTCAGCCCCATCCTCTCCTCTCTGTCAGCCTCATCCTCTCCTCTCTGTCAGCCCCATCCTCTCCTCTGTCAGCCCCATCCTCTCCTCTGTCAGCCCCATCCTCTCCTCTCCTCTCTGTCAGACCCATCCTCTCCTCGCCTCTCTGTCAGCCCCATCCTCGCCTCTCTGTCAGCCCCATCCTCTCCTCTCTGTCAGCCCCATCCTCTCCTCTCATCTCCTCTCTGTCAGCCCCATCCTCTCCTTTCCACTCCTCTCCTCTCTGCCAGCCCCATCCTCTCCTCTCCTCTCTGTCAGCCCCAAACTCACCTCTCCTCTGTCAGCCTCATCCTCTCCTCTCATCTCCTCTCTGTCAGCCCATCCTCTCCTCTCCGTCAGCCCCATCCTCTCCTCTCCGTCAGCCCCATCCTCTCCTCTCTGTCAGCCCCATCCTCTCCTCTCCTCTCTGTCAGCCCCATCCTCTCCTCTCTGTCAGCCTCATCCTCTCCTCTCTGTCAGCCCCATCCTCTCCTCTGTCAGCCCCATCCTCTCCTCTGTCAGCCCCATCCTCTCCTCTGTCAGCCCCATCCTCTCCTCTGTCAGCCCCATCCTCTCCTCTCCTCTCTGTCAGACCCATCCTCTCCTCGCCTCTCTGTCAGCCCCATCCTCGCCTCTCTGTCAGCCCCATCCTCTCCTCTCTGTCAGCCCCATCCTCTCCTCTCTGTCAGCCCCATCCTCTCCTCTCATCTCCTCTCTGTCAGCCCCATCCTCTCCTTTCCACTCCTCTCCTCTCTGCCAGCCCCATCCTCTCCTCTCCTCTCTGTCAGCCCCAAACTCACCTCTCCTCTGTCAGCCTCATCCTCTCCTCTCATCTCCTCTCTGTCAGCCCCATCCTCTCCTCTCTGTTAGCCCCATCCTCTCCTCTCCGTCAGCCCCATCCTCTCCTCTCCGTCAGCCCCATCCTCTCCTCTACGTCAGCCCCATTCTCTCCTCTCCGTCAGCCCCATCCTCTCCTCTCCGTCAGCCCCATCCTCTCCTCTCCGTCAGTCCCATCCTCTCCTCTCCTCTCTGTCAGCCCCATCCTCTCCTGTCTGTCAGCCTCACCCTCTCCTGTCTTTCAGCCCCATCCTCTCCTGTCTGTCAGCCCCATCCTCTCCTGTCTGTCAGCCCCATCCTCTCCTCTCCTCTCCGTCAGCCCCATCCTCTCCTCTCTTCTCCTCTCCTCTCCTTTACGTCAGCTCCATCCTCTCCTCTCTCCTCTCCGTCAGCCCCATCCTCTCTCCGCTCCTCTCCTCTCTGTCAGCCCCATCCTCTCCTCTCCTCTCTGTCAGCCCCATCCTCTCCTCTCTGTCAGCCCCATCCTCTCCTCTCTGTCAGCCCCATCCTCTCCTCTCTGTCAGCCCCATCCTCTCCTCTCCTCTCTGTCAGCCCCATCCTCTCTTCTACTCTCTATCAGCCCCATCCTCTCCTCTCTGTCAGCCCCATCCTCTCCTCTCTGTCAGCCCCATCCTCTCCTCTCCTCTCTGTCAGCCCATCCTCTCCTCTCCTCTCTGTCAGCCCCATCCTCTCCTCTCCGTCAGCCCCATCCTCTCCTCTCCGTCAGCCCCATCCTCTCCTCTCCGTCAGCCCCATCCTCTCCTCTCCGTCAGCCCCATCCTCTCCTCTCCTGTCTGACAGCCCCATCCTCTCCTCTCCTGTCTGTCAGCCCCATCCTCTCCTCTCCGTCAGCCCCATCCTCTCCTCTCCGTCAGCCCCATCCTCTCCTCTCCGTCAGCCCCATCCTCTCCTCTCCGTCAGCCCCATCCTCTCCTCTCCGTCAGCCCCATCCTCTCCTGTCCGACAGCCCCATCCTCTCCTGTCTGACAGCCCCATCCTCTCCTCTCCTGTCTGACAGCCCCATCCTCTCCTCTCCTGTCTGACAGCCCCATCCTCTCCTCTCCTGTCTGTCAGCCCCATACTCTCCTGTCAGTCAGCCCCATCCTCTCCTGTCAGTCAGCCCCATCCTCTCCTCTCCGTCAGCCCCATCCTCTCCTCTCCGTCAGCCCCATCCTCTCCTCTCCGTCAGCCCCATCCTCTCCTGTCTGACAGCCCCATCCTCTCCTCTCCTCTCCTGTCTGACAGCCCCATCCTCTCCTCTCCTGTCTGTCAGCCCCATACTCTCCTGTCAGTCAGCCCCATCCTCTCCTGTCAGTCAGCCCCATCCTCTCCTCTCCGTCAGCCCCATCCTCTCCTTTCAGTCAGCCCCACCCTCTCCTGTCTGTCAGCCCCATCCTCTCCTCTCTGTCAGCCCCATCCTCTCCTCTCCTCTCTGTCATCCCCATCCTCTCCTCTCTGTCAGCCCCATCCTCTCCTGTCTGTCAGCCCTATCCTCTCCTCTCCTGTCTGTCAGCCTCATCCTCTCATGTCTGTCAGCCCCATCCTCTCCTCTCCTGTCTGTCAGCCCCATCCTCTCCTCTCCTGTCTGTCAGCCCCTACCTCTCCTGTCTGTCAGCCCCATCCTCTCCTCTCCGTCAGCCCCATCCTCTCCTTTCCGTCAGCCCCATCCTCTCCTTTCTGTCAGTCCCATCCTCTCCTGTCTGTCAGTCCCATCCTCTTCTCTCCTGTCTGTCAGCCCCATCCTCTCCTCTCCTGTCTGTCAGCCCCATCCTCTCCTCTCCTGTCTGTCAGCCCCATCCTCTCCTGTCTGTCAGCCCCATCCTCTCCTCTCCGTCAGCCCCATCCTCTCCTCTCCGTCAGCCCCATCCTCTCCTCTCCGTCAGCCCCATCCTCTCCTCTCCGTCAGCCCCATCCTCCCATCTCCGTCAGCCCCATCCTCCCCTCTCCGTCAGCCCCATACTCTCCTCTCCGTCAGCCCCATCCTCCCCTCTCCGTCAGCCCCATACTCTCCTCTCCGTCAGCCCCATACTCTCCTCTCTGTCAGCCCCATCCTCTCCTCTCCTCTCCCTCAGCCCCATCCTCTCCTCTCATCTCCGTCAGCCCCATCCTCTCCTCTCCATCAGCCCCATCCTCTCCTCTCCTTTCTGTCAGCCCCATCCTCTCCTCTCCCCTCTGTCAGCCCCATCCTCTCCTCTCCGTCAGCCCCATCCTCTCCTCTCCGTCAGCCCCATCCTCTCCTCTCTGTCAGCCCCATCCTCTCCTCTCCTCTCTGTCAGCCCCATCCTCTCCTCTCTGTCAGCCTCATCCTCTCCTCTCTGTCAGCCCCATCCTCTCCTCTGTCAGCCCCATCCTCTCCTCTCCTCTCTGTCAGACCCATCCTCTCCTCGCCTCTCTGTCAGCCCCATCCTCGCCTCTCTGTCAGCCCCATCCTCTCCTCTCTGTCAGCCCCATCCTCTCCTCTCATCTCCTCTCTGTCAGCCCCATCCTCTCCTTTCCACTCCTCTCCTCTCTGCCAGCCCCAAACTCACCTCTCCTCTGTCAGCCTCATCCTCTCCTCTCATCTCCTCTCTGTCAGCCCCATCCTCTCCTCTCCGTCAGCCCCATCCTCTCCTCTCCGTCAGCCCCATCCTCTCCTCTCTGTCAGCCCCATCCTCTCCTCTCCTCTCTGTCAGCCCCATCCTCTCCTCTCTGTCAGCCTCATCCTCTCCTCTCTGTCAGCCCCATCCTCTCCTCTGTCAGCCCCATCCTCTCCTCTGTCAGCCCCATCCTCTCCTCTGTCAGCCCCATCCTCTCCTCTGTCAGCCCCATCCTCTCCTCTCCTCTCTGTCAGACCCATCCTCTCCTCGCCTCTCTGTCAGCCCCATCCTCGCCTCTCTGTCAGCCCCATCCTCTCCTCTCTGTCAGCCCCATCCTCTCCTCTCTGTCAGCCCCATCCTCTCCTCTCATCTCCTCTCTGTCAGCCCCATCCTCTCCTTTCCACTCCTCTCCTCTCTGCCAGCCCCATCCTCTCCTCTCCTCTCTGTCAGCCCCAAACTCACCTCTCCTCTGTCAGCCTCATCCTCTCCTCTCATCTCCTCTCTGTCAGCCCCATCCTCTCCTCTCTGTTAGCCCCATCCTCTCCTCTCCGTCAGCCCCATCCTCTCCTCTCCGTCAGCCCCATCCTCTCCTCTACGTCAGCCCCATTCTCTCCTCTCCGTCAGCCCCATCCTCTCCTCTCCGTCAGCCCCATCCTCTCCTCTCCGTCAGTCCCATCCTCTCCTCTCCTCTCTGTCAGCCCCATCCTCTCCTGTCTGTCAGCCTCACCCTCTCCTGTCTTTCAGCCCCATCCTCTCCTGTCTGTCAGCCCCATCCTCTCCTGTCTGTCAGCCCCATCCTCTCCTCTCCTCTCCGTCAGCCCCATCCTCTCCTCTCTTCTCCTCTCCTCTCCTTTACGTCAGCTCCATCCTCTCCTCTCTCCTCTCCGTCAGCCCCATCCTCTCTCCGCTCCTCTCCTCTCTGTCAGCCCCATCCTCTCCTCTCCTCTCTGTCAGCCCCATCCTCTCCTCTCTGTCAGCCCCATCCTCTCCTCTCTGTCAGCCCCATCCTCTCCTCTCAGTCAGCCCCATCCTCTCCTCTCCTCTCTGTCAGCCCCATCCTCTCTTCTACTCTCTATCAGCCCCATCCTCTCCTCTCTGTCAGCCCCATCCTCTCCTCTCTGTCAGCCCCATCCTCTCCTCTCCTCTCTGTCAGCCCCATCCTCTCCTCTCCTCTCTGTCAGCCCCATCCTCTCCTCTCCGTCAGCCCCATCCTCTCCTCTCCGTCAGCCCCATCCTCTCCTCTCCGTCAGCCCCATCCTCTCCTCTCCTGTCTGACAGCCCCATCCTCTCCTCTCCTCTCTGTCAGCCCCATCCTCTCCTCTCCTCTCTGTCAGCCCCATCCTCTCCTCTCCGTCAGCCCCATCCTCTCCTCTCCGTCAGCCCCATCCTCTCCTCTCCGTCAGCCCCATCCTCTCCTCTCCTGTCTGACAGCCCCATCCTCTCCTCTCCTGTCTGTCAGCCCCATCCTCTCCTCTCCGTCAGCCCCATCCTCTCCTCTCCGTCAGCCCCATCCTCTCCTCTCCGTCAGCCCCATCCTCTCCTCTCCGTCAGCCCCATCCTCTCCTCTCCGTCAGCCCCATCCTCTCCTCTCCGACAGCCCCATCCTCTCCTCTCCTGTCTGACAGCCCCATCCTCTCCTCTCCTGTCTGACAGCCCCATCCTCTCCTCTCCTGTCTGTCAGCCCCATACTCTCCTGTCAGTCAGCCCCATCCTCTCCTGTCAGTCAGCCCCATCCTCTCCTCTCCGTCAGCCCCATCCTCTCCTCTCCGTCAGCCCCATCCTCTCCTCTCCGTCAGCCCCATCCTCTCCTGTCTGACAGCCCCATCCTCTCCTCTCCTGTCTGACAGCCCCATCCTCTCCTCTCCTGTCTGTCAGCCCCATACTCTCCTGTCAGTCAGCCCCATCCTCTCCTGTCAGTCAGCCCCATCCTCTCCTCTCCGTCAGCCCCATCCTCTCCTCTCCGTCAGCCCCATCCTCTCCTGTCTGACAGCCCCATCCTCTCCTCTCCTGTCTGACAGCCCCATCCTCTCCTCTCCTGTCTGACAGCCCCATCCTCGCCTCTCCTGTCTGTCAGCCCCATCCTCTCCTGTCAGTCAGCCCCATCCTCTCCTGTCAGTCATCCCCATCCTCTCCTCTCCGTCAGCCCCATCCTCTCCTCTCCGTCAGCCCCATCCTCTCCTCTCCGTCAGCCCCATCCTCTCCTCTCCGTCAGCCCCATCCACTCCTCTCCGTCAGCCCCATCCTCTCCTCTCCTGTCTGACAGCCCCATCCTCTCCTCTCCTGTCTGACAGCCCCATCCTCTCCTCTCCTGTCTGTCAGCCCCATCCTCTCCTGTCAGTCAGCCCCATCCTCTCCTTTCAGTCAGCCCCACCCTCTCCTGTCTGTCAGCCCCACCCTCTCCTGTCTGTCAGCCCCATCCTCTCCTCTCTGTCAGCCCCATCCTCTCCTCTCCTCTCTGTCATCCCCATCCTCTCCTCTCTGTCAGCCCCATCCTCTCCTGTCTGTCAGCCCTATCCTCTCCTCTCCTGTCTGTCAGCCCCATCCTCTCCTCTCCTGTCTGTCAGCCCCATCCTCTCCTCTCCTGTCTGTCAGCCCCTACCTCTCCTGTCTGTCAGCCCCATCCTCTCCTCTCCGTCAGCCCCATCCTCTCCTCTCCGTCAGCCCCATCCTCTCCTCTCCGTCAGCCCCATCCTCTCCTTTCCGTCAGTCCCATCCTCTCCTGTCTGTCAGTCCCATCCTCTCCTCTCCTGTCTGTCAGCCCCATCCTCTCCTCTCCTGTCTGTCAGCCCCATCCTCTCCTCTCCTGTCTGTCAGCCCCATCCTCTCCTCTCCTGTCTGTCAGCCCCATCCTCTCCTCTCCTGTCTGTCAGCCCCATCCTCTCCTGTCTGTCAGCCCCATCCTCTCCTCTCCGTCAGCCCCATCCTCTCCTCTCCGTCAGCCCCTTCCTCCCATCTCCGTCAGCCCCATCCTCCCATCTCCGTCAGCCCCATCCTCTCATCTCCGTCAGCCCCATACTCTCCTCTCCGTCAGCCCCATCCTCCCCTCTCCGTCAGCCCCATACTCTCCTCTCCGTCAGCCCCATACTCTCCTCTCCTCTCTGTCAGCCCCATCCTCTCCTCTCCTCTCCGTCAGCCCCATCCTCTCCTCTCTGTCAGCCCCATCCTCTCCTCTCATCTCCTCTCTGTCAGCCCCATCCTCTCCTCTCATCTCCTCTCTGTCAGCCCCATCCTCTCCTTTCCGCTCCTCTCCTCTCTGCCAGCCCCATCCTCTCCTCTCCTCTCTGTCAGCCCCAAACTCACCTCTCCTCTGTCAGCCTCATCCTCTCCTCTCATCTCCTCTCTGTCAGCCCCATCCTCTCCTCTCATCTCCTCTCTGTCAGCCCCATCCTCTCCTCTCAGTAAGCCCCATCCTCTCCTCTCCGTCAGCCCCATCCTCTCCTCTACGTCAGCCCCATTCTCTCCTCTCCGTCAGCCCCATCCTCTCCTCTCCGTCAGCCCCATCCTCTCCTCTCCGTCAGCCCCATCCTCTCCTCTCCGTCAGTCCCATCCTCTCCTCTCCTCTCTGTCAGCCCCACCCTCTCCTGTCTTTCAGCCCCATCCTCTCCTGTCTGTCAGCCCCATCCTCTCCTCTCCTCTCCGTCAGCCCCATCCTCTCCTCTCTTCTCCTCTCCTCTCCTTTACGTCAGCTCCATCCTCTCCTCTCTCCTCTCCGTCAGCCCCATCCTCTCTCCGCTCCTCTCCTCTCTGTCAGCCCCATCCTCTCCTCTCCTCTCTGTCAGCCCCATCCTCTCCTCTCCTCTCTGTCAGCCCCATCCTCTCCTCTCTGTCAGCCCATCCTCTCCTCTCTGTCAGCCCCATCCTCTCCTCTCCTCTCTGTCAGCCCCATCCTCTCTTCTCCTCTCTATCAGCCCCATCCTCTCCTCTCTGTCAGCCCCATCCTCTCCTCTCTGTCAGCCCCATCCTCTCCTCTCTGTCAGCCCCATCCTCTCCTCTCCTCTCTGTCAGCCCCATCCTCTCCTCTCTGTCAGCCCCATCCTCTCCTGTCTGTCAGCCCCATCCTCTCCTTTCTGTCAGCCCCATCCTCTCCTGTCTGTCAGCCCCATCCTCTTGTTTCTGTCAGCCCCATCCTCTTCTGTCTGTCAGCCCCATCCTCTCCTCTCCTGTCTGTCAGCCCCACCCTCTCCTCTCCTGTCTGTCAGCCCCATCCTCTCCTCTCCTGTCTGTCAGCCCCATCCTCTCCTTTCCTGTCTGTTAGCCCCATCCTCTCCTCTCTTGTCTGTCAGCCCTATCCTCTCCTCTCCTGTCTGTCAGCCCCATCCTCTCCTGTCTGTCAGCCCCATCCTCTCCTCTCCCCTCTGTCAGCCCCATCCTCTCCTCTCTGTCAGCCCCATCCTCTCCTCTCTGTCAGCCCCATCCTCTCCTCTCCTCTCTGTCAGCCCCATCCTCTCCTCTCTGTCAGCCCCATCCTCTCCTCTCCTCTCTGTCAGCCCCATCCTCTCCTCTCTGTCAGCCCCATCCTCTCCACTCCTCTCCGTCAGCCCCATCCTCTCCTCTCCGTCAGCCCCATCCTCTGCTCTCTTGTCTGACTGCCCCATCCTCTCCTCTCCGTCAGCCCCATCCTCTCCTCTCTGTCAGCCCCATCCTCTCCTCTCCTGTCTGACAGCCCCATCCTCTCCTCTCCTGTCTGACAGCCCCATCCTCTCCTCTGTCAGCCCCACCCTCTCCTGTCTGTCAGCCCCATCCTCTCCTGTCTGTCAGCCCCATCCTCTCCTGTCTGTCAGCCCCACCCTCTCCTGTCTGTCAGCCCCATCCTCTCCTCTCCTCTCCGTCAGCCCCATCCTCTCCTCTCGTCTCCTCTCCTTTCTGTCAGCTCCATCCTCTCCTCTCCGTCAGCCCCATCCTCTCTCTGCTCCTCTCTGTCAGCCCCTCCCTCTCCTCTCTGTCAGCCCCACCCTCTCCTGTCTGTCAGCCCCACCCTCTCCTGTCTTTCAGCCCCATCCTCTCCTCTCCGTCAGCCCCATCCTCTCCTCTCTTCTCCTTTCCTTTCTGTCAGCTCCATCCTCTCCTCTCCTCTCCGTCAGCCCCATCCTCTCTCCGCTCCTCTCCTCTCTGTCAGCCCCATCAACTCCTCTCTGTCAGCCCCATCCTCTCCTCTCTGTCAGCCCCATCCTCTCCTCTCTGTCAGCCCCATCCTCTCCTCTCTGTCAGCCCCATCCTCTCCTCTCCTCTCTGTCAGCCCCATCCTCTACTCTCCTCTCTGTCAGCCCCATCCTCCTACTCTCCTCTCTGTCAGCCCCATCCTCTACTCTCCTCTCTGTCAGCCCCATCCTCTCCTCTCTGTCAGCACCATCCTCTCCTCTCTGTCAGCCCCATCCTCTCCTCTCTGTCAGCCCCATCCTCTCCTCTCTGTCAGGCCCCATCCTCTCCTCTCTGTCAGCCCCATCCTCTTCTCTCTGTCAGCCCCATCCTCTCCTCTCATCTCCTCTCTGTCAGCCCCATCCTCTCCTTTCCGCTCCTCTCTGCCAGCCCCATCCTCTCCTCCTCTCTGTCAGCCCCATCCTCTCCTCTCCTTTCTGTCAGCCCTAAACTCACCTCTCCTCTGTCAGCCTCATCCTCTCCTCTCATCCTCTCTCTCTGTCAGCCCCATCCTCTCCTCTCCTCTCCTGTCAGCCCCATCCTCTCCTCTCCTCTCTGTCAGCCCCATCCTCTCCTCTCCTCTCTGTCAGCCCCATCCTCTCCTCTCTGTCAAGCTCCATCCTCTCTACTCCTCTCCTCTCCTGTCAGCCCCATCCTCTACTCTCCTCTCCGTCAGCCCCATCCTCTACTCCTCTCCTCTCCGTCAGCCCCATCCTCTCCTCTCCTCTCCGTCAGCCCCATCCTCTCCTCTCCGTCAGCCCCCCTCTCCTCTCCTCTCCGTCAGCCCCATCCTCTCCTCTCCTCTCTGTCAGCCCCATCCTCTCCTCTCCGTCAGCCCCATCCTCTCCTCTGTCAGCCCCATCCTCTCCTCTCTCTCAGGCCCCATCCTCTCCTCTCTCTCAGCCCCATCCTCTCCTCTCTGTCAGGCCCCATCCTCTCCTCTCTGTCAGCCCCATCCTCTCTACTCCTCTCCTCTGTCAGCCCCATCCTCTCCTCTCCTCTCTGTCAGCCCCATCCTCTCCTCTCTGTCAGCCCCATCCTCTCCTCTCCTCTCTGTCAGCCCCATCCTCTCCTCTCCTCCGTCAGCCTCATCCTCTCCTCTCCTCTCTGTCAGCCCCATCCTCTCCTCTCCTCTCCTCTCTCTCTCTGTCAGCCCCATCCTCTCCTCTCTGTCAGTCCCCATCCTCTCCTCTCTGTCAGCCCCATCCTCTCCTCTCTGTCAGCCCCATCCTCTCCTCTCTGTCAGCCCCATCCTCTCCTCTCCTGTCCTCTCTGTCAGCCCCATCCTCTCCTCTCCTCTCTCTCTCTCTCTCAGCCCCTCTCCCTCCTCCTCTCTCTCTGTCAGCCCCATCCTCTCCTCCTCTCTTCTCTGTCAGCCCCATCCTCTCTCTCCTCTCTGTCAGCCCCATCCTCTCCTCTTCTCCCCCTCCTCTTTGCCAGCCCCATCCTCTCCTCTCTGTCTGCCCCATCCTCTCCTCTCCTCTTTTAGCCCCATCCTCTCCTCTCCTCTCTGTCACCCCTCCTCTCCTCTCCTCCTCTCCTCTCTCTCAGCCCCATCCTCTCCTCCTCTCTTCTCTGTCAGCCCCATCCTCTCCTCCGTCAGCCTCATCCTCTCCTCTCCTCTCTGTCAGCCCCATCCTCTCTCCTCTCTGTCAGCCCCATCCTCTCCTCTCTCTGTCAGCCCCATCCTCTCCTCTCTGTCAGCCCCATCCTCTCCTCTCCTCTTATCTCTGTCAACCCCATCCTCTCCTCTCCTCTCAGCCCCATCCTCTCCTCTCTGTCAGCCCCATCCTCTCTCTCTCTCTCTGCCCCATCCTCTCCTCTCTGTCAGCCCCATCCTCTCCTCTCTCACCCCCATCCTCTCCTCTCCTGTCTGTCAGCACCATACTCTTCTCTCCTCTCCTGTCTGTCAGCCCCATCCTCTCCTCTCCGTCAGCCCCATCCTCTCCTCTCCGTCAGCCCCATCCTCTCCTCCTCTCCGTCAGCCCCATCCTCTCCTCTCTTCTCCTCTCCGTCAGCCCCATCCTCTCTCCGCTCCTCTCCTCTCTGTCAGCCCCATCCTCTCCTCTCCTCTTTTAACCCCATCCTCTCCTCTTCTCTCTGTCAGCCCCATCCTCTCCTCCCTCTCCTCCTCTCTTCTCTGTCAGCCCCTTCCTCTCCTCCTCTCTTCTCTGTCAGCCCCATCCTCTCCTCTCCTCTCCGTCAGCCCCATCCTCTCCTCTCCTCTCTGTCAGCCCCATCCTCTCCTCTTCTCTCCTCTCTGCCAGCCCCATCAACTCCTCTCTGTCAGCCCCATCCTCTCCTCTCCTCTCCTCTTTTAGCCCCATCCTCTCCTCTCCTCTCTGTCAGCCCCATCCTCTCCTCCTCTCCTCTCTCTCTTCTCTGTCAGCCCCATCCTCTCCTCCTCTCTTCTCTGTCAGCCCCATCCTCTCTCTCTCCCTCTCTGTCAGCCCCATCCTCTCCTCTCCTCTCCGTCAGCCCCATCCTCTCCTCTCTGTCAGCCCCATCCTCTCCTCTCTGTCAGCCCCATCCTCTCCTCTCTGTCCCCCCTCTCCCTCTCTGTCAGCCCCATCCTCTCCTCTCCTCAGCCCCATCCTCTCCTCTCCTCCTCTGTCTGCCCCCCCTCCTCCTCCTCTCCTGTCTGTCAGCCCCTCCCTCTCCTCTCCTCTCTGTCAGCCCCATCCTCTCCTCTCCTCTCTGTCAGCCATATCCTCTCCTCTCCTCTGTCAGCCATATCCTCTCCTCTCCTCTCTTTCAGCCCCATCCTCTCCTCTCCTCTCCTCTCTGTCAGCCCTATCCTCTCCTCTCTCTCTCTCCTCTCTTCTCTGTCAGCCCTATCCTCTCCTCCTCTCTTCTCTGTCAGCCCCATCCTCTCCTCTCCTCTGCCAGCCCCATCCTCTCCTCTTCTCTGTCAGCCCCATCCTCTCCTCCTCTCTGTCAGCCCCATCCTCTCCTCTCCGTCTGCCCCATCCTCTCCTCTCCGTCAACCCCATCCTCTCCTCTCCGTCAGCCCCATCCTCTCCTCTCTTCTCCTCTCCGTCAGCCCCATCCTCTCCTCTCCGTCCCCTCCTCTCTCTCTCTCCCCTCTCTGTCAGCCCCTCTCTCCTCTCTCTCCTCTCAGCCCCATCCTCTCCTCTCCTCCCTCTGTCAGCCCCATCCCTCTCTCTCTCTGTCAGCCCCATCCTCTCCTCTCTGTCAGCCCCATCCTCTCCTCTCTCTCTCTCTCTCTGTCCCCCCTCTCCTCTCCTCCCTCTCTCTGTCAGCCCCATCCTCTCCTCTCCTCTGTCAGCCCCATCCTCTCCTCTTCTCTCCGTCAGCCCCCATCCTCTCCTCTCCGACAGCCCCATCATCTGCTCTCCGTCAGCCCCATCCTCTCCTCTTCTCTCCTCTCTGCCAGCCCCCCTCTCTCTCTGTCAGCCCCATCCTCTCCTCTCCTCTTTTAGCCCCATCCTCTCCTCTCTCTCTCCCCATCCCCTCCTCCTCTCCTCCTCCTCTCCCTCCCTCCTCTCCTCTCTGTCAGCCCCATCCTCTCCTCCTCTCCGTCACCCCCATCCTCTCCTCTCCGTCAGCCCCATCCTCTCCTCTCTCAGCCCCATCCTCTCCTCTCTGTCAGCCCCATCCTCTCCTCTCCGTCCTCCCCATCCTCTCCTCTCTTCTCCCCTCCTCTCCTCTCCTCTCGTCTCTTCTCCTCTCCTCTCCATCAGCCCCATCCTCTCCTCTCCTCTCCTCTCTGTCAGCCCCCTCCCTCTCTCTCTCTCTGTCCCCATCCTCTCTCTCTCTCTCTCTGTCCCCCCATCCCTCTCCCTCTCCTCTCTGTCAGCCCCATCCTCTCCTCTCCTCTCTCCTCCTCTCTCTCTCCCTCCCCTCTCAGCCCCTCTCTCCCCTCCTCTCCTCTCTGTCAGCCCCATCCTCTCCTCTCTGTCAGCCCCATCCTCTCCTCTCCTCTTTTAGCCCCATCCTCTCCTCTCCTCTCTCTCAGCCCCATCCTCTCCTCTCCTCTGTCAGCCATATCCTCTCTCTCCTCTCTGTCAGCCCCATCCTCTCCTCTCCTCTGTGTCAGCCCTATCCTCTCCTCCTCTCCTCCTCTCTTCTCTGTCAGCCCCATCCTCTCCTCCTCTCTTCTCTGTCAGCCCCATCCTCTCCTCTCCTCCGTCAGCCCCCTCCTCTCCTCTCCGTCAGCCCCATCCTCTTCTCTCTTCTCCTCTCCGTCAGCCTCCTCCTCTCCTCTCTTCTCCTCTCCGTCCCCCCCCCATCCTCTCTCCCTCCTCTCCTCTCTCTGTCAGCCCCATCCTCTCCTCTCCTCTTTTAGCCCCATCCTCTCCTCTTCTCTCTGTCAGCCCCCTCCTCTCCTCCTCTCCTCCCCTCCTCTCTCTCTGTCAGCCCCATCCTCTCCTCCTCTCTTCTCTGTCAGCCCCATCCTCTCCTCTCCTCTCTGTCAGCCCCATCCTCTCCTCTTCTCTCCTCTCTCTCTCCCCCCTCCTCTCCTCTCTGTCAGCCCCATCCTCTCCTCTCCTCTTTTAGCCCCATCCTCTCCTCTCCTCTCTGTCAGCCCCATCCTCTCCTCTCCTCTGTCAGCCATATCCTCTCCTCTCCTCTCTTTCAGCCCCATCCTCTCCTCTCCTCTCTGTCAGCCCTATCCTCTCCTCCTCTCCTCCCCTCTTCTCTGTCAGCCCCATCCTCTCCTCCTCTCTTCTCTGTCAGCCCCATCCTCTCCTCTCCTCTCTGTCAGCCCCATCCCTCTCTCTCTCTGTCAGCCCCATCCTCTCCTCTCCTCTTTTAGCCCCATCCTCTCCTCTCCTCTCTCTCAGCCCCATCCTCTCTCTCCTCTCCCCCTCTCTCTCTCTCCCTCAGCCCCATCCTCTCCTCCTCTCTTCTCTGTCAGCCCCATCCTCTCCTCTCTGTCAGCCCCATCCTCTCCTCTCCCCTCCGTCAGCCCCATCCTCCTCTCCTCTCTGTCAGCCCCATCCTCTCCTCTCCTCTCTGTCAGCCCCATCCTCTCTCTCTCCCAGCCCCATCCTCTCCTCTCTGTCAGCCCCATCCTCTCCTCCTCTCTCTCTGCCCCCCCTCTTCTCCTCTCCCCTCTCCCCCCTGTCCCCTCCCTCCTCTCCCTCCTCTCCTCTCTCTGTCAGCCCCATCCCTCTCTCTCCTCCTCTCTGTCAGCCCCATCCTCTCTCTCTTCCCCCCTCTCCAGCCCCATCCTCTCCTCTCTCTCCCTCCCTCCCCCCCCCCCCTCTCTCTCCCTCTCACCTCTCTGTCAGCCCCATCCCTCCCTCTCTCCTCTCCGTCAGCCCCATCCTCTCCCTCTCTCCTCTGCCAGCCCTCCTCTCTCTCTCTGTCAGCCCCATCCTCTCCTCTCCTCTCCTGTCCCCCATCCTCTCCCTCTCTCTCTCTGTCAGCCCCTCTCCTCCTCCTCTCTCTCTCCATCCTCCCTCTCAGCCCCCTCCTCTCTCCTCCTGTCAGCCCCATCCTCTCTCTCTCTCTGTCCCTCCCCTCTCCTCTCTCTCTGTCAGGCCCCATCCCCCTCCCCCTCTCTCTCTCTCTGCCCCCCCCCTCCTCTCCTCTCTGCAGCCCCTCCTCTCCTCTCTCTCCAGCCCCATCCTCTCCTCCCTCTCTCCTCTCTCCCTCCCCATCCTCTCCTCTCCCAGCCCCATCCCTCGCCTCCTCTGTCAGCCCTCTCCTCTCCTCCCCCTCCCCTCCTCTCTCTCCGTCAGCCCCCTCCTCTCTCCTCTCTCCTCTCCTCTCCCTGTCCCCCCATCTCTCCTCTCCTCTCTCAGCCCCATCCTCTCCTCTCTCTCTGCCAGCCCCATCTCTCTCCTCTCTCTCCCCCCTCTCTCTCCTCAGTCCCCCTCCTCCTCCCCCTCCTCTCCTCCTCTGTCAGCCCCATCCTCTCCTCTCTGTCAGCCCCATCCCTCTCTCTCTCTCCTCAGCCCCATCCTCCCTCTCCTCTCTCCCAGCCCCCCTCCTCTCTCTCCCTCCCCTCCTCTCTCCCCCTCCCCCCTCTCTCTCTCCTGTCAGCCCCCCTCTCTCTCTGTCAGCCCCTCCTCTCCTCTCCCAGCCCCATCCCTCCCTCTCCCTCTCTCTCTCAGCCCCATCCTCTCTCTCTCCTCTCCTCTCTCTGTCAGCCCCATCCCTCTCCCTCTCTCCCCCATCCCCTCTCTGTCTCTCTCCCTCTCCCCTGTCCCAGCCCCTCTCTCTCCTCTCCCCCTCTGTCTCCCCTCCTCTCCTCTCCTCTGTCCCCCTGCCTCTCCTCTCCCCTCCCTCCTCTCCCTCTCCCTCTCCCTCTCCCTCTCAGCCCCTCCTCTCCTCTCCTCTCTCTCCTGCCCCTCCCTCTCTCTCTCTCTCTGTCAGCCCCATCCTCTCCTCTCTGTCAGCCCCATCCTCCTCTCTCTCCTGTCCCCCCTCCTCCCTCCTCTCCCTCCCCCTCTCTCTCCCTCCCTCCTCTCCTCTCCCTGTCCCCATCCTCTCTCTCTTCCTCCCAGTCCCCCTCTCTCTCTTTCTCTCCCCTCCCCCCCTCTCTCCCTCCTCTCCCCTCTCTCTCTGTCAGCCCCATCCTCTCCTCTCCGTCCCCCCTCCTCTCCTCTCCTCAGCCCTCCCTCCTCTCCTCTCCTCTCGTCAGCCCCCTCTCCTCCTCTCCTCTCTGTCAGCCCCCCCTCTCCTCTCTGTCAGCCCCCTCCTCTCCCTCCCTGCCCCTCCTCTCCTCTCTGTCAGCCCCATCCTCTCCCTGCCCCCTCCCTCTCCTCTCTGTCAGCCCCCCATCTCTCTCCTCTCTCTCTGTCAGCCCCATCCTCTCTCTCCGGTCAGCCCCTCCTCTCTCTCTCCCTCTCCTCTCTGTCAGCCCCTCCTCTCCTCCCCTCCTCTCTCTCTCTCTGCCAGCCCCATCCCCTCTCTCTGTCAGCCCCCTCCTCTCCTCTCTCCGTCAGCCCCATCCTCTCCCTCTCCTCTCTCAGCCCCATCCTCTCCCCTCTTCTCCGTCAGCCCCCTCCCTCTCTCTCCGTCAGCCCCTCTCTCCTCCCTGCCCCTCCCTCCTCTCTGTCTCCCCATCCTCTCCTCTCTCTCTCTGTCAGCCCCATCCTCTCTCTCTCTCAGCCCCCCTCCTCTCTCTCTCTCCCCCATCCTCTCCTCTCTGTCCCTCCCATCCTCTCTCCTCCTCTCCCCTCCTCCTCCTCACCTCCATCCTCTCCTCCTCTCCTCTCTCTCCTCTCAGCCCCCTCCCTCTCTCCTCTCTCTCTCTCCCAGCCCCCCCCCCTCTCTCTCCTCCTCCTCTCTCTGTCAGCCCCTCCTCTCCTCTCTGTCCCCCTCCCTCTCCTCTCCCCCTCCCCTCTCCCTCTCCCCCCCCCTCTCTCTCTCTGTCAGCCCCATCCTCTCCCTCTCCTCTCTCTCTCTGTCAGCCCCATCCTCTCCTCTCCTCTCTCTCTGTCCCTCCCCCCCCTCTCTCTCCTCCCTCCTCCTCTCTCTGTCAGCCCCCCTCCTCCCTCTCTCCTCTCTTCCTCTCAGTCCCCCCTCTCCTCTCCTCCTCAGCCCCCCTCTCCTCTCTCTCCCTCAGCCCCATCCTCTCTCCTCTCTGTCAGCCCCTCTCCTCTCCTCTCCTCTCCCCCCTCTCCTCTCCTCTCTGTCAGCCCCCCTCTCCTCCTCTCTGTCAGCCCCATCCTCCCCTCTCCCTCCTCTCTGTCCTGTCAGCCCCCCCTCTCCTCTCCCCCCTCTCTCTCTCCCCCCATCTCTCTCCTGTCCCTCCCTCTGTCAGCCCCATCCTCTCCTCTCCTCTCCTCTGTCCCCCCCCTCTCTCCTCCCTCTCTCTCCCCCTCCCTCCTCTCCTCTCTCCAGCCCTCTCCTCTCCTCTCTGTCCCCCATCTCTCTCTCTCCCTGTCAGCCCCTCCTCTCCTCCTCTCTCTCTCTGTCAGCCCCATCCCTCTCCTCTCCTCTCCCTCCTCTCTCTCTCTGTCAGCCCCCTCCTCTCCTGTCAGCCCCTCTCCTCTCTGTCTGCCCCTCTCCCTCCTCTCTCTCCTCTGTCAGCCCCATCTACTCCTCCTCCTCTCTCCTCTCTGTCAGCCCCACCCCTCTCTCTCTCCTGTCCCCCCATCCTCCTCTCCTCTCCTCTCCCCATCCTCTCCTCTCTCCTCAGCCCCATCCTCTCCTCTCTCTCTCTCCTCTCCCTCCTCTCTCTCTCAGCCCCATCCTCTCCTCTCTCCTGTCAGCCCCATCCTCTCCTCCTCTCCTCTGTCAGCCTCTCCTCCCTCCCCCTCCTCTCTCTCTGTCAGCCCCATCCTCTCTCTCTCTCTCTGTCAGCCCCCTCCTCTCTCTCCTCTGTCAGCCCCATCCTCTCCTCTCCTCTCTGTCAGCCCCATCCTCCTCTCTCTCCCCTCTCCTCTCCCTCAGCCCCATCCCCCCTCCTCTCCTCTCCTCTCTGTCAGCCCCATCCTCTCCTCTCCTCTCTCCTCTCTCAGCCCCAGCCCCTCTCCTCCTCTCTGTCAGCCCCTCCTCTCTCTCTCCTGTCAGCCCCATCCTCTCCTCTCTGTCAGCTCTCCGTCAGCCCCATCCCTCCTCTCCTCTCTCTCTGTCAGCCCCATCCTCTCCTCTCTGTCAGCCCCCCTCTCCTCTCCTCTGTCAGCCCCATCCTCTCCTCTCCTCTGTCAGTCCCCCCTCCTCTCCTCTCTCAGCCCCATCCCTCTCCTCCTCTCACCCCTCCCCCTCCTCTCCTCTCTGTCCAGCCCCATCCTCTCCTCTCTCTCTGTCAGCCCCATCCCTCTCTCTCTCCTCTCTGTCAGCCCCCATCCTCTCCTCTCCTCTCTGTCAGCCCCATCCTCTCCTCCTGTCAGCCCCATCCTCTCTCTCCCTCTCCTCTCTCTCTCTGTCAGCCCAGCCCCCTCTCCCTCTCTGTCCCCCTCTCTCCTCTCTGTCAGCCCCATCCCCTCTCCTCTCTCTCTCTGTCAGCCCCATCCTCTCTCTGTCAGCCCCTCTCCTCTCTCTCTGTCAGCCCCCCTCCTCTCCTCTCCTCCTGTCAGCCCCTCCTCTCCTCTCTCCTCTGTCAGCCCCATCCTCTCCTCTCTCTCTCCTCTCTCTCTGTCAGCCCCATCCTCTCCTCTCTCCCTCAGCCCCATCCCTCTCCTCTCTGTCAGCCCCATCCTCTCCTCTCTCTCCTCCCCAGCCCCCTCCTCTCCTCTCTGTCAGCCCCATCCTCTCCTCTCCTCTGTCAGCCCCATCCTCTCTCTCTCTCTCTGTCAGCCCCATCCTCTCCTCTCTCCCTCTCTCTCAGCCCCATCCCTCTCTCTCTGTCAGCCCCATCCTCTCCTCTCTCTCTCTGTCCCCATCCTCTCTCTCTCCTCTGTCCCCCATCTCTCCTCTCCTCTGTCCCCCATCTCTCTCCTCTCTGTCAGCCCCATCCTCTCCTCTCCTCTGTCAGCCCCATCCTCTCCTCTCTCTCTGTCAGCCCCATCTCTCTCCTGTCAGCCCCTCTCCTCCTCTCTGTCAGCCCCCCATCTCTCTCTCTCTCTGTCCCCCCCTCTCTCTCTGTCAGCCCCATCCTCTCCTCTCCTCTGTCAGCCCCATCCCTCTCCTCTCTCTGTCAGCCCCATCCTCCTCTCTCTCTCTCTCCTCTCCTCTCTGTCAGCCCCCTCTCCTCTCTCTCTGTCAGCCCCCATCTCTCTCTCTCCTCTGTCAGCCCCATCCTCTCCTCTCTGTCAGCCCCATCCTCTCCTCTCCTCTCTGTCAGCCCCATCCTCTCCTCTCCTCTCTGTCAGCCCCATCCCCTCTCCTCCCCTCCTCTCCTCTGTCAGCCCCATCCTCTCCTCTCTCTCTGTCAGCCCCTCCTCTCTCTCTCCCTCAGCCCCTCCTCTCCTCTCCCTGTCAGCCCCCCCCTCTCCTCTCTCAGCCCCATCCTCATCTCTCTGTCAGCCCCATCCCTCTCCTCTCTGTCAGCCCCATCCTCTCTCTCCTCAGCCCCAGCCCCATCCTCTCCTCTCTCTGTCAGCCCCATCCCTCCTCTCTGTCAGCCCCATCCTCTCCTCTCTGTCAGCCCCATCCTCTCCTCTCTCTGTCTCCCCCCTCTCTCTCCTCCTCTGTCAGCCCCCCTCTCTCTCTCTCCCATCCTCTCCTCTCTGTCAGCCCCATCCTCTCCTCTCCTCTCTGTCAGCCCCATCCTCTCCTCTCTCTCTCTGTCAGCCCCATCCTCTCCTCTCTCTCTGTCCCCCCTCTCCCTCTCCAGCCCCATCCTCTCTCTGTCATCCCCCATCCTCTCTCTCTCCTCTGTCCCCCATCCTCTCTGTCCTCTGTCAGTCCCCCCATCCTCCTCTCTCTCTCTGTCAGCCCCCCTCTCCTCCTCTGTCCTCCTCTCTCCTCTCTCCTCTCTGTCAGCCCCATCTCTCTCTCTCTGTCAGCCTCTCTGTCAGCCCCCTCTCTCCTCTCTGTCTCCATCCTCTCTCTCTCTCTCTCAGCCCCATCCCCTCCTCTCCTCTGTCAGCCCCCCCTCCTCTCCTCTCTCTGTCAGCCCCATCCTCCCTCTCTCTCCTCTTCTCCCCCATCCCCCCTCTCTCTCTCCTCTCTCTGTCAGCCCCATCCTCTCCTCCTCTCCTCTCCTCTCCTCTGTCAGCCCCCCTCCTCTCTCTCAGCCCCATCCTCTCTCTCTGTCCCCATCCTCTCCTCCTCTGTCAGCCCCCTCCTCTCCTCTCTCTGTCCCCCTCTCTCAGTCAGCCCCCATCCTCCCTCCTCTCTGTCCCTCCTCTCTCTCTGTCAGCCCCATCTCCTCTCTCTCTGTCAGCCCCCTCTCTCTCTCTGTCCCCATCCTCTCTCTCTCCTCAGCCCCATCCTCTCCTCTCCTGTCAGCCCCATCCTCTCCTCTCTGTCAGCCCCCCCCTCTCCTCTCCTCTCCTCTGTCTCCTGTCCCCCTCCTCTCTCTCTCTGTCACCCCCCCCTCTCAGCCCCTCTCTCTCTCTGTCAGCCCCCTCTCCTCTCTGTCAGCCCCCCCTCCTCTCCTCTCTGTCAGCCCCATCTCTCTCTCTCCCCCCTCCCCATCTCACCTCCTCTCTGTCAGCCCCATCCCTCCTCTCCTCTCTGTCAGCCCCCTCTCTCCTCTCCTCTCTCTGTCAGCCCCATCCTCTCTCTCTCTCTGTCAGCCCCATCCTCTCTCTCTCTGTCAGCCCCATCCTCTCCTCTCTCTCTGTCAGCCCCATCCTCTCTCCTCTCTCTGTCAGCCCCATCCTCTCTCTCTCTCTCTCTGTCCCCCTCCTCTCTCCTCTGTCAGCCCCATCCTCTCTCTCTCTGTCAGCCCCATCCCTCCTCTCCCTGTCAGCCCCCTCCTCTCCTCTCCTCTGTCAGCCCCATCCTCTCTCTCTCCTGTCA
The DNA here is from genome assembly GCA_028564925.1 of Lithobates sylvaticus. Lineage (NCBI taxonomy): Eukaryota > Metazoa > Chordata > Amphibia > Anura > Ranidae > Lithobates > Lithobates sylvaticus. The sequence goes on from CM053031.1 coordinate 268,764,285, forward strand.
GCCCCATCTCCCCTCCTCTCCTCTCTGTCAGCCCCATCCTCTCTCCTCTCTCTGTCAGCCCCATCCTCTCCTCTCTCAGCCCTCTCCTCTGTCAGCCTCTCCTCTCTCTCTGTCAGCCCCCCTCTCCCCTCCTCAGCCCCTCTCTCCTCTGTCAGCCCCATCCTCTCTCTCTCTCTCGTCAGCCCCTCCTCTCCTCCTCTCTGTCAGCCCCCCTCCTCTCCTCTCCTCTGTCAGCCCCATCCTCTCCTCTCCTCTGTCAGCCCCATCCCTCCTCTCTCTCTGTCAGCCCCATCCTCTCTCTCTCTCTGTCAGCCCCATCCCTCTCTCTCCTCTGTCAGCCCCATCCTCTCCTCTCCTCTGTCAGCCCCATCCTCTCCTCTCCTCTCTGTCAGCCCCATCCTCTCCTCCTCTCTGTCAGCCCCCCTCTCTCTCTCTCTGTCAGCCCCATCCTCTCTCTCTCTCCTCTGTCAGCCCCATCCTCTCTCCTCTCCTCTGTCAGCCCCCCCCCTCCCTCTCCCTGTCAGCCCCATCTCTCTCCTCTGTCAGCCCCATCTCTCTCTCCTCTCTCTCTGTCAGCCCCATCCTCTCCTCTCTCTCTGTCAGCCCCATCCTCTCCCTCCTCTCCTGTCAGCCCCATCCTCTCCTCTCCTGTCTGTCAGCCCCATCCTCTCCTCTCTCTCTGTCTGTCCCCCCTCTCTCTCTCTCTCTCTCCCTGTCAGCCCCATCTCCTCTCTCTCTGTCAGCCCCATCCTCTCCTCTCTCTCCTCTGTCAGCCCCATCCTCTCCTCCTCTGTCAGCCCCATCCTCTCCTCTCTTCTCCTCTGTCAGCCCCATCCTCTCCTCTCTGTCAGCCCCTCCTCCTCTCTCTCTGTCAGCCCCATCCTCTCCTCTCCTCTTTTAGCCCCATCCTCTCCTCTTCTCTCTGTCAGCCCCATCCTCTCCTCCTCTCTTCTCTGTCAGCCCCATCCTCTCCTCCTCTCTTCTCTGTCAGCCCCATCCTCTCCTCTCCGCCAGCCCCATCCTCTCCTCTCTCTGTCAGCCCCATCCTCTCCTCTCTCTCCTCTGTCAGCCCCATCCTCTCCTCTCTGTCAGCGCCATCCTCTCCTCTCCTCTTTTAGCCCCATCCTCTCCTCTCCTCTCTGTCAGCCCCATCCTCTCCTCCTCTTCTCTGTCAGCCCCATCCTCTCCTCCTCTCTTCTCTGTCAGCCCCATCCTCTCCTCTCCTCCGTCAGCCTCATCCTCTCCTCTCCTCTCCGTCAGCCCCATCCTCTCCTCTCCTCTCTGTCAGCCCCATCCTCTCTCCTCTCTGTCAGCCCCATCCTCTCCTCTCTGTCAGTCCCCTCTCCTCTCCTCTCTCAGCCCCATCCTCTCTCTCTCTCAGCCCCATCCTCTCCTCTCCTGTCTGTCAGCACCATACTCTTCTCTCCTCTCCTGTCTGTCAGCCCCATCCTCTCCTCTCCGTCAGCCCCATCCTCTCCTCTCCGTCAGCCCCATCCTCTCTCTCTCTTCTCCTCTCCGTCAGCCCCATCCTCTCTCTCTCTTCTCCTCTCCTCTGTCAGCCCCATCCTCTCTCCGCTCCTCTCCTCTCTGTCAGCCCCATCCTCTCCTCTCCTCTCTGTCAGCCCCATCCTCTCCTCTTCTCTCTGTCAGCCCCATCCTCTCCTCCTCTCCTCCTCTCTTCTCTGTCAGCCCCATCCTCTCCTCCTCTCTTCTCTGTCAGCCCCATCCTCTCCTCTCCTCTCTGTCAGCCCCATCCTCTCCTCTCCTCTCTGTCAGCCCCATCATCTCCTCTTCTCTCCTCTCTGCCAGCCCCATCAACTCCTCTCTGTCAGCCCCATCCTCTCCTCTCCTCTCCTCTTTTAGCCCCATCCTCTCCTCTCCTTACTGTCAGCCCCATCCTCTCCCCCTCTCCTCCTCTCTTCTCTGTCAGCCCCATCCTCTCCTCTCCTGTCAGCCCCATCCTCTCCTCTCCTCTCTGTCAGCCCCATCCTCTCCTCTCTGTCAGCCCCATCTCCTCTCCTCTCTGTCAGCCCCATCTCCTCTCCTCTCTGTCAGCCCCATCCTCTCCTCTCTCTGTCAGCCCCATCCTCTCCTCTCCTGTCTGTCAGCCCCATCCTCTCCTCTCCTGTCAGTCAGCACCATCCTCTCCTCTCCTCTGTCAGCCATATCCTCTCCTCTCCTCTGTTTCAGCCCCATCCTCTCCTCTCCTCTCTGTCAGCCCTATCCTCTCCTCCTCTCCTCCTCTCTTCTCTGTCAGCCCCATCCTCTCCTCTCCTCTTCTCTGTCAGCCCCATCCTCTCCTCTCCTCTCTGCCAGCCCCATCCTCTCCTCTCTGTCAGCCCCATCCTCTCCTCTCCTCTTTTATCCCCATCCTCTCCTCTCCTCTCTGTCAGCCCCATCCTCTCCTCCTCTCTCCCCCCTCTCTCTCTGTCAGCCCCATCCTCTCCTCCTCTCTTCTCTGTCAGCCCCATCCTCTCCTCTCCTCTGTCAGCCCCATCCTCTCCTCTCCTCTGTCAGCCCCATCCTCTCCTCTCCTCTGTCAGCCCCATCCTCTCCTCTCTGTCAGCCCCATCCTCCTCTCCTCTCTGTCAGCCCCATCCTCTCCTCTCTGTCAGCCCCATCCTCTCCTCCTCTCTTCTCTGTCAGCCCCATCCTCTCCTCTCCTCTGTCAGCCCCATCCTCTCCTCTCTGTCAGCCCCATCCTCTCCTCTCCTCTCTGTCAGCCCCATCCTCTCCTCTCTGTCAGCCCCATCCTCTCCTCTCTGTCAGCCCCATCCTCTCCTCTCCTCTGTCAGCACCATACTCTTCTGTCCTCTACTGTCTGTCAGCCCCATCCTCTCCTCTCCGTCAGCCCCATCCTCTCCTCTCCGTCAGCCCCATCCTCTCCTCTCTTCTCCTCTCCGTCAGCCCCATCCTCTCTCTCTCTCCTCTGTCAGCCCCATCCTCTCCTCTCTTCTCCTCTCCTCTCCGTCAGCCCCATCCTCTCTCTCCTCTCCTCTCTGTCAGCCCCATCCTCTCCTCTCCTCTTTTAGCCCCATCCTCTCCTCTCCTCTCTGTCAGCCCCATCCTCTCCTCTCCCTCTCTCCTCCCCCTCCTCTCCTCTCTGTCAGCCCCATCCTCTCCTCCTCTCTTCTCTGTCAGCCCCATCCTCTCCTCTCCTCTGTCAGCCTCATCCTCTCCTCTCCGTCAGCCCCATCCTCTCCTCTCCTCTGTCAGCCCCATCCTCTCCCTCTGTCAGCCCCATCCTCTCCTCTCCTCTCTCTGTCAGCCCCATCCTCTCCTCTCCTCTGTCAGCACCATACTCTTCTCTCCTCTCCTGTCTGTCAGCCCCATCCTCTCCTCTCCTCTGTCAGCACCATACTCTTCTCTCCTCTCCTGTCAGTCAGCCCTATCCTCTCCTCCTCTCTTCTCTGTCAGCCCCATCCTCTCCTCTCCTCTCCTCTCTGTCAGCCCCATCCTCTCCTCTCCTCTGCCAGCCCCATCCTCTCCTCTTCTCTGTCAGCCCCATCCTCTCCTCTTCTCTGTCAGCCCCATCCTCTCCTCTCCTCTCTCTGTCAGCCCCATCCTCCTCCTCCTCTCTGTCAGCCCCATCCTCTCCTCTCTCTCCTCTGTCAGCCCCATCCTCTCCTCTCTCTCTGTCAGCCCCATCCTCTCCTCTCTGTCAGCCCCATCCTCTCCTCTCCTCTGTCAGCCCCATCCTCTCCTCTCCTCTCTGTCAGCCCCATCCTCTCCTCTCTGTCAGCCCCATCCTCTCCTCTCTGTCAGCCCCATGCTCTCCTCTCTGTCAGCCCCCTCTCCTCTCTGTCAGCCCCATCCTCTCCTCTCCTCTCTCTGTCAGCCCCATCCTCTCCTCTCCTCTGTCAGCCCCATCCTCTCCTCTCTCTCTCTGTCAGCCCCATCCTCTCCTCTCTGTCAGCCCCATCCTCTCCCTCTGTCAGCCCCATCCCTCTCTCTCTCTGTCAGCCCCATCCTCTCCTCTCCTCTCTGTCAGCCCCATCCTCTCCTCTCTCTCTGTCAGCCCCATCCTCTACTCTCTCTCTCTCTGTCAGCCCCATCCTCTCCTCTCCTCTCTGTCAGCCCTCCTCTCCTCTCTGTCAGCCCCATCCTCTCCTCTCCTCTCTGTCAGCCCCATCCTCTCCTCTCCTGTCAGCCCCATCCTCTCCTCTCCGTCAGCCCCATCATCTCCTCTCTGTCAGCCCCATCCTCTCCTCTCCGCCAGCCCCATCCTCTCCTCTCTGTCAGCCCCATCCTCTCCTCTCCTCTCTGTCAGCCCCATCCTCTCCTCTCTGTCAGCCCCCTCTCCTCTCCTCTCTGTCAGCCCCATCCTCTCCTCTCCTCTCTGTCAGCCCCATCCTCTCCTCTCTCTCTCTGTCAGCCCCATCCTCTCCTCTCTGTCAGCCCCATCCTCTCCTCTCTGTCAGCCCCATCCTCTCCTCTCTGTCAGCCCCATCCTCTCCTCTCTGTCAGCCCCATCCTCTCCTCTCCTCTCTCTGTCAGCCCCATCCTCTCCTCTCCTCTCTGTCAGCACCATACTCTTCTCTCCTCTCCTCTGTCAGCCCCATCCTCTCCTCTCCTCTGTCAGCACCATACTCTTCTCTCCTCTCCTGTCTGTCAGCCCTATCCTCTCCTCCTCTCCTCCTCTCTTCTCTGTCAGCCCCATCCTCTCCTCTCCTCTCTTCTCTGTCAGCCCCATCCTCTCCTCTCCTCTGCCAGCCCCATCCTCTCCTCTTCTCTGTCAGCCCCATCCTCTCCTCTCCTCTCCGTCAGCCCCATCCTCTCCTCTCTCTGTCAGCCCCATCCTCTCCTCTCTTCTCCTCTCCGTCAGCCCCATCCTCTCCTCTCCTCTCTGTCAGCCCCATCCTCTCCTCTCTCTGTCAGCCCCATCCTCTCCTCTCTGTCAGCCCCATCCTCTCCTCTCTGTCAGCCCCATCCTCTCCTCTCTGTCAGCCCCATCCTCTCCTCTCTGTCAGCCCCATCCTCTCCTCTCTGTCAGCCCCATCCTCTCCTCTCTGTCAGCCCCATGCTCTCCTCTCTGTCAGCCCCATCCTCTCCTCTCTGTCAGCCCCATCCTCTCCTCTCCTCTCTGTCAGCCCCCATCTCCTCTCCTCCTCCCTCTCTCTCTGTCAGCCCCATCCTCTCCTCTCCTCTCTGTCAGCCCCATCCTCTCCTCTCTGTCAGCCCCCTCCTCCTCTCTCTCTGTCAGCCCCATCCTCTCCCTCTGTCAGCCCCATCCTCTCCTCTCCTCTCTGTCAGCCCCATCCTCTCCTCTCTGTCAGCCCCATCCTCTACTCTCCTCTCCTCTCTGTCAGCCCCATCCTCTCCTCTCCTCTCTGTCAGCCCCATCCTCTCCTCTCTGTCAGCCCCATCCTCTCCTCTCCTCTCCGTCAGCCCCATCCTCTCCTCTCCTCAGCCCCATCCTCTCCTCTCTGTCAGCCCCATCCTCTCCTCTCTGTCAGCCCCATCCTCTCCTCTCCGCCAGCCCCATCCTCTCCTCTCCGTCAGCCCCATCCTCTCCTCTCTCTCTCTGTCAGCCCCATCCTCTCCTCTCTGTCAGCCCCATCCTCCTCTCTGTCAGCCCCATCCTCTCCTCTCCTCTCTGTCAGCCCCATCCTCTCCTCTCCTCTCTGTCAGCCCCATCCTCTCCTCCCTGTCAGCCCCATCCTCTCCTCTCCTCTCTGTCAGCCCCATCCTCTCCTCTGTCAGCCCCATCCTCTCCTCTCCTCTCTGTCAGCCCCATCCTCCTCTCCTCTCTGTCAGCCCCATCCTCTCCTCTCTGTCAGCCCCATCCTCTCCTCCCCCCCCTCAGCCCCATCCTCTCCTCTCTGTCAGCCCCATCCTCTCCTCTCTGTCAGCCCCATCCTCTCCTCTCTGTCAGCCCCATCCTCTCCTCTCTGTCAGCCCCACCCTCTCTCTCTGTCAGCCCCATCCTCTCCTCCCGGTCAGCCCCATCCTCTCCTCTCCTCTCTGTCAGCCCCATCCTCTCTGTCAGCCCCATCATCTCCTCTGTCAGCCCCATCCTCTCCTCTCCTCTCTGTCAGCCCCATCCTCCTCTCCTCTCTGTCAGCCCCATCCTCTCCTCTCTGTCAGCCCCATCCTCTCCACCCCCCCTTTAGCCCCATCCTCTCCTCTCTGTCAGCCCCATCCTCTCCTCTCTGTCAGCCCCATCCTCTCCTCTCTCTCTCTGTCAGCCCCATCCTCTCCTCTCCTCTCTGTCAGCCCCATCCTCTCCACCCCCCCTTTAGCCCCATTCTCTCCCCTCTGTCAGCCCCATCCTCTCCTTTCCGTCAGCCCCATCCTCTCCTCTCTGTCAGCCCCACCCTCTCCTCTCTGTTAGCCCCACCCTCTCCTCTCTGTCAGCCCCATCCTCTCCTCTCTGTCAGCCCCATCCTCTCCTCTGTCAGCCCCATCCTCTCCTCTCCTCTCTGTCAGCCCCATCCTCTCCTCTGTCAGCCCCATCCTCTCCTCTCTCTCTGTCAGCCCCATCCTCCTCTCCTCTCTGTCAGCCCCATCCTCTCCTCTCTGTCAGCCCCATCCTCTCCTCTCTGTCAGCCCCATCCTCTCCTCTCTGTCAGCCCCATCCTCTCCTCTCATCTCCTCTCTGTCAGCCCCATCCTCTCCTTTCCGCTCCTCTCCTCTCTGTCAGCCCCATCCTCTCCTCTCCTCTCTGTCAGCCCCATCCTCTCCTCTGTCAGCCCCATCCTCTCCTCTCCTCTCCTCTCCTCTCTGTCAGCCCCATCCTCTCCTCTCTGTCAGCCCCATCCTCTCCTCTGTCAGCCCCATCCTCTCCTCTCCTCTCCTCTCTGTCAGCCCCATCCTCTCCTCTCCTCTCCTCTCTGTCAGCCCCATCCTCTCCTCTCTGTCAGCCCCATCCTCTCCACCCCCCCTTTAGCCCCATCCTCTCCTCTCTGTCAGCCCCATCCTCTCCTCTCTGTCAGCCCCATCCTCTCCTCTCTGTCAGCCCCATCCTCTCCTCTCTGTCAGCCCCATCCTCTCCTCTCTGTCAGCCCCATCCTCTCCTCTCTGTCAGCCCTACCCTCTCCTCTCTGTCAGCCCTACCCTCTCCTCTCTGTCAGCCCCATCCTCTCCTCTCCTCTCTGTCAGCCCCATCCTCTCCTCTCCTCTCTGTCAGCCCCATCCTCTCCACCCCCCCTTTAGCCCCATCCTCTCCTCTCTGTCAGCCCCATCCTCTCCTTTCTGTCAGCCCCATCCTCTCCTCTCTGTCAGCCCTACCCTCTCCTCTCTGTCAGCCCCACCCTCTCCTCTCTGTCAGCCCCATCCTCTCCTCTCCGTCAGCCCCATCCTCTCCTCTCCTCTCTGTCAGCCCCATCTCAGTGAATTTAAAGAGACCCAGAGATGTGATAGGATGTACTACGACACCCCCTGGAACTTCCTGAGTTGTTCTAATTTCTGGAGATAGAAGTAATGGAGGTCCCAAATTGGTTACAATACATTCAGGGACCTAGAGGAGATGTAGGGGCCCGAAGGACTGGGAAAGCACCATCACAGAAAAGAAGAGACGGTGGGGCCCAGGATATTGCGCCCCAAAGTGATGGCTAATAAAATGGATCTGAACTGATGGAGAGGAGGCTTATGCCCCCCCCCCCTACCCTCGTCTCCCCTAAGATGACTTTTTTTTTTTATTTATCTCGCCCCCCTTTTTCTTTTTTTTTCTCGCCAAATTTTCTCCACCCCAGGTCCCTTTCGTTAAATCTCTCCTTCCCTTTACTTCATCTTTTTTTTTTTTTTTTTTTTCTCTCTTTCCCCCCACTTTTATTTATTTTCCTATTATTTTCTTTTTTCTTTTAGGGGAACGGTCACTAAGATCCCAAGTAAATGAAATTTTGGGGGTGGCTGAGGGGGGGGGGGGTGGAGTTGCCCAGATATGGGTTGGATTTTTATTTTATTTATTTATTTATTTTTTCTTTTTCTTTTCATTTTTTGTCAAAAAAAAAAAAGGAAAAATGATTTATTTTTTTCACTTATAAATTTATTAAATTTTAGTTAATTTTTTATTTAATTCAATTGTTGATTTTTGGAAGATGGTTATATTTTTTTTTTTATTTTTTTTTCCCCCCTCTTTTGGCAATACACAATACACTTTCTTGTGGTTACACCGATGGCCTAGCAGACCGACATCCGAGTTGTGGATATCGGAAGTAGACTATATATTAGGGGGATAAATTGAGGAAAGTAGACACAGTAAAATGGATAGGGATCTTAAATACTATGATCCAAGGAAGAAGGAATAAATAGATATGCTAAGAACTTAATACTAAAGTTGGACATTAGTCAAACTGAGGTACCAAGTATGGCCCACAAACGGTCAAGGGGTTTATGAGACATATAGGAGGAGAGCAAGAAATTAATTTGATCAATTTAATTGGTTTATGGATTGATATTAAATTAATTGATTTTTTTTTTTTTTTTTATTTATTAATTGATTGATTAATTAATTTCCTAATGATGGGGAGGGAAGAGGGGGGAGTGGGGAGAGGTGGGAAGGGATAGATAGAGAGAAATGGGTGAGATATGAGGAGAGAGAGGAGGAGGTTGGGAGGAGGGGAGAGGGGAAGAAGGGAAAAAAGGAATGCAGCGGCACTATATTATATTTTGGGATTATAAAGATAGTCGGGTGGATGGACGGGGGGAGCCGGGCTCCCCTGCCAACTTAGATCAAGTACCCCATATAGTTTAGCACCCACGGAAACCACAGGTGAGTGGTGTAGAGGTGGGTGCCTTTTTTTTTGGAGGGGGTAGGGGATTAGGTAAGGGAAGGGGGGAAGGATTTGATTTTTTTTTTTTTTTTTTTTTGTATGTTCGACCCTTGAGAGATGGAGGGAATAAAGGTGACTTCACTAAATGTTAAAGGGCTAAATGTACCAGAGAAGAGAAGGATGCTTCTTAATGATCTGAAAAGGTGGGGTACGGATGTAGCATTTGTCCAGGAAACGCATTTCAGGGAGGGTGGACTTCCCCTCCTACAGAATAGATTTTTTCCATGTGTATATCATGCCTGTAATCAAGAGGCAAAATCTAAAGGAGTATCTATTTTAATTTCCAATCAGATTCCATGGTTACTTACAGATAAATGTTCAGATAAAAATGGTCGATTTCTCTTCCTTAAAGGGTCTATAGGAAGTGTTAAAGTAACTCTGGCCACGTTGTATTCACCAAATGCCCACCAAGACTCTTATGAGAAAAGTACTGTCAGAACTAACAGAATTTACAGAAGGGAAATTGATTCTAGGGGGAGATCTAAATATCCCCTTAGACCCCTGTTTAGACACATCCTCAGGAAGGTCCGCCGTAACAGGGGGTATCAGGAAGGGTATAGTGCGGAAGTTATATGAGGAGCGGTTAGTAGATGTGTGGAGGATTATGCACGCAAACGAAAGAGATTATACCTTTTTCTCTAATCCCCACCAGGTGTACTCCCGCATAGACCTATTTCTGATACCACATTATCTACTTACTTCAGTATTGGAAGTCCAGATAGAAAATATAACGTGGTCAGACCATGCACCGGTCACCCTGTGCCTCTCTTTATCTGACGCGGTTTATTCCCCGGAGAGAAGATGACGCTTAAATGAGAGCTTGCTACAGAACCCCGATATCCAGGAAGATGTAGCAAAAGAGATGACAGCGTACTTTCAGATGAATGATACTCCGGGGAGTGATCCGGGTATGATATGGGAGGCACATAAGGTGGTGATCCGGGGGATTCTGATCAAACATGGATCAAGATTGAAGAGGGACAGAGAAAGACAGTTAGGGAAATTGTTGGAGGAGGTTCGGGCCCTGGAGCTCCAGCACAAGAGGACGCAAGCACCCGCTCTGGGGACAGAATTGGCACATGTGAGACGACAGATTACAGATATCCTCCGGTTTAAAGCGAAAGCCGCATTACATTTGGTAGAAAGGCATCCTATGAATTGGGAAACAAATGCAGTAAATTACTGGCAGGGAAACTTAAAGAAAAAAATACTACAGTATACATATCCCAAATAAAGAGGAAAGATGGAAGATTAACCTCACTACCAAAAGAAATATCTCAAGCATTCGGAGAATATTACTCCTCTTTATATAATTTAACTCCAACATCAGTGTCCAGGGCCCTATTAGAGGAATATCTCTGCTCAGTGCATTTACCGCGGGTATCATCATTAGAGCGGCAAAAACTGGAAGCACCAATCTCCCTTGAGGAGTTAAGCGTAGTTTTAAAAACAGTTAAACCTGGGAAGGCTCCAGGCCCGGATGGATTCTCCATACAATATTATAAAAAAAAATTCCATTGTTGGGTAAACAGATGATAAAGATGTTTAATGAGATGGGCCAGACTGCCGCATTCCCACGGGATGCGCTTTTAGCATATATTACGGTAATCCCAAAGAATGGGAAGGACCCGTCGGAATGCGGCAGTTATAGGCCTATTTCTTTACTAAATGTAGATCTGAAACTTTTTACGAAGGTACTGGCCTCACGATTGCAGCCATTGTTGGGTCAATTAATAGATCTAGACCAAGTAGGATTTATTCCCTCGCGCGAAGCAAGAGACAACACCATCAAGGTACTCAATTTGGTCCATTATGCTAACAAAATAAATATTCCCTGTGTCTTCCTGACCACCGACGCCGAAAAGGCGTTTGATAGGGTAAATTGGCGTTTCCTGTTTGAAGTCCTGAGGCATGTGGGAATGGGGGAACATATGATTCAGTGGATCTCAAGTGTATATACCACCCCACAAGCCTCTGTGAGAGTGAACGGAGTGTTTTCAAAACCGTTTAAGATCTCAAACGGTACACGTCAGGGTTGTCCTCTATCACCGTTGCTTTTTGCTTTATCGATAGAGCCATTATTAAGTAAGATCCGACAAAACCTGGATATTCAGGGTCTACAATTGGGAGATAGGAACTATAAAGTCTCAGCGTATGCTGATGACCTGCTGTTCTCCATGTCTAACCCACACGTCTCATTACCCAACCTTATGAAGGTGTTTGAAACATACAGTACCCTATCACATCTGAAAATAAACTATACTAAATCGGAAGCGATGGGGGTTTCACTACATCCTAGTCTGCGTAACTCCATCCAACCAAATTTTAAGTTTAAGTGGGTGACGGGGGCACTAAATTATTTAGGTACACATATACCATCTAACGAAAGAAACACTTTTAAAATAAATTTTCCACCGTTATACAAAACAGTAGGGTCCTTACTGGATAAATGGCATCATGGACTACATTCATGGTTTGGTCGCTGTAGTATTATTAAAATGAGTATTCTACCAAAATTTTTATATCTTTTTCAGGCACTACCAATTAAGATCCCGGCAGTTTTTCTTCGCCAAATTAGTTCACTTTTCACTAAATTTATATGGGCAAGGAAACGGCCAAGGATTAGTAGAGGTTTGGTGACGATGCCTAAAGGTTACGGTGGAGTAGCAGCCCCAGATATATCTAAATATTATCAAGCAGTTCATCTTGGTAGGGTAGTAGACTGGTGTAGGCATAAAGAACTAAAATGGTGGGTAGACATGGAGCAACAGCTTAGCCCGGTACCTCTGCAAAGAGCACCCTGGTGCTATGCAGCTTTACCAGCCTCTCTTAAAAAGCATCCTACAATAGGACCTACGCTGCAAATAAGTGCAAAAATTTGTCGTAACCACAAATATTCATCGAGACAATCTCCTATGTTCCCTATCCTGGGGAACCCTGACTTCCCACCAGGGTTGGAACCAGGAGTCTTCAGGAAACTGCTAAAAAGGGGATATTTTCAAGCTTCACATTTTCTTTCCTCGGATTCCTGGCCTACAATCGCAGTTTTGACACAATCAGGAGGGCCCTTTGAAATAAAACTTTGGCAGGCGCTGCAGTTAAGTCACTTTCTGAGATCATTGGGAACACCGATAAACTATCTGCGCCAATTAACTACATTCGAACAATGCTTTGAAGGAAAAGAGCCACTTCCTAGGGTCATCTCTAAAATGTATATGTTCCTAAATACCCCCGCAGAAGATTATGTAATGCCAAGTATAAATAAATGGGAAAAAGACCTTAATAAGACCTTTACCCCGGTACAGCGCAAGAATATTATTTACCTTACATCAAATACGTCAATGTGCACACGAGTCCAGGAATGTAATTATAAAGTATTGACGCAATGGCATTTTACTCCATCAAGACTTATGACTTATTAAGTAGATTTTCGATAGGGGCCTCAGATCGATGTTGGCGATGTGAGGAGGAACGAGGGACGTTGTTTCATATTTTTTGGGCCTGTTCTAAGATCAGACAGTACTGGACAGATGTCCAGTCGATTTCCCAAAAATTTACAGACTTTAAAATACCACCAGACCCCGCCTTTTTTCTACTACATAGTTCACAAATTCCGTTACAGAAATACAAGAAGTCAGTGTTGTGCCATTTGATAAATGCAGCTAAAGTCTGTATCACCTTGTGCTGGAGGGACTCTAGGCCGCCCACTATTGCAAGATGGTTAAATAAGGTCAGAGAGTTAGGGGCCATGGAAGATCTAGTCCTCTCAGCCCAAAACAAGAAAGAACAATATAATAAAACTTGGTCAGAATGGAATCGATTTGTATACTCAGACGAGGGAAAGAAGAGGATGACAGAAGATCTGGGGGAGTAGAGGTTTGCCCGTATGTCTATTTATACAGGGTGCATAGGCAGGTGTGTGTATAAATATATGTGTAGGTGTGCATGCGTGTGTATGTATGTGTATGTATATATATGTATAGTTATATATATGTATGTAGGTGTGTATGTATATGTGTTTGTGTATGTATATGTAGGTGTATATATATGTATATATACATATATATAGGTGTCCAGTAACTATGTACATGTATGCATATGGGAGAGGTGAATGTATATGTATGTATATATATATTATAATATATATATATATATATATATATATATATTAAATCCCTCCATCTAGAGGGTTGGACAGAAGGGGGAGGGGGGGGGGGGAGGGAGGAGGGGAAAGAGACAAGGTTTTTTTTTTTTTTTTTTTTTTTTGTGTTTTTTGTTTTTTTTTTTTTTTTTTTTTTTTTTTTAGTTTTGACAGGAATGGGTTTAGTAAAGGATAAAATTAAAGGGAGGTTTACAGAGTTAATTGAGGGGAAAGATGACGTGAAGGCGGAGATACCTTACCTTCCCCTCTCCCTTTGTAGGGACATACACATAGGTATTGGTAAATGAAGATATATATATAAGTTTGTTTAGACAATTACGGAACATTAAGCTAGTATGAAATGAATAGTAGTCAGAAGAAAATGTGTATGAATATATATATATAAAGTTTGTTTAGACAATCACGGAACATTAAGCTAGTATGAAATGAATAGTAGTCAGAAGAAAATGTGTATGTAATTATTACTGGAAATTTGAATTAATGTGAAATTAGATGTTTTGCCTCCTTTTAAATAAATAAAGAATATAAAAAAAAAAAAGTCTCTGCAAAGCCGTGGGTCAATTTTTTTCGGTGAGTGGGGTTTCAGAGGGGACTATCGTTCAGTGACAACCTGCAATATATTACCTAAATAATCCAAATAATTTCAGTCTGTATATTTGTTTGCCTTTTCACTATCAATTATGCAGTATTGATTATTGCCTTTATGAATGTTATTTGTTTATCATTCACACAATTTTCACATTGTAGCCATTGCTGCGTAATTTTTATATTTTCTGTTCACTATCCCATATGATCTTTATACATTTATATATAATCTCACAGTGGTGATATATACCCGCTAGCGCAGCCTATATATTCTATCCATTTTTAAGGTTCATTTAACCCTTGCAGGCAGCAGCAGCGGTTGTGTGGGCTCTATGCGATTTTTCATTAGCCCATTGTGTTTTATGCGTTTTTTCAGTAGTTTATTTCTTCTGGCGCAAGTTATTAAGTTTTGTTTGCTATTACCTTGTATTGACCCCCGCAGCGGTTTGCAGAGGGCAGTGTGAACTGCCTGCGGAAGAGATGCGATACGGGAACCGGCGCTGGAATCTCGCTGTTCTCGCATCGCTACAGTGTGAACCGAAATCTGCTCCTGCAAACTTTTTCTGGATTTCCATTTTAAAGAAAGAAAGTCAGATTAAAAAAATTCCATATAAAAATACAATGTTAAGTTATTTTGTTTTGTGTCATGTGACCCTATTAAAAACAACAGGGTATGAGCTGTGAACATTGGTGATTGGATGGTATTTGTCCAGTTTTAACATGATCACACCATTAGTACACAACAGTTAACAATATTAATGGATGTAATAATAGAGATTCCTCACCATAAATAGCTCTGCAGGGAAATGTTTTCTCTTTCTTCTTTTTCCCACAGCTATATCTACAGATGAAGGTCACATCTTTGTGATTGGTCACGTTGGGTTTGAACTTTAGTGAAGATGTGTAGTTTGGTCCGTCTCTGCATGATATGACCCCATATTGTGTGTCCATCAGTCTCTCCTCTTCCTCCTCATCTCCTCCATGGGACTCTGGGATCTCATAGACTTGTCCTCTTCTCTTCTCCAGCCAAGTCACACTCGTGTTCTCTGGGCAATTGGTGGCTTTACAGTATAGAGATGTTTCTTCTCCAGCTATCAGATTGATAGGACCTTCAATGTCCAATAATGTGAAAACTCCTTTATCTGCAAATTCATTGATTAAGAATGCACTCAGTTATTTGTTACTTTACATGAAAATTCCAGCTCTAATGTTTTCAAACTATACAAACGTTCCCAAATTTACACATTATAACTTAAATATTGAGCAAGCCTGCAAGGACACCACCAAGATGACTTAAAGTGGATGTAAACCCCAAAAAATCTCACGCACTAGCCTGAGACAGGCACAGAAGACAGATCCACAGACCAGAGTGAAAATAAATTTATTCTCGAGTGAACAGCAAGAAGAATATAGGGGAGATGTATGTAGTCAGATCTGGGCAGAGTAGAACATGCAGTGATCTGATGATTGTTATAGTGCAGTGTGTGTGTCTGAGGATACATTGATCACAGGATTTGTTATGTGGGGGAGGGTTGGATTTCTCACTTTTTATAATTACACAGGATGTGCCTCTCTTAGGCTAGTGCATGAGATATGTAAATCACCTGTCGCTCACAGCGGGGCGTTTTGGCAAAGTTTTTAGCACTTTGTCAAGATCTTTCTAACTGAACAATAAAAGAGGATTTCTCAGAGCTGGAGTAAATCTGTGTGACAAGACTGGGCTCAAATGAAAGGAAATCTTATTCTCTACATTATGAAATAAACAAAAAAAAAAAATCTACATCCACTTTAAAGTGGAGTTCCACCCCCCCCCCCCCCAAAAAAAAAATGTCATTAATGTGCATGAAATAAATAAAAAAATGAAAACAACATTTGGAGACATTTTTTTTTACTTACCTTTTTTTTTATGCCTGTTGCAATGTGGTCCCTTGAAATCTGCCTCCTTCATCACCTGAGCTCCTGACATCACTTCCCTCTGCGCCTCCGCTCGCTACTGCTCCTGGGAGATGTGTGTCATCATTTCCCAGGAGTCAGTGAGCTGCACCAAGGGCTAGGTTGCCATAACAACGGGGCAGGCACTTCCGACGACATGCGCGAGAACGGGGAGGTGCATGCTGGTCCAGCAGCAGCACTGTATCCCGAAACAGGATGCTTGTGGACTTCACATGCCCACAAGCAAAATGAGAACGTACAGAACAACAAGATCAAAGTCATTAAAACAGATAAAAACAGACATCGGGGGAGAAATAAAACAGAAGATGTGAGTGTTAAAACACCTTTTTAAATGCTTTCATCCTAGAGAAGTCTAGAATAGACATTGGTTTTAAAAAAATAGTCTACAAACAGCATTGAAATACAGAAACAATAACGGCAGAGTACATCAAAAAATAATAAGAAGAGGGTGGATCAGCTCACCAGTGCGTATGGAGACAAGATCCAATTGAGTCCAATTGTGTCTTTCCCGGCGGATATGGGGGTATAATATTATGGAATCGGCTAAGACAATATGGGGAGATATATTATTAAAGCGGTTCTGCACTCTGAAAAAATTTTTTTTTTTTAAGGATGTAATATAAAGTGTGCTTACCTTTATTAGGGGACTCACCTGTTCCATCTTCCATCTCGATCGCCGCCGGTTTTTCGTCCGATGAAGTTCCTCGTCTTCTTCTTTAGTGCTGGGGGCCATCTTGCCTGTGGGCATGTGAAACACCCACAGGGACTTTAGATGGCCCACCATGCACTGCCGTTACTCGCGCGTGCGCAGTAACGGCTCATCTGCCGAGATCTCACGAGATTTCGGCAGATGCGGCCGAAATCTCGGGAGATTTCGGAAGATGTGGCCGAAATCTCGCGAGATTTCGGAAGATGCCCGCACTGGCTCCTGGGATCAATGACACCAGATCCCAGGAGACAGTGCGGCGTGACGACGATCGACGCAAGACCCCGCCCGCCGCCGCAGAGGGAGAAGACCGGAAGTCTTCAATTACAAGGTAAGTAAAAAAAAAAAAAAAAAAAAAAAACATTTCATTTAGTACTCTTTGCCTGATTTGGAAGGCAAAGAGATTTACTAAATGAAATGGGTGTAGAACCGCTTTAATGATACATAATTGAATTATGATTGAAGCACCACCACCCGGTGTGGTGCTTCAATCATAATTCAATTATGTATCATTAATAATATATCTCCCCATATTGTCTTAGCCGATTCCATAATATTATACCCCCATATCCGCCGGGAAAG
This sequence comes from Lithobates sylvaticus, assembly GCA_028564925.1. Taxonomy (NCBI): domain Eukaryota; kingdom Metazoa; phylum Chordata; class Amphibia; order Anura; family Ranidae; genus Lithobates; species Lithobates sylvaticus. The sequence continues at coordinate 268,781,047 of CM053031.1, forward strand.
ACACAATTGGACTCAATTGGATCTTGTCTCCATACGCACTGGTGAGCTGATCCACCCTCTTCTTATTATTTTTTGATGTACTCTGCCGTTATTGTTTCTGTATTTCAATGCTGTTTGTAGACTATTTTTTTAAAACCAATGTCTATTCTAGACTTCTCTCCTGAAGAAGCAGCCTAGGCTGCGAAACCGGTCGAGACATCCCCCTCCACATCCAAACAAAACGTCAAGGTTGCGGGCTAGGACCTGCTGTCATTTGTCGTTGTTTGAGAACTGTATAGGAGGGGTAATCTGTTCTTTTAAATTGAAATGCTTATCGTGCATGTTCATGTATGTAATCATTTTCTGTATTAAAAAACCTACTTTCTAATAATATTCTTACTTCAGTCTTTGTTTTAACTGTACCGAGATAGTCCAACTCCCCTTCCCCCCAAATTTCTTGTGGGTCACTGGCCCTTTGGACGCAGACTCAGCACCTGCGGTTCCTAGCCTCAAATGCCCCCTTGTTATTAACATTTGTAATGGATGATGGTACTCTTAACCTAACTTACCTACACTACTAAAGACCATACTCACAATTTGACACTGACTGGCTCAAGATAGAAAATAAAGCTTAATGTCAGGTATGGTTATTATTGCAAAGTTACTTTTGATTATCTTGGGCCAATGTGTGCAACGTATTCCATACCCGAGAGACCATTGTGGAAGTGGAGAATCACTGTAGTAGTTGGCATTACTACAGTGATCAGTCTTCTGTGTACTGTACTAAGAGGATACCCTTCTGCATAGTGAACATGGGGGATCATATGCTCAGCACAGCAACCATTCATAGAACACCTTGGGGGTTATTTTTGAAAGGCAAATCCACTTTGCAGTCGCTGTAAATCTGAGGGGTAGATCTGAAATGAGGGGAAGCAATGATGATTTTCTCATCCAATCATGTGCAAGCTAAAAAGCTGTTTTTTATTTTCCTTGCATGTCCCCCTCGGATCTACAGAGACCGCACTTCCAAGTGCACTTGCAGTGCAAAGTGGATTTGCCTTCAGTAAATAACCCCTTATGTGTTTGTCTGTCTGGTGTACCACATGCTTTGATGCATGTTTGGTATGCCACTTTCAAGACCAGGTCAATATATGCTCTCATTTGCTGAGTGAATTTTTAATAATTGTTGTTTTGATACCTAATAAAATATGAGTTAAATTTTACTATTACTCTCCCATAATTGCCCACTATAGCCATAGTAGCCGTCTTTCTTTCCGAGTGAGGTCTTTTCTTCCTTGACACTCCTTGGAAAACACTTTATATTTGCTGTTTTTTGGTTATGGCAGTAGCCTCATTTAATTATTTAGAGGAGTGGCATTGGGTTGCCAATCATCACTACATGGGTGGCGTGTGGTGGAAATATGGTAGTTTTTTTGTTTTGCAAGAATTCAATATTACCTATAGGACTGTTTTTCGGTGCATAGATGCATTAGAAAGGTCATTAAGACATGCACATTTTTAAGCAAAGCTTCTATTGCCACTTATAACTGCAAATTCATATGGCCCATTCACATCGAGGGGCGGGCATTATGAAGCACATAACACATGTGCACTAGTGTGCTTTGTGCATGTGCTCTGATATGCGTTGTTACAATGCATCCAAACTGTTAAAAAAAAATGATTTTTTTAACTCTGTGCACAAATGTGTACATGCTGGTGTGCGTTGTGTAAGGGCAGCTATTACAATGGATCACAGACTCACAGTGTATATATTTTTTGTAATGTTATTAAAATGTCACAAAATGACACTTTATTCAACTATTTAACAACCTATTACAATGCACTGTAGTCTGCAGTTCTTTTGGCAACATAAACATTCAATTAGGACAAAGTATACATTGATTTACATTTCATACCTGAAAGCCCAGCAATTTGCAGAGTTTTTATGAATATTACCTTTTTTTCTGTATTTTCGCCTCCACAAAAAAATCCCGATCCCAACTCCAATTATTGTCATCAAAACCAGAATAATACAGACCACAGTGACCACATTAGACGATGTTTCTATATCTGTAAAAAAAATAAAAATATATTAAAGATAAGCAACTGTCTTTTTAACACATATTGAAAGAAGATGAAAGAGATGAAAGAACAATCTCACTGGTGAACTACCCAATATCCAAAATAAAACACTAAAGATGAGTTTATGATAACACCCTTGTATACAACGAGTACAGCGTTACACAGCCATTCATGTGAATGACAGTCTGTACGCTGCAACTGGGCTGTCCAGGTGGAGGAAGTACATTGGGAATTACACTGAATGGGCTCAATTGGCTCCTGTACATGAGGCCTCATACAGCAGTGTTACCTTGGAATGTTCTGGTCACAGCCTTACCTAAAGGCAGGGATGGACTGGCCATCGGGACTACCGGGAGATACCCAGTGGGCCGATGACCAGTGTGGGCCGGTTTCAGCCGCATCTGCGTTCTGCGGCGATCTACCCGTCAACCGCCGACAGCTGGCGCCTGACGGGTAGATCCAGATGCATGCAGAGTAGCGCAGGAAGCATCTGTCAGTAGTAAGTTCTCTCATGTCACGCAGCGCTGCTCACTCCCCGGCGGCCCCTCCTCTCTTCTCATCAATGCCCATTGGCTTGTAAGATCATCTAGGATAGACGAGAAGAGAGGAGGGGCCGCCGGGGAGTGAGCAGCGCTGCGTGACATGAGAGAAAACTTACTACAGACAGTCGCTTCCTGGGCTACTCTGCATAATGGCTAGTAAGATCCCATGATGTGCCCTATAATGTGCCCTGATGTTGTGCCCCCTGATCTGCCCTATAATGTGCCCCATCATGTGCCCTAATGTGCCCCATGCCCTGATGTGCTATGTGCCCCATAATGTGCCCTGATGTGCCCCATAATGTGCCATGTGCCATAATATGCCCCCGATGTGCCATGTGCCCCATGCCCTGATGTGCCCGGTGCCCTGATGTGCCATGGGGCCTGATGTGCCCCATGCCCTGATGTGCCCCGTGCCCTGATATGCCCGATGTCCTATGCCCTGATGGGCCCCGTGACTGGATGTGTGCTATGCCCCGATGTCGTATGTGCCCTGATGTGCCCGATGTCCTATGCCCTGATGGGCCCCGTGACTGGATGTGTGCTGTGCCCCGATGTCCTATGTGCCCTGATGTGCCACGTGCCCTGATGTGCCCCATAATGTTCCATGTGCTCTGATGTGCCCCATAATGTGCCCTGATGTGCCCTGTAATGTGCCATGTGCCCTGATGTGCCCCGTGCCCTGATGTGCCCCGATGTGCCATGTGCACCTTGCCCTGACGTGCCCTGATGTGCCCCGATGTACCATGTGCTCTGTGCCCTGATGTGCCCCATGCCCTGAGGTGCTATGTGCCCCGTGCCCTGATGTGCCCCGTGCCCTGATGTGCCATGTGCCCTGTGCCCTGATGTGCCATGTGGCCTGATGTCCTATGCCCTGATAAGCCCCATGACCTGATATGCCCCGTGCCCTGATGTGCCCCGTGACCTCATGTGCCCCGATGTCCTGTGCCATGATGTCCTGTACCCTGATGTACTGTGCCCTGACGTACCCTGATGTGTTGTGCCCTGATGTACTGTGACCTGTGCCCTGATGTCCTGTACCCTAATGTGCTGGGCTCTGTACCCCGATGTGCTGGGCTCTGTACCCTGATGTCCTGTACCCTGATGTGTTGTGCCCTGATGTGCCCTGTACCCTGATGTGCTGTGCCCTGTACCCTGATGTGGCCTGTTGTGTTGTAAACTGATGTGTTGTACCCTGATGTGACTTGTGCCCTGATGTGCTGGGCCCTGATGTACCGTACCCTGATGTTTTGTGCCCTGGACCAGTCTGGATGAAGTCCAGGGCCACATTTTTGTCCCAGTCCAGCCCTGCCTAAAGGCCAACTCCAACTTTTGCAACATGTTACAAGGTATTATGGGCGTAACATGTTGCTAAGAAAACACTCAGTTGTTGTATCACGGCAATAAATTAAAATTCCAGTCTCTTCTTCTATATTAATATGCAGGGCCAGTATGAGACTTTAATTTGTCAGGATCTCAATCTCCGGCCCATATTATTTAATTGCTGGGATCTGTGGCTGGCAGGATTACTGTGCATACTGTATCCAACAAGGTATTTAACCACTTAAGGACCACCTTACGCCGATATACGTCGGCAGAATGGCAAGGCTGGGCACAATCACGTACCTGTACGTGGCCCTTTAAGAGCCCAGCCGCGGGTCGCGCGCGCGGCGCGCTCGCGACCCGATCCTGGGCTTCGTGACCGCGGCCGCGGGACCAGTGGACCTGATCGCCGCTGGTGTCCCGCGATTAGGTCACAGCGCTGAAGAACGGGGAGAGGTATGTGTAAACAAATCTCTCCCCGTGCTTCCTACACTGCCTGTCACTGATCGGCTTTTCCTTGTGATCAGGAAAGCCGATCAGTGACGTCAGACGTAAAGCCACGCCCCCCCCTACCGTGAAAAAAAAAACACACACAGACTTAACCCCTCCCCGCCCCCTAGTGGTTAACTCCTTCCCTGCCAGTGTCATTTACATAGGAATCAGTGCATTTAAATAGCACTGATTTCTGTATAAATAACAATGGTCCCAAAAATGTCCGATGTGTCCGCCATAATGTCGCAGTCACAATAAAAATCGCTGATCGCCGCCATTACTAGTAAAAAAAAAAAAATATTAATAAAAATGCTGCAAAAACTATCCCCAATTTTGTAAACGCTATAACTTTTGCGCAAACCAATCAATAAATCGCTAATTGTGATTTTTTTAACCAAAAATATGTAGAAGAATACGTATCGGCCTGAACTGAGGAAAAAAAAATGTTTTTTTATATATTTTTTGGGGATATTTATTATAGCAAAAAGTAAAAAATATTGCATTTTTTTCAAAATTGTCGCTTTATATTTGTTTATAGCGCAAAAAATAAAAACCGCAGGGGCGATCAAATACCACCAAAAGAAAGCTTCATTTGTGGGAAAAAAAAGGACGCCAATTTTGTTTGGGAGTCACGTCGCACGACCGTGTAATTGTCAGTTAAAGCGACGCAGTGCCGAATCGCAAAAAGGGGCCTGGTCCTTTGGCTGCAAATTGGTCCGGGGCTTAAGTGGTTAAAGGCAGGGTTGTACAATACATGAGGCCCACTGCTCAGTACAGGTGCCATTCAGAGAATGCTTTGCATTTTCTGAATTAATGCAAAGTGTTCTGTGATTGGATGAAGTGAGGGATTGGGGTGGTGATGTCACACTATCTGTCTTGTCTAATCAGAAAACACTTTGCATTAATTCAGAACATGCAAAGCATTGCATTACTGTGCTGATCAGCGGACATCCTATATTCACAAGGCATAAGGACAGCCACTCAGTGTGGGGTGGAGGAGGTTGTGGAGATCACCAGAGTAGTTAAAATTAAAAATGTGCACTAGGGAAGGTGTTGTCGCAGGGTGATCCTGCGACAATACTGATAGTAACGTGCCAATGTCCCAAAAGTGATTGAGAAAAGGGTTTTCTAAAGATAAATGGACTTTAAAGGCACATGAGTATGGAATCTAAAAGGTAACAAAATGTTTTTAATTTTTAAACACAATAAGAAAACAGTTGCATGTGCAAATGGTCATCATACATAGCAAAGTGATAGTAATAGGACCTACATATAGCTGAATCTATCACCCTACGATAAGACTCATAATTGCATATATGATATGAAAAAATACAAAACCAATGATTGGACAATAAGCGTATTGAGTAGTTTTGAAAGTTTGTTGAGTCTTTAGTGGCGAGGGTGGATCAGGTATGTAGGTCCACTTTTAATTGACGAACTAAGTTTTGCAAACAGGTAATTTTGCTTCATTGATATGCGCTGAAGAGGCGGCACTGGTGGGCACTGATAGGCTGCACTGGTGGGCACTGATAAGCTGCACTGGTGGGCACTGATAGGCTGCACTGGTGGCACAGTTAAGGCGGCACTGGTGGCACACATAAGGTGGCACTGATGGGGACAGATAAGTCGGTACTGATGGGCACAGATAAGGCGGCACTGATGGCCACTGATAAGATGGCACTGATGGCCACTGATAAGATGGCACGGATGGGCCCTGATAAGACGGCACGGATGGGCCCTGATAAGATGGCACGGATGGGTGGCATGGATGGGCCCGGATGGGTGGCATGGATGGGCACTGATAGGTACCACTGATAGATGGCACTGATGGGCACTGATGTGCAGCACTCTTCAGGCACTGATTGTGGGCACTGACAGGTGGCACTGTGGGCACTGAAAGATGGCACTGTGGGCGCTGACAGATGGCACTGTGGGCGCTGACAGATGGCACTGTGGGCGCTGACAGGTGGCACTGTGGGCGCTGACGCACTGGTAGGCGGCACTTGTAGGGAGCACAGGTGGGCACTGAGGAGCTGGGGCACATCGCAGTGATCGGGCCTAATGTCCCTCTCACTGCCGCCAGTGATCTGCTTTTTTTTTTTTCTGTCAGCGTGAGGAGGAAAAATAGCCGATTACCGGCTGTGTTGTCATCATATGATCAGCTGTCATTGGCTGTTAGCTGATCACGTGGTAAGGGGTCAGGATCGACCTCTTACTCGGATCTGTGATTCAGCGAGTCTCAAGGGGCACGCAGGCCGCTCGTGCACGGGACTACGTCAATAGACGTCGTCCCGGCAAAGCAGGTCCACGATGTAGCCGTCATTCAGCTATAGCGCGGATCTCTAGTGGTTAAAGAGGTGTTCCACACGTTTTTCTGAAAATTAAATGTCAGCAGCTACAAAGACTGTAGCTGCTGACTTTTAACAAACAGATACTTACCTGTACCAGGATTCAGCACTGTGCTCACCCGAGGGGGTGCTGAGGACCATCTTCGGTGCCAGCATCGTACCTGGCTGTCACAGTTTGCATGAGCCGCGCTGCGCATTCTGAATGGTCCAGCAGTCTTCTGAGACCTGTGATGTGTCCCAGAAGATTGCAGGATGGGAGAAGGGGAAGGAGAGCGTCTGGTTAGATCACCTAGGCAGTCTAAGTGGAAATGGAATGCCAAATGTCAACGAGGAGGGGGGAGGAGGCTGAACTGGAGATTTTTTGCTGTTCGATATTACTGTCTATTGAGTATACAGAAAGGCCTCTATTTTATAGCACCTGTGCTTTTCATATGGATTATAGCTGCCAGGTCTGTATGTATTTTTTAGCAACATGTTACGCCCATAATACAATGTAACATTTTTTTCCTGAAAATTTGCATTTGATAAACAGTTGAGCAAATATGGTGCGACATAAAAAATGCAACTATCATCGTTTTATTCTATAGGGTCTCTGTTTTCAGAATAACGTTCTGGGGATTTAAGTAATTTTATGTCTTAAGATCGAGATTTTTCCATGTTTTCCAAAAAAAAATTGCAAAAAATTGCTCTAGTGCCAAAGTGGTTAAAGTGAGCAGCAGGTTAAGGATTCACATACCCCTTAAACACCCATGGAAATAGATGTTGTGACCATTGTGTTTAACAAGCCCCTCAACCAAACAGAGCAAAATGAGTTACAATATTTGATAACAATAAAAGTCCCACTTCTGCTGTGACATAAAACTTCTCCCCTGACTAATGACCACACACCCACCCTTTGTAAACCCTTCACTCTAATGCCCCGTACACGGGTCTGACTTTTCCCGAAGGAAAATGTGCGATGGGAGCTTGTTGTCGGAAATTCCGACCGTGTGTGGGCTCCATCGGACTTTTCCGACACACAAAGTTTGAGAGCTGGCTCTTAAATTTTCCGACAACAAAGTCTGTTTGTGTAAATTCCGATCGTGTGTAGACAATTCCGACACACACAAAGTGCCACGCATACTCAGAATCAAGCAGAAGAGCAGCACTGGCTATTGAACTTCATTTTTCTCGGCTTGTCGTAACATGTTATACGTCACTGCGTTCTTGCCGTTTGGAATTTACGACCCACTTTGTGTGATTGTGCAAGACAAGTTTGAGCCAACGTCTGTCGGAAAAAATCGGATGGATTTTGTCGTCAGACTGTGTGATCGTGTGTACAGGGCATAAGGGTAGGAGGAAGGGACAAATGTTCCTGCCTGGTCTGTACTCTTAACAGTCCCAAAATGTCCTAATAAACCTCTTGCCCTTCTGACCTCACTCTTTCAGTTTTAGTAAGTAAGTCTCCTCCCCTTTTTTTTCTTACAACCCATCCCACTCATGTATCCTTTCACTTCATTTATATGCAGGTGTGTACCTGTTCCTGCAGCCACAACCACCCGCACAAAAAAAAACGCAAGAGGTGCGTGCAGTGCCCTTAATCCTAACGGCACCCACACTAGAGATGTAAAATTTCCGGAAATTTTGAAGCTCGGAAAAAACCCTGTTTTTTTCAGTTTTTTTGGGGGAAAGAAGCTGAAATTTTTAGGAAATTTGAAAAAAATGCTACATTAGCACTTTTTTGTCTTTTTAAGATTGAAAGTCATTCTGTTACGAGAACGTTGAGAAAAATGATGTGCATTGTCATCATTGTTGTCCTCTTCACTTCGATCCATGAAAGATTTTTTAATATCTACAGGACACTTGTTACATACAAGAATGAGTTTTGTCATCCTGGTAGCATTTGGAAATGCATATTTCATCTGACAATATTTGCAAATCACATTTTTCTTTTCAGAAGAACTTGTAATGTGAAAATGCCTCCATATGCTGGATGTTGGTCTCACCATTTTTCTGAGGGGAATAGGAAATAAAAACAAGAAAAAATGACTACTTTGCAAGAAGACACTAATCTATGATTGTGTGTGGGGTGGGGGAAGAACCAGATTACTGGTAATTGAATTATTGTTTACACAATAGTTTGTAAAGATAATGTAGCTAAATGATTCAGTTTTCTGGATTCAGAATCAGATAAATGTAAACTCTTACCTTTTTTAATTAAGTATATACTTTCAGGTCCTTTTTGCTCTGTATTTTCTTCCAATGCATTTGAGGCCTAGTGAAGAGGACAGAACAAACCAAACACACCCACTAACATGCAAAAGCAAAACTGACCTCACACCTCCCCATAGCTACTCTACGGGTGAGTACATGCAACGTTCGAGGTCTCTGCTCCCCACATAAACGAGGTAAGCTGTGGGGGGAGTTGAAACGATTGAAAACCCAAGTGGTCTTCCTGCAAGAGACCCACTTTACGCCCAAGTCCCTACCCAAACTGCCTACACACCTTTTTAACCAATGGATTATTAGCACTTCCCCGACACCTAAATCTAAAAGGCACAGCTATAGGCATACATAAGACATGCCCCTTCCAACCCTCCGACCACAAGGTAGATCCCCTGGGCAGGTACGTGTTCCTGAAGGGTAATATTGCGGGCCAGAAATACACGTTTGCGACAATATACGCCCCTAATACCGATCAACTTACCTTCATTGACAACACTCTCGACCGACTAGCAGATTTTAGGAAGGGCCTCCTGATTCTAGGAGGCGACTTTAACGTAAGCCCTGACCCTTTGCTGGACACATCACACGCGAGACCCACGCATTCCTACGCGTTCCTTAAACACTTCCGTAAGACCATCCAATCCCAACTCTTGGTGGACAGCTGGCGAGTTCTTCACCCATCAGACCGGGACTTTAGCTATTATTCTAAAATACACAATGTATATACACGCATAGACCACATCTATGTAGATCATGGCGGGCTGGAGCTCCTTCAATCTGCGTCCATTGACACTATTTCTATCTCTGACCACGCCCCAGTAACGATTGACCTCGCCCTGCCCTTAGGCACGCGACGGGAGTGGACATGGAGGCTCAACGATAATTTACTACATGATGTGGTCGCAGTGAAGGAGATCACAGACACCCTGACACATTACTTTAGGGAAAACCCAGCTGGCAAACTAAGTGAAGGGGTGATTTGGGAAGCCCATAAAGCTGTGGTCAGGGGAGCACTGATCTCCCAGGGCTCCAGACTTGAAAAAGCACATCAGGCAGATTTCTTAAGGGTACACTCAGCTCTTCAGAGGGCTGAACTCCGACATAAAGCTAACGGGAGCAAGGAGGCCTTGACAGAACTGACAGAACTACGGAAACTGTTTTTACGTTTGCTTGATCGGCAAACCCGCAAACAATTCCGCTTTCTGGCACATAAATACTATGAGCACGGGAACAAATGTGGACAGATGCTGGCTCGCGCTCTCCGGAAACAGCACGCACAGACATATATCTATAAACTACACACTGCCGCAGGGACACCGATAGTACACTCCTCTAAAATAGCACCGGGATTCAGAGAGTATTACACCAAGCTATACAACTTAGGCTCTACCCTTCCTCCTGAGCCAAGAGAAACTAGACAGAGAGTGACCCAAGACTACTTAACAGCAGCTGGCCTACCAACACTAACGGAAGACCAGTCCTCAACCCTAGACCTCCCCATAACCTTAACTGAGCTCGAGACCACGATGGAATCCTTGCCCAATGGGAAAAGCCCTGGCCCAGACGGGCTTACTAAGGCATACTACAAAGCTTTTCTACCCCAGCTAGCTACCCCTATGTGCAAATATTTTAACGCAATAGCAGGAGGGGGGAATATCCCCCCCAGAGGCCCTCGTGGCCCATTTCACTGTGATCCCGAAAGAGGGCAAGGACCCCACCGTCCCTCAGAGTTATCGCCCCATTTCTCTTCTTAATTTGGACATAAAGATTTTGGCAAAAATTTTAGCGAACAGACTTAAACACCTTATCCCCCAAATTGTCCACCCAGACCAAACGGGCTTTATAACAGGCAGAGAGGCAAGGGACAACTCCCTAAGGGCAGTACACCTCATACATTGGGCCCGCAACCGCCCAGATCCCCAACCATACATTATTTTGTCGACGGACGCCGAAAAGGCCTTTGATCGGGTAGATTGGTCCTACCTGACAGCAGTGCTCTGGTCAATACACTTAGGCCCGCGAATGTTATCCATAATTGCGGCTTTATACTCTCAACCTTGCGCCCAGGTTAAGGTGAATGGGATCCTCTCAGCTCGATTCCCCATCAGAAACGGCACGAGACAGGGGTGTCCGCTTTCACCCCTTCTGTTCGCCCTAGTGCTAGAGCCGTTCCTCCGCACAGTGCGAGCCAACCCCGATATTAAGGGCCTTCGAGTAGGTAACACGGAACACAAACTCTCGGCTTATGCCGATGATGTACTGTTCCACCTCTCGGAACCTCTGATCTCCCTGCCTAATCTGATGAAGGAGTTGCAGCTTTTCAGATCCCTTTCCAATTTTAAGATTAACCTTTCAAAATCGGAAATTCTCCCCATCTGCCTAAGACCTCACATAGCAACAAATTTACAGGCGGCCTTCCCCTTTGTTTGGACTACGTCATCCCTGAGATACTTAGGTGTACAGCTTACTGATCGTTTTGACACCTTATATGCCGCTAACTATCCCCCTGTTAGGTACCTGGTAGTGATGAGCCTGACTTGGTGGTTGGAGACCTCTCTTACAACTCTGGTTCAGGGCCTGCTGGATTGGGAACAGCGTAGCCGTGAACACAGCGGGTAGGAGTGTCCGTGTGGATGCAGGTGGCCGATGCTGGGTGGATGCAGGTCTTTGGCCGGATGGTAAGACTGCAGATGAAGGTTCGGCAGACAACCAGGGCGCAGGAGGTAGACCGGCAGCAGGAGCAGCAGCAGACGGCAGAAGTAGCAGACAGCAGCAGCAGTAGACCAGCAGTGGACAGCAGCAGCGGAGGACCTGTGCAGGAACACTGGAAGCAGGGATGGTCAGGCAAGCCGGGTCACAACAGGTAAGGCAGTCAGGCAGAGACGGCAGGCAGAGGGATGGTCAGGAGACAAGTCAGAGGTTCAGCAGCAGTAACACAGTCCAAAGCAGGGTCAAACAAGCCGGGGTCAAGGAACGGAGAAGGCAGCAGAGTCAGGCAGGCCGGGTCACAGACAGGATCAACAGACAGGTTCAGGTTGGGTTCACAGGTGGGAGCTGAGACGGACAGCGCCGCATGCAGGCAGCTGTCCCCTTTAAATAGGGCCACTGGCGCCAAAGCGGCGCCGATTGCGCACGTGCACGGGGGCGCGCGCGCCCGCTATTCGCGCACGGGAGCGCGCGCACATGTCCAGCGGGCGCTTGTACGCGCCCGCGGCGCACGCCGGCGCGCGCGCTGACGCTCGGGGGAACCAGGGCTACCCAGGTGCCCGCGCACCCTCAGGCTAGTGTGCCCAGGGCGGCTAGAGCCCTGACATTGCCCCCTCACAAGGGGCAACCTCCAGGTGCCCACTAGGCGTCGTCTTTCTGGATGGGAAGAAAGGAAGGTACGGATTAGTCTCTTGGCATGTAGGTTACATTCTGGTTCTCATGAATTACTCTCAGGACCATACCCCTTCCACTTAATCAGGAACTGTCTCTCCCCCCTACGTCTCCTGCAATCAAGGATGGCCTCCACCTCGTATTCCTCATTGCCCTGGACCAGGACAGGTCCGGGCGGGTTTGTACCCCTATCTGGGAAGGGATCGGGCACAGCGGGTTTTAGAAGGGAGACATGGAAGACTGGGTGGACTCTCATAGAGTCGGGCAGGGACAGCTCGTAGGAGACCTCATTGATCTTCCTCTTTACAGGGAAGGGTCCTAGGAACTTGGGAGCGAGCTTCTTAGAGGGACAAGCAAGTTTAAGGTTAGTTGTAGCTAGCCATACCTGGTCGCCCACCTGCAAGTTCAACTCTCCCCTTCTCTTCCGATCAAAGAACTTCTTGCTGTCTTCCTGTGCCTTGGCTATCGCTTCCTGAAGTATCCTGTTGTTGCGGCTGAGGAACGATGCTGTATCCTGGACTGCCGGGACTGGAGATTCTGGGAGAAAGTCGGGGAGAAAAGACAGGTGAAAACCGTAATTGGCAAAAAATGGGGATTGCCCCGTGGCAGAATGGCTGGCATTATTGTAGGAGAATTCTGCTAAGGGTAATAGGGACACCCAATCGTCCTGCACAAAGGACGTGAAGCACCTTATGTATTGCTCCAAAGTCTGGTTGGTGCGTTCCGTCTGCCCATTAGTTTGGGGGTGATATGCGGAGGAAAGGGCCAGCTCAATCTTAAGGATCTCGCAAAGGGCTCTCCAAAAACGGGACGTGAACTGAACCCCCCTATCCGAGACTATATTGGCCGGGACCCCGTGCAGCCTGACTATCTCTTTAATGAAAAGGTGGGCAGTCTCTGTGGCGGAAGGTGTTCCCCTTAAAGGCAGAAAGTGGGCCATTTTGGACAACCAGTCCACCACTACAAAAATGGCAGAGCATGGAAGCTCGACTATAAAGTCCATTGTTAACATTCGCCAAGGTCGATCAGGTGCAGGGAGAGGCTTCAAAAGTCCCCATGTTCGATTCCTTGGCGTCTTGCTGCTGTTACAGACAGGGCAGGAGTCAACATAAGACTTGCAGAATTCTTTCAGCTTGGGCCACCAAAAGGTGCGTTGCACCAGCTCCAATGTTTTGCGGCTTCCGAAGTGTCCTGCCAGTGGGTGGTCATGTAGTAGGGTCAGGACCTTCACTCTTACAGTTTCAGGGACGAAGACTTGACTCCCCCTCCAGAGAAGTCCATCTCTGGAAGTTAGGGTGACCCCGTGGGGTCCCTGGGAATTGGCGGATGCCTCCCGGATTTGTGACAGCAGATCTGGTTGTAAAAGTAGGAAGTTTCCGGTAGATTGAATGGTGTCTGGGGTGGTGGAGTCCTTGGGGTTGTCGAACATCCGAGAGAGCGTCAGGTTTAATATTCTTGGAACCGGGACGGTACGTGATGTGGAAGCAGAACCTTGAGAAGAACAAAGCCCAGCGGGCCTGTCGGGGTTTGAGTCGCTTGGCAGTTCGTAAGTACTCAAGGTTCTTATGGTCTGTGTAGATAAGCACTGGGTGATTTGCTCCCTCCAAGAGGTACCTCCACTCCTCTAATGCTGACTTGATGGCCAAGAGTTCCCGGTCCCCGACATCATAATTCCTCTCGGCTGGAGAAAGTTTCCGGGAGAAAAACCCCACCGGATGCATGGCGTCCTTATTGCCCTGTCGTTGTGACACAACTGCCCCAACCGCTACTTCTGATGCATCGACCTCTAAGATGTAAGGGAGGGCAGGGTCGGGGTGACTGAGGATGGGGGCGGAGGTAAACAGTCTTTTAAGTTGATCGAAGGCCCCTTGAGCCTCTGGGCCCCAGTGGAAACGTGTGCCCTGTTTGGTCAGCTGGGTGATGGGGGTGATGATGGCAGAGAACCCCTTAATAAACTTCCTGTAGAAGTTTGCGAATCCAACAAACCGTTGGATGCCTTTCCTGTCTACAGGTGTTGGCCAGTTAAGGACGGCGGACACTTTTTGAGGGTCCATTCTGATGCCTGCCGGGGAGATTTCAAGTCCCAAGAACTGGATCTCCTGCTGCTCAAATTCACATTTTTCGGCCTTTGCATACAGGCCGTGCCGTCGGAGTCGAAGAAGTACCTTGCCCACATGCCCTCGATGCTGTTCCAGGGATTGAGAGAAAATCAAGATATCGTCCAGATAGACGATTACGAAAATGTCCAAGAAGTCCCTGAGCATATCGTTGATGAAATGTTGGAATGTGGCCGGGGCATTACCGAGCCCGAAGGGCATGACCAGGTACTCGTAGTGGCCGAAGCAGGTCCGGAACGCCGTCTTCCACTCATCTTCGGCCCGAATGCGGACCAGGTTGTATGCTCCCCTTAGGTCCAACTTGGTGAAGATTGTTGCCGATCTTAGTTTTTGAAAGAGCTCGGGTATCAGGGGCAGAGGGTACCGGTTCTTGACCGTAATCTTGTTGAGCTCTCGGTAGTCCACGCAGGGCCTCAAGGTCTGGTCCTTTTTGGTGACAAAGAATATACCTGCGCCAGCGGGAGAAGTGGAATGGCGGATGAACCCTTTTTTCAAATTTTCTGAAATGTAAGTTTTCAAGGCTTCCTGTTCTTTCTCGGAGAGAGGGAATATGCGACCAAACGGGATTTCGGCTCCAGGGAGGAGCTCGATGGGGCAGTCATAGGAGCGGTGGGGCGGAAGGGAGTCTGCTCCCCGCTTGCTGAACACATCGAGGAAATCATGGTAAGGTTGGGGTACAGACTGGCACAGATCCTGGTCAGAGTCCAGACAAAGCAAAGTAGGAGGTGTCCTGGGGGTTGTGGGTAGGCAGTGTTCCTGGCAATAGTGGGATTGGAACTCAACCTCCCCGGTGGACCAGTGAATCAGCGGGTTATGGGCCTGAAGCCAAGGCATGCCCAGGATGACTGGGAACAGGGGAGAGGAGATCACGTCCATGGTTAGGAGCTCCTGGTGTTGAGGGAAAATTGTAGCGGGTAAAGGCAGAGTCTCTTGAGTCACCTGGCCAGACTTAATACGGGACCCATCCGCCAGGAACACGGAAAGTCCTTGGGTCTTCTTCTGGAGAGGCAGGGCGTGGGTGTTGGCAAAGGTGGCATCCACGAAACAACTGCACGCCCCAGAGTCAATGATGGCGTTGGTGAGTATTGTCCTTCCCTGGCACTGCAATGACAGAGGAAGGGTAAGGTGAATAGTACTGGCTGGACAGGGTGCAGAGGGAGAAGAAACGGATGACAAGCACTTACGTGTCTTGACAGGGCAATTATTCACGAAATGTCCGGAGCCCCCACAGTACAGGCACAGATTCAGCTGGCGGCATTGGGCCCGTTCCTCGGGCGTCAAGGGAGAACGTAGGAGACCGATCTGCATCGGTTCGGAGCCATCCGGAGCAGGTCCCATCGGGGATGCAGAGGGAGCTGGTAGGTAACGGGTGGCAGGAACGGGAGCCCTTGCGACCATCCAGGCTGGGCGATTGGGTAATGCAGAGCGTTCAGCTCGGCGCTCTCGCAGGCGACGGTCCAGCTGAATCGTTAGAGTGACGAGGTCCTCAAGATCCTCCGGAACTCCTACACGGGCCAGTTCATCTTTCAAACCCTCCGAGAGGCCCATGCGGAACTGATGTCTGAGAGCCGCATTATTCCATTGAGTATCCGCGCTCCAACGCCTGAAGTCCGTGATATAGTCCTCGGCCGTCCTGCAACCTTGCTGGAGCGCGGATAGGGCGGATTCAGCTGTAGCCGTGCGTTGAGGGTCGTCGTACAGCTGTGCCATTGCCTGGAAGAAGGAGGCTAAGGACTGGGTCATGATGCTGTTGGTTCCCAGAAGACGTGAGCCCAGGACTGGGGTTCTCCTTGTAGAAGGGATACCACAAATCCCACTTTGGTGGCCTCCAGGGAGAAGGTCCGGGGTTGCAGGGCAAAATATAGCTGGCAGGCATCCCGGAAGGCCTGAAACTTGGACCGGTCGCCTGAGAACCTTTCTGGAACAGGCACTCTAGGCTCGGGAGGCAGCATCACCACTGTTGGTTGAGAGGCAGGTTGCACTGGCGGTGGAGGAGGTGCAGCAGCCATGGGGCCGGCGAGTTGTTGAACTTGGCCTTCCAGCTTGGTATATCCCTCCTGCAGGGATTTCACCGCCTGTGTAAGGGCTGCCAGGTGGGAGCAAAACTCCTGCATGGTAGAGGCTCCTTCCGCAGGCTCAGACATATGGGCTGTCCGTACTGTTAGGTACCTGGTAGTGATGAGCCTGACTTGGTGGTTGGAGACCTCTCTTACAACTCTGGTTCAGGGCCTGCTGGATTGGGAACAGCGTAGCCGTGAACACAGCGGGTAGGAGTGTCCGTGTGGATGCAGGTGGCCGATGCTGGGTGAATGCAGGTCTTTGGCCGGATGGTAAGACTGCAGATGAAGGTTCGGCAGACAACCAGGGTGCAGGAGGTAGACCGGCAGCAGGAGCAGCAGCAGACGGCAGAAGTAGCAGACAGCAGCAGCAGTAGACCAGCAGTGGACGGCAGCAGCAAAGGACCTGTGCAGGAACACTGGAAGCAGGGATGGTCAGGCAAGCCGGGTCACAACAGGTAAGGCAGTCAGGCAGAGACGGCAGGCAGAGGGATGGTCAGGAGACAAGCCAGAGGTTCAGCAGCAGTAACACAGTCCAAAGCAGGGTCAAACAAGCCGGGGTCAAGGAACGGAGAAGGCAGCAGAGTCAGGCAGGCCGGGTCACAGACAGGATCAACAGACAGGTTCAGGTTGGGTTCACAGGTGAGAGCTGAGACGGACAGCGCCGCATGCAGGCAGCTGTCCCCTTTAAATAGGGCCGAAGCGGCGCCGATTGCGCACGTGCACGCGCGCCCGCTATTCGCGCACGGGAGCGCGCGCACATGTCCGGCGGGCGCGTGCACGCGCCGAAGCGCGCGCTGACGCTCAGGGGAACCAGGGCTACCCAGGTGCCCGCGCACCCTCAGGCTAGCGTGCCCAGGGCGGCTAGAGCCCTGACACCCCCTCTGATTGCCGCGGTTAAAAGAGACCTTTCACAATGGACACAGACGGCCTTTACGTGGCTAGGAAGGGTGAATATAATAAAGATGAACGTCCTACCGCGCATACTCTTCTACCTACAGATGCTACCAATCCCCCTGCCCAGACTCTTCTTTGACCGACTATCCAGTCTACTGTCTGAATTTATTTGGAACGCACGTAAACCTCGGATAGCCTTACGGGTACTACGGCGCCCAAAACGTAGGGGGGGTTTGGGGGTCCCAGACATTAGACAATACTACCGAGCCATAGCCTTGCAGAAGATATTCGACTGGCGTTTCCATACTCACACGAAACTCTGGGTCCCGCTAGAGAAATGTCTGGCGGGCAGGAACTTGTCATATGCACCCTGGTTACACCAGGAACATAGGGGGCTGTCAGACACGACTTCCCCGCTGACAGCTCATGTGCTGTCAATATGGGACAGGATAAACCCACAGCTGAAACTGGCCCCCCCTATGTCCCCGTTGGCTCCATTGGGGGGTTTCCTATGGTTCCCCCCGGGCGAGCAGATGACTTTCTTTGAACCGTGGGTAGAGGATGGGAACTCCAGTTGTGGTACACTCATGAAGGACGGCAGGCTCCTGTGTTATGAAGCATTACCAGCAGGATGACAGGGCCCACGGATGAACTTCTGGAAATACAGGCAGCTACATCATTTCTTCCAGATGCATAAACACACAATTAGGGACCCGTCGACCCTCACCCCATTTGAACGTATTTTTACTGCAGAGGAACCAACGCCACACCTGGTCTCAGAGCTATACCAACTCATGAGCTTAGCCGGCCCCCAAACTACACCCGCCTATATCCAACGCTGGGAGAATGATTTAGGACTAACTTTAACAGAGACGCAGTTATCCCACTTATACTACCTCACCCACGCATCTTCCATAGACTCAAAAACCCAAGAGACAAATTTCAAACTAATGTCTCGCTGGTATAGGGTACCTGCAGACTTAGCTCGTATCTACCCTTCCACATCCGAGTTGTGCTGGAGGGGTTGCGGACACCGGGGAACGTTAACTCACATATGGTGGGAATGCCCCCTGATTAAGCCCTTCTGGGAAGATCTGCAAGAGCAGATAAAAACAGTGACAGGGATAGAGGTCCCGTTCTCCCCGCTACATTTTCTTCTGAACATACCCCCGATCCCGCTTAGTCGCTACAAAAAGAATGTGCTACCACACCTGCTGAATGCAGCAAGACGCCTAGTCCCAATATATTGGAAGACTTCCAGAATCCCCACTCGAGAAGAGTGGCACAGTAAAATAGGTGAGATCCGAGAGGCTGAAAACTGGGTGGCCACCTGCAAAGGCCTAGAGGATAGATTTCATAGCACCTGGGCACTCTGGGCTGAATACACCTCAGATCCCAACCAAATTCCCTCTAGCCTAGATATCGCCTTACTGGAGCTGGCAGATCCCTCACTTAGGGTGCTTAGGGAGGCTAGGGCTCAGGGGACAGCCACACCACCCCCAAGGGACCGCAGTGACTAGTTCATATCTTTAGACTTAACGTTTTTGGCGTATCGCACCCGGAGCAGATGAAGATGACATCCCATCCTAAAGAAGCAGGTAATCTGACCTAACCCCCCTCCCCCCTGTTTCTCCCTCCCTGCTACCCACCCTCCTTTCAGTTGCTAAGCAACTACGACTTATCTATCTTAACTCTGTTTCTCCCCTTTTTACTTATTATTTTTCTCTGCTGTATTTTGTGGACGATATGTGAACTCACGTTGGACTGTTGGCTGACAGGGGTCCTATGGCCTTAGGGCCACGAAAGTGGATATCAGAGTTATCTGGGGTGATGGCGGTTCCAGCCACACACTTAGTAATGCCGCGGGGACCCCCGCAAGCCTTGCGGGGGGTTGGGGGTGGTATGTTGGAGGCCATTGAGCCATTGAGCCCCCCTCCCCGGCCCCGGGTCTGGGGACCAGGCGCTCTGAGCATTTCAGGAGGGTGTCCCGTCCCCGGGCTCACCCCCGGAGATGGGACGCCCTTAGAAGGGACCCCACGCCCCGCCTACCCTTCTCACCCACACGGTCCTTTAGCTAATATATGGTCGCCCTTAACTCAGGACCCACAACAACTTCTTTAACCCCCGATTTTCCCCTATCTTTATGTACGTCTGTTAACCCAAGCATTTCTTATTGTTGACACCACGACTCTGTGTAGTCGACGGTTTATTATCTTCACAAATGGTGACCGTGTTTTGGTTATATGTTATTTTTCCAATAAAAATTGATTATACAAAAAAAAAAGAAAAAAAAAAAGAAAAGCAAAACTGAAACCCTTTTCTTGTTACAATAGCAGCAAAGCACCTCCAAAAGGAAGAAATGCATACTGTTCTTGCATTGGAGGGTTCAGTTTGTTACCTAGGACTTGATTGTCCTCACAGAAATTCGAATAGTCTGATATCATACATTTTTTTAGAAATGATTTGGAAAATATTTGAACACCCTGTCTTAAAATATTTTACACATCATGTTAAAATAAAATATTCCACAATTTTCTTTTTTAAATTTTTCCAATTTTGGGGAAAAAAACTAAAAAGCCTTCATGAAACAAAAACGGAAAGAAAATTTATTTTTCCAAATTTTTTCGTTTTTTTTTCCGGGCCTTCACATCTAACCCACACACACTGGAAATCACAGCAACCGTTTCCTGCACTGGGAACTGCACTGGTCCTGTGGTTTCCATGCAGGCTGTGATTTCAAAAATGGAGCAGGGACCTTTTCCCTGTGATTTCAGGAGGCACGGCAGCCTATTCAAATGAATGTGTTAATTACAGCAGCACTAGTTTTGATAAAAATGATTGCATAAGTGCAAACAGTAAATACATATTATACCAATAAACACTAAAACAAAAAAAATATCACATAAACAGTGCATAGATATTATATCAATAAGCAACACTATATGAGATAGAAAGAACACTTCACCAAAATTCCATGATGTGAAAAAAAAAAAAGTGTCATGCATACAGTGGGGATCGAAAGTTTGGGCACCCCAGGTAAAAATGTGTATTAATGTGCATAACGAAGCCAAGGAAAGATGGAATAATCTCCAAATGGCATCAAATTACAGATTAGACATTCTTATAATATGTCAAAAAAAGTTAGATTTTATTTCCATCATTTACACTTTCAAAATTACAGAAAACAAAAAAATGGCGTCTGCAAAAGTTTGGGCACCCTGCCGAGTTAATATCTTGTACTGCCCCCTTTGGCAAGTATCACAGCTTGTAAACGCTTTTTGTAGCCAGCCAAGAGTCTTTCAATTCTTGTTTGAGGTATCTTTGCCCATTCTTCCTTACAAAAGTCTTCCAGTTCTTTGAGATTTCTGGGCTGTCTGTCACGCACTGCTCTTTTAAGGTCTATCCATAGATTTTCAATAATGTTGAGGTCAGGAGATTGTGAAGGCCATGGCAAAACCTTCAGTTTACGCCTCTTGATGTAATCCCCCGTGGATTTTGTGGTGTGTTTAGGATCATTATCCATTTGTAGAAGCCATCCTCTCTTTAACTTCAGCTTTTTCACAGATGGCATCAAGTTACCATCCAAAATTTGCTGAAATTTTATTGAATCCATTTTTCCTTCTACGCGTGAAATGTTCCCTGTGCCACTGGCTGCAATACAACCCCAAAGCATGATTGATCCACCCCCATGCTTAACAGTTGGACAGAGGTTCTTTTCATTAAATTCTGTGCCCTTTCTTCTCCAAACATACCTTTGCTCATTCCCGCCAAAAAGTTCTATTCTAACCTCATCGGTCCACAGAACTTGTTTCCAAAATGCCTCAGGCTTGTCTATATGTTCATTTGCAAAGTTCAAACGCTGATTTTTGTGGTGAGGATGTAGAAGAGGTTTTCTTCTGATGACTCTTCCATGAAGACCATATTTGTACAAGTATCTCTTTATAGTGGAATAGTGTACCACAACTCCAGTGTCTGCCAGATCTTTCTGGAGGGATCGTGCAGTCAAACGTGGGTTTTGAATTGCTTTTCTCACAATCCTGCGAGCTGTTCTGTCTGATATTTTTCTTGGTCTTCCAGATCTTGCTTTAACTTCCACTGTTCCTGATGACTGCCATTTCTTAATTACATTCCGAACAGAGGATATTGACAGCTGAAAACGCTTTGCTATCTTCTTATAGCCTTCTCCAGCTTTGTGAGCGTCAACTATTTTCAGTTTCAGTTTTTTTAAACAACTGCTTATAAGAACCCATGGTACTGATTGTTGGGGCAAGGTCTTTGAGATTGACATCACCTGGTCTTCCCAGATGATGATTGAGAACAATCCATGACACTGGCAGGTCTCAGCTTTGCAAAGGGGGCAGTGCATGCTATAAATTCTGCAGGGTGCCCAAACTTTTGCAGACGCCATTTTTTGTTATCTGTAATTTTAAAAGTGTAAATGATGGAATTAAAATCTAACTTTTTTTGACATATTATAAGAATGTCTAATCTGTAATTTAATGCCATTTGGGGATTTTTCCATCTTTCCTTAGCTTCGTTATGCATATTAATACACATTTTTACCTGGGGTGCCCAAACTTTCAATCCCCACTGTAAATAGAGGGCATGAGTGCCCTCTATCCTAGCCTCCTGAAGAGGCAAAACACGTGTTGAGGCGGGTCCTGCTGGTACTGGTCATTTCAGGGCCATAGGTTCTGTTCTAACCAGGGTGGAATGCACACTGGCTCTCTTTACAGCTGGTGGAATGGCAGTGATCCAACAAGAGTGATTATGCTATGTATATGTGCCAAACTATTGAGGCACCTACAAATGTGAGTGCGATGTTTTATTATAAGAAAAGTATTTTTAAATTGTACACAATGGGGCTGATTTACGAATCATTTGCGCCTTGAGTTGCGGCGCACGCCGCCGCGCAATGGCCATTTTCAAATTTACAAAACATTTGCGCCTGTAACTCAGCGCAATTCCCCATTTACTAAAGTGTTGCCGGCGCACGGGTGGGCGCGATCTGTGCGCCTCTATAGACCTGGTGCACGGCATCTTCAACTTAGAAAATAAAAGAATCTGGAAGTGGCAATATTATGGGGGAGATGTGGGTGATGTGAGGAAGTGTAGATATGACTGTCCAACTAACAAACATGCCAAGAATAGAACGGAAAACTATCTTTATCTGAGCAGGCTTGCTGCGCCTGCAAATACACTTCTAACTACGTGAGGTCAATTTATGTACTGCGCATTTGCGCCCGTTCATGTGCTCTGGTTCACTGCGCCGGCAAAATCTTAGTAAATGTCAAGCCACGTAGGTTCATTTGCATGAGTTGAACGGGCGCACATCTCAACTTGATTTTTTTTTCTTTTTGCGCTGGTTCACTTCAAATAGCCTTTAAAAAAACCCATAGAACACAGGTCATGTTAGCATTAAGAAAATAAAAAAATGAAGAAAAAAAAATGCATTGGGGTCCCCCTGAAACTCCATACCAGGCCCTTCAGGTCTGGTATGGATTTTGAGGGGGACCCTCGCGCCATTTTTTTTTTTTTGCCACAGGGTTCCACTTAATATCCATACCAGACCTGAAGGGCCTGGTATGGATTTTTAGGGGGGACCCCCACGCCATTTTTTTTTTAAAATTAAAGTCGCCTGGCCTGGGGGCGACTTCAAGTCATGTTGGAAGTCGCCCCAAGTCGCATTGTGATTCACACTCAAGTACAAGTTGTCTCCCAAAGTCGCGCTGGAAGTCGTGTTGCCCCTGTGTGGGTGGACTTTATGATACGGCGTGCGCTATTATCAATGGGAGATAATTTTTAGTGGGTAGCGTTGGTTTTTAAGTGTGAATTCCACACTACAGTGCTCTTGTGCCCTTATAATGCATGGTTTTTAGCCTAGACAAATTTTAGCTTTTAAAGGGGAACTCTACACTCCAATGCTCTTGTCTTCCCATTAGAATGCCTATAATTCTTTTGAGCTAGCTTTTGCTTTTAAAAAGGTGAACTCCACACCCCATTCTCCAAAGGCTGTGAGCTGCCTTCACCAATCTAAAACAAATACTTTTTCCCAGCATACAATAGGGCCAGCTAGGAAAGGGGCAAGAAGAGCGATCACCTAACTCTCTCCTGAACCATTCAAGGCCACATGCACTCAACATAGCTGGCTAAATGTAAATTTGTATGCATATAAATTCTGTCCAAAATTCAAAATTTCCTCTTCGAATTTTGTATCCTAAATCATAAGTAAAATTTGTAATAAAAGTTAACTCACCAAAAAGCTATCAACCCAGGAAGTCAGCAAAGCACAGGGATGGTGGGAACCCCTCATAATGGGCACAGCGGGTGTACAGACCCGGGAACTCAGCACAAGGATGGTGGGAACCCTTCATAATGGGCACAGCGGGTGTACAGATCCGGGAACTCAGCACAGGGATGGTGGGAACCCCTCATAATGGCCACAGCAGGTGTACAGGCACAGCGGGTGTACAGACCCGGGAACTCAGCACAGGGATGGTGGGAACCCCTTATAATGGGCACAGCGGGTGTACAGACCTGGGAACTAAGAACAGGGATGATAAATTGTTATGATAAATTCATCATAACAAACTATCGTTATTTTAACCACTTTCAGACCGGACCAATTTGCAGCCAAAGGACCAGGCCCCTTTTTGCGATTCGGCACTGCGTCGCTTTAACTGACAATTGCGCGGTCGTGCGACGTGGCTCCCAAACAAAATTCACGTCCTTTTTTTCCCACAAATAGAGCTTTCTTTTGGTGGTATTTGATCGCCCCTGCGGTTTTTATTTTTTGCGCTATAAACAAAAATAGAGCGACAATTTTGAAAAAAATGCATTATTTTTTATTTTTTGCTATAATAAATATCCCCCAAAAATATATAAAAAAACATTTTTTTTCCTCAGTTTAGGCCGATACGTATTCTTCTACATATTTTTGGTAAAAAAAATCGCAATAAGCGATTATTGATCGGTTTGCGCAGAAGTTATAGCGTTTACAAGATAGGGGATAGTTTTATAGCATTTTTCTTAATAATTTTTTTTTTATTATTAATGGCGGAGATCCTCGATTTTTTTTGGGACTGCGACATTATGGCGGACACATCGGACATTTTTGACACATTTTTGGGACCATTGTCATTTTTACAGCAATTAATGCATTTAAATGCATTGATTTCTGTATAAATGACACTGACAGTTTAGGGGTTAACCACAAGGTGGCAGTGTAGGGGTTAAGTATGCCTAGGGGTGTTTTTTTTTACTGTGGGGGGGGGCGTGGCTGTCAGCTAGTGAATGCTGATCTCTGCTCCAATCACAGGGAGCAGAGATCGGCGTCACTAGTTGCTAGGCAGAACGGGGAGATGCTGTTTATCTCGGCATCTCCCCGTTCAGCCGCTCCGTGAGACGATCGCGGGAGTCCCCGCGGCGATCGAGTCCGCGGGGACCGCGGCCGGACTCACGGGGGTCCCGACCGGCGCGGGAGCGCGCCGCTCCCGGCGCGCTCCCGATGGCACGGACAGGCTAAAGGAGGGACGTATATATACGCCCTCCTGCCTGTACGTGCCATTCTGTCGACGTATATCGTCGTGCGCCGGTCGGCAAGTGGTTAATGAAAAGTTTACTAATCAAACGAAAATGCTAAGATCTTTGAAATAAACATTCAATTTCAAACACAAATGACAACATTTTTCTGGTTTATTCATACCAAACCCAACAAAATTTTGTTACGCGCCCATGTCTACCAATGACTAGAAGATAAGCCAACCAAGTGGGGACTAGCAAAATTACCAAGTCAGTTCCCTTAGACTGCAATGGTATTTCCTGGTGCCTCCATGGCAGTATACCTGTGATAACTCCGCCCCGGAGTCCTCCCCTTAGGATAGTTAATAGCTTATAAAAATTACACTCATGTCCCCCTTAGCATTCTCTTTTTTTCCTCATACCTGAAGGTTAGTGGTGTGCGTGTCCTGCCTCTGCCTAAACGCAGCTTCCGTCTGGGATTAAGCCTCTCCCAGATGCAGTCCCCTGTCTTGGGTTGCTAACAGCGCTAATAAGAGGGGAGCCCCTTCTGAGGGTCTTTTGGGGCAGCAGCAGCTTCCTAAGTAGGAGCAACAGTCTGCAGGCAGGCAATGAAAAAAAAAAAGTAGGGGAAAAGAACTAAAATATGTGCATATTAAAAGGGTTGTTTGGTTGAATGGAACTGTAGGATGTCCTTTATTTTTCTCATCGATCGTTTCTATCTATTCCTTAGTCTCTGTTCAGTCACCTTCTGCCCTTGCTTGCCTCCACAAAATGAGCCAGCCGCCATTTGACCAAGACCCTTGCTTCCTTAGGTAAGGGCACGTACAGCCATGTATGGATATGGGTATGTATGTATATATATATATATATATATATATATATATATATATATATATATATATATATATATATAGATGCATATGTATGCGATTTTCTGTACATGAATATATATATATATATATATATATATATATATATATATATATATATATATATATATATATATATATATATATATATATATAAATAAATAAACTAAAAGATCGTGCTAAAAGAGTGCCTTGTGCTGTTACTGTCGTTTCAGCCCTATACACCAGAGCACGTCTAATCAGACATCGGGCCATCAGAGTGGATGCTCCCACCCCAGCTCAGGCCACAGCCGCTCAACCGGCTCCCGCCATTCCAAGCAGAAGAGGGAAGTGCAGGGCATGCGGGGCAACCGCATTGCCGGATAAACGAATCTGCAGGGACTGTTTGCAGGGGTATGCATGCCAGGAAATAGCGGAAACAGAGCAGGTCACTGATCTGATCAAATGGGTGGTTAAAGACTCCCTGGTAGAACTGATGCAGATGAACCCACCCAGGCAGGACACTCCCAGTGACCAACTGCTACCCTCAGACCTAGCCATTCCGGGCCCTTCCACTACAGACCGGGTTGACCCGGCACCTGGACCCCCTCCTCCTACAGAAGATAGGGCCGATTCGGAAGATTCCCTGGATGAGGCTGACCCCTCTGGCTTCAACTTTGGCCTAGTGCAGCCGTTTGTTTCTGCAGTTAAGGAGGCCATAGGTTGGGAGGAAGTGGAGGAACCCCCTAAGAAAACAAAGTCTTTCTTCCCCTTTCTGAAAAAGAAGCAAAACTTTTTTCCCTTTCTGGACGAGTTGAAAGACCTAGTAGAGGGGGAGTGGAAGCGAACGGATAAGCGTTTCTCCTTAAATAAACTCCAGAAACTCTACCCCCTGGCAGAGGCAGATGCGGCCCTACTAGATACCCCTCCAATAGTGGATGCCGCAATAGTCCGCCTAGCAAAGAGTGTCACCTTACCTATGGATATCGAGGTGGCCATTCGGGAGGAGGTTCCGAAAGAGGACATCATAAAGGCCTTAGATGAACTGAAACTGTCAGCGGATTTTATGGGGGAAGCCGCAATTGACTCATTAAGATACTCAGCCAGGGCAATGTTGCACACGGTCATGGCCAAACGGGCATTATGGCTGAAGCCGTGGGCGGCAGACGGGGCATCCAAGCAAAACTGGTGCAAGATCCCATTTGATGGGAAGGCCCTCTTTGGGGAGAAATTGGAGAAGGCGATCTCGAGAGTGACCGGGGGAAAGTCGGGGTTACTTCCCCAGGACAGGAGAGTAAGACGCTCTCGAGTTGTATCCTCCAAGTTTCAGTGGTCCAGGAACAGGAACTTCAACAATTCCCGACAAAGCAGGGACCCCAAAAGGAATTGGAGAAGCACGCAGGCGACCTTTCTGAAGGCAAGTAAACAGAGAAGCTTTCCCAATGCCCAAGAAGGGGCGAAACCCTTTTGATGGCAGTCCATCCCCACCAGTAGGGGCCAGACTGAGGGAGTTCGCAGAGGTCTGGAGTCGCAGATGCAGAGACCCGTGGGTGGTCTCTACGGTCAAGTTCGGTCATTTCTGGACCTTCCAGGATCGACCCCCGAGAGACTCATTCAGTCCAACCAAAATTCCTTCTTCTCCTCAAAAGGCGGAAGCCCTGCTGGGGTACCTCAGGCTACTATTAGCGCAAAAGGCGGTAATTCCGGTACCTCCCTCCGAGAGGTTCGAAGGTTTCTACTCTCCTCTCTTTCTTACTCCCAAAAAGGAGGGAGAGTGGAGACCAGTGGTGGATCTCAAGAGACTAAACCGGTGGATACAACTCGATTCTTTCAAGATGGAATCCCTACATACAATCATCCACACTATTCTACCAGGGGACTGGATGGTCTCGGTGGATTTACGGGATGCCTACTTCCATGTGCCCGTTCTACCAGCCTTTCAGAAGTTCCTGAGAGTGGCAGTAGGCTCAATGCACCTTCAGTTCCAGTGCCTTCCCTTTGGCCTGTGTACTTCGCCAAAAATATTCTCAAAAGTGCTGATCGCAATTCTGGCACCTCTCAGGGAGAAAGGGCTGCGTGTCTTCTATTTTTTGGACGACATCCTTCTCTTGGCGGCCAGTCCGGGCCAGTTGGCGATGCACAGGCAGATCCTTCTGGCCACCCTCACAGAATTTGAGTGGTTGATAAACACCAAGAAGAGTGTCCTGACCCCAACCCAGGCTATGATCTATCTAGGGGCCCTCTTCGACACCAAAGTGGGCACAGTGCATCTCCCCCTCCAGAAGGTGACAGCAATCTCTCAGAAGATGCGCCATGTTAGGACTCTCTCGACTCTACAGGTGAAAGAATGCTTGAGCCTGATAGGAACGATGTCAGCATGTATACCAATGGTGCCCTGGGCTCATTGGCACTTGAGGACCTTTCAGTGGGGCTTTTTGACACAGTGGAAGAGGAGGTCTCTATGTCAGAAGATATCGATCTCAGCTTCCATGAGGAGAAGTCTGCTCTGGTGGTCGAAAGAGGATTACATTTCGAGGCCTCGTCTCCTGCAGTGCCCCTCTTGGACCATTCTTACCACCGACGCAAGTGCAAGAGGGTGGGGAGCACACTGTGGCCACCGGGAAATACAAGGAAGATGGGAAGTTCCCACGGAGGGAGTGGTGTCCAATATCCTGAAACTTCGGGCAGTCTATTTAGCACTCCTGAACCTAGGGGAACACCTGCGCCAGAAACAGGTACTGGTCCGGCTGGACAACAAGGCGGCAGTATCTTATATACAGCGGCAAGGGGGAACCCACAGCCTGTCGTTGTTGAGGGAAGTGGAACCCATTATGCTATGGGCAGAAAAAAATCTGATAGATCTGAAGGCGGTCTACATCCCGGGCCATCTAAATCAGCAAGCGGACCGTTTATCCCATTGCTTCCAGAACAACAACGAGTGGGCTCTACACCCAACAGTGTTCCGCTGGGTCATGGAACGTCAGGATCCTCCGGAGATAGACTTATTTGCCTCCCTGACAAACGGAAAACTACCGAGGTTCCTATCCCGCCTACCTCATCCCAAGGCGGAAGCCCTCTCAAGCCCTTGGTGCTGCAAGACGGCTTATGCCTTCCCTCCAAGACCTTTGATCACAAGGTTCCTGCTCCGACTGATGAGGGAGTGAGTCAAGGTGGTGGAGATTCTCCCCTATTGGCCCAGGAGGCCATGGTTCCCTTGGGCAGTGAGCCTCAGCTTGTGCCCGCCACGCAAGATCCCGGTTTTCCCACAGCTGCTCTCGCAAGGGAGGTTCGTTCACCCAGCTCCACACAAGCTGAATTTACATGTCTGGATTCTGAGCGGGGAAAGTTACAATCCCTAGGCTGCTCGGCAGGGCTGATCGCGACTCTCTTGAAGGCCAGAAAGCCCTCTACAAACTACGTGTATTCTAAATTCTGGAACAAGTTCAAACAGTTTGCTAAGGACAGGCGGTCTGATCCAACAATGCCGTCTACCACGGTAGTTCTAGAATTTCTGCAGTCAGGCCTGGACCTGGGCCTCAGCCTAAGTTCACTGAAAGTCCAGGTAGCAGCGATTTCGGCAAGTACCCAGAAAAAATGGGCGGAGGACGCGCTCATCACGCAATTTTTTAAGGCAGTCAAAAAGATTCGCCCACCGTCAAAAATAGCCTTTTCAGCCTGGGATCTTCCACTAGTCCTTGAGAGCCTAATGGCGCAGCCGTTTATCCATCTGGAATCCACCTCACTCTGGAACTTGACCCTCAAAGCTGTCTTCCTGGTGGCAATAACTTCGGGAAGAAGAGCCTCGGAACTGCAAGCTCTAGGGGCAGAAAAAGAACATGTAGTCTTCTTTCCAGACAGAGTGGAGTTACGGACAGTACAGGGGTTTGTCCCAAAGGTAGCATCACATCTCGCCCTCTCTGAAACCTGGGCACTGCCTACTTTTACAGACCCTCGCTCAGGGGCGTTACAGGAACTGGACATTTCTAAGGTATTGGCACGCTACTTACAAATCACGAGCCTCTTCAGAACAACTGATAGACTGTTTATCCTACCTTGGGGTAGAAATAAAGGGAAAGAAGCCACAGCCAGGACTATCGCTTCTCGGATCCAAAAAATAATTCAAAAGGTGTATAGGGCAAGAGGGTTGGTCCCACCAGTGGTAAAGGCCCACTCTACAAGGGCAGTTTCTTCTTCTTGGGTGGCAAGAGCAAGCGTATCCTTAGAAACTATCTGCAGGGCAGCTACATGGACGTCACCAAATACGTTCATACACCACTACAGAATCGACCCAGGAGCACTCACCTCAGTGGAGTTTGGTAGAAAGACGATTGAGGCAGCTCTCGCGTTCCCTTAAAATAAAGTTTTCTTTGAAGCATTACCCACCCTTGTATCAGCTATTTATTGTATCACAGGTATACTGCCATGGAGGCACCAGGAAAACGGAAAATTGTTTCATACTTACCGTAATTTTTCTTTTCCTGGTGCCTATCCATGGCAGTATACATGCCCTCCCTTGTTTTGGTATTCAATATAATTGGAGAATGCTAAGGGGGGACATGAGTGTCATTTTTATAAGCTATTAACTATCCTGAGGAGAGGACTCCGGGCGGAGTTATTACAGGTATACTGCCATGGATAGGCACCAGGAAAGGAAAATTACGGTAAGTATGAAACAATTTTCCGTTTTGTTGTTGTGCTTAATTGTCGACAGGGGGGTGCCCAGGGCTCAAGTCCTGCGGGAATGCATGGGAACGGAGTTCCTGTACTTTTTCCACAACAGGAACTCAGTCCCCGTTAGCAGCTGTCTCCTGTAAGACTTTGAAGTATGCGAGCTGTGTGGCAGGTGCTAAACCAGCAGCTGCCAACACAGCTCGCAATAGTAAGTGCCGCACACCTGACCATTCAGGCATTGCCAGTAGGGGGCCCCATGAAAGCTTCCGCTTCGATCTCCCTGTCAATCACAGCTAGCTGACGGGTAGATCAGGTCTAGGTCTAGCTGAAGGGTAGATAAGCTTTTCTGCTCACAGGACATGCAGGGAGAAAGGTGAGCTGAGGGAGGATCATCAGTTTGGGGTGGTAAGCTGAGCACAATACCTGGCAAAGTTTAATGCCAGGAGGGAAGTTTATGTGGAAATAAGTGAAGGGTTGGAATAGCAGCGAGTGTGTGTTGGAGCCCTGCAGAGTCTGCAGCCCCCAAAGCTAACATACATCTCCTAAGCAGGAACACATCACTATCTCCCCAAGCATTCTGTCCAGATAATGTGCAGTTCATTTATGATCTTTCCTTTTAACCCTGTGTTATCCAAACTCTGTTCAATGAAAAGTGTAAACTCACCACATAAACACTCTATTTACAAAATAACATTCCCCAATAAAGATCAGAACATGATGTTCACATTTGCATGGAAGCACAATTGAATGAATGCTGATTATTCAGAGAATTGCCATATTTATGTTTATTGAGGATTGTTTTTTTTTATGTACTAACAGTTAAGCTTCATACACACAATACGAAAATTGGATGAGAAATACCACTTTTGAAACGTTCGTGCATATGACCGCATTTTTTTATGGGGGGGGTGGATCTTGGGTGGGAGTTCCCACACTTTTTTTCCCAGGACTTGACCCCTGGGGGTGCCTTTTTTTTGTGCTAGCTGCATTTGGTTTGTTCTGGGCATGCTCAGGGACTTAGCATGTTTTTTGCTGCTTTTTGTGTGTGAACAGCACTTGGATGTTTCTGGGCATGCTCAGAGAGAGTGTTTTTTTTTTTTGGGTTAGTAATTTAAAAACGTCATTTACAGTTGTACCCACTTTGAAGTTCTGTCTCTACATTGGGTGAACTTGCATTTTGTGTGTTTCATGGACTGTGCATGTGTTTGCAATTACCTCATTAGCACACAAACCTATGTTATATAAAGCTTGCAGATAGTATGCTTTACTTTGCCCTGAAAAGAGCCAAGATTGTGTGTGTGCAGCAGCAGCAGCACATTTGAGTGTCCTGACCACTTTCTAACACGTGTATATTTTGTTTGTTACGTCTTTGCAAAACAGATGTGTTTTCTGCAATTTATTTGTTACTTTGGTTTGTTGTTTTTTTTTGGTGGTGGTTATTTTAACATGAAATATTTTTGCTGTTGGCAATGTTTGTTTTTACGTTCACTTTGATTTAATTGTCTGTGCTGCATTATTTTAAAAACTTTCAAGATGTGCCTAATGTAGTTTTAATCCTTTTTATATACAGTGGTGTGAAAAAGTGTTTGCCCCCTTCCTCATTTCCTGTTCCTTTGCATGTTTGTCACACTTAAGTGTTTCGGAACATCAAACCAATTTAAACAATAGTCAAGGACAACACAAGTAAACACAAAATGCAATTTGTAAATGAAGGTGTTTATTATTAAAGGTGAAAAAAAATCCAAACCATCATGGCCCTGTGTGAAAAAGTGATTGCCCCCCTTGTTAAAACATACTATAACTGTGGTTGTCCACACCTGAGTTCAATTTCTCTAGCCACACCCAGGCCTGATTATTGCCACACCTGTTCACAATCAAGGCATCACTTAAATAGGAGCTGCTTGACACAGTAAGGTCCACCAGAAGATCCCTAAAAGCTACACATCATGCCGAGACCCAAAGAAATTCAGGAACAATTGAGAAAGAAAGTAATTGAGATCTATCAGTCTGGAAAGGGTTATAAAGCCATTTCCAAAGCTTTGGGAATCCAGCGAACCACAGTGAGAGCCATTATCCACAAATTGCGAAGACATGGAACAGTGGTGAACCTTCCCAGGAGTGGCCGGCCGCCCAAAATTACCCCAAGAGCGCAGCGACGACTCATCCAAGAGGTCACAAAAGACCCCACAACAACGTACAAGGAACTGCAGGCCTCACTTGCCTCAGTTAAGGTCAGCGTTCATGCCTCCACCATCAGGAAAAGACTGGGCAAAAATGGCCTGCATGGCAGAGTTCCAAGGAGAAAACCACTGCTGAGCAAAAAGAACATCAAAGCTCGTCTCAATTTCTCCACAACACATCTTGATGATCCCCAAGACTTTTGGGACAACATTCTGTGGACCGATGAGACAAAAGTGGAACTCTTTGGAAGGTGTGTGTCCAAGTATATCTGGCGTAGAAGGAACACTGCATTTCAGAAAAAGAACATTATACCAACAGTAAAATATGGTGGTGGTAGTGTGATGGTCTGGGGCTGTTTTGCTGCTTCAGGACCTGGAAGACTTGCCGTGATAAAAGGAACTATGAATTCTGCTGTCTACCAAGAGATCCTGAAGGAGAATGTCCGACCATCTGTTTGTGTACTCAAGCTGAAACGAACTTGGGTTCTGCAGCAGGACAATGATCCTAAAACACACCAGCAAGTCCACCACCGAATGGCTGAAGAAAAACAAAATGAAGACTTTGGAGTGGCCTAGCCAAAGTCCTGACCTGAATCCTAATGAGATGTTGTGGTATGACCTTAAAAAGGCCGTTCATGCTCGAAAACCCTCTAATGTAACTGAATTAGGACAATTCTGCAAAGATGAGTGGGCCAAAATTCCTCCAGGACGCTGTAAAAGCCTCATTGCACGTTATCGCAAACGCTTGGTTGCAGTTGTTGCTGCTAAGGGTGGCCCAACCAGTTATTAGGTTTAGGGGGCAATCACTTTTTCACACAGGGCCATGATGGTTTGGATTTTTTTCACCTTTAATAATAAACACCTTCATTTACAAATTGCATTTTGTGTTTACTTGTGTTGTCCTTGACTATTGTTTAAATTGGTTTGATGTTCCGAAACACTTAAGTGTGACAAACATGCAAAGGAACAGGAAATGAGGAAGGGGGCACACACTTTTTCACACCACTGTAGATGACCATTTGTGTGTGTGCACATTTCAACTCCTGTTAATTAACAATGCAAAAGGGTCAAACCTCTAACATATTCTGTTAGTGTCTCAAATTAACATGTATGTGTGTATTTTGATTTCCTTGCTGCTTTTCCAAGTCCTGTTGGTTTTTTTATTTATTTTTTTTCGACCAATAAACTGGTTTGCAATGTTTTATGTGTGTTCTTTTCATGCAATGGATTTCCCAGCTGTAGCTTAACGAGGCTGATTGTCATGTGTTAGACAAATCCAGACATTTCAGAGCGGTAAGTCTTCAATTATATTTTTGAGCAGTGGTTTTCAGCCTCAGTGATCAAGTAACCCCCCCCCCCAGGACATGTTTATTATCTAAAAAATGTTTTTGTGTCCAAAATACCAAGCCATTCACTTTGATTTAAAACACCTGTGCAAGATGATGGAAAACCTGCAAACATGGCCTGTTGGGGGGTACTTGAAGACAGGTTGAGGAGCTAAAATCAAGCTCAAAACAATCCTATTCTTATTGTGGACATTTCAGAGAAACAGACTTTTGGTGTTTTTTATATTTAATTTTTTTGTTTTGTTTATTTATTTTTTGGGCTTTGTGTCCCTTTTTTTAAAATTAGCTTTGCTTCCTGTCACATAGCCAAACAGGAAGTGAGAGTAAAACCATAACACTATTTTTAATTCTTGGGGACACAGGTTAATCTAACTAACTAGTGTCCCCATTAGGCAAATTGCAGTCTAGCACCCCAAATTAGTAGGTATTTTATGCAATACAAGTGTAGTTGCTGAAAATCAGAGGGGAAGTACTGGTGATTTTATCATCCAATCATGTAGAGGCAAAGATGCGGTTTTCTTTCCCTTGCATGTTGCCCTCGCATCTCCAGCAAGTGCACTTGTAGTGCAAAGTCGATTTCCCTTTAGTAAAGAAACCTCAAGATACCTAATAATTTGGGATGTACATAGCAAAATGCTAGAGTGCAATTTCCCCGAATGGGGAAACTATTGAAATTGGCTTGTGTGTCCCCCAAAGAAAAACACTGGTAGTGTTTTATCCTCACTTCCTGTTTGGCTTTGTGACAGGAAGTGAATAATTTTGAAGGACAAATTGTCAAAATTTGGGCATTGTCTTCACCCTATCAGGGGTGTTGAGATCCCCCAACACTTCAAATCCCTCTGCACTCTCCCCAAGCAAAAATCGGAAAGGATTTTCTTTAGTTTAACTTTGCAAAGACACATTCCTAAAATCAATTGTGATGCATGTTAATGGCCCATTTAGACCTTTAATATAAAGTCATAAGTTGCCTTTGACTCTAATCATTATTTTTGGCCAGTCCTAGAAATCTACATCTGTTTTTCTATTAACCACTTGGTGTCTGTGCTATATTCTAATTACGGCCACAGCGTGGACCTTAATTTCTGGGAGGCCGTCATAGGACGTGCTCCCTGCAGGGCGCACTGAGACTCGGGTGATCGCAGTAAGGGCCTATTCTGGCCCCTTACCACGCGATTAGCTGTCAGCCTTTGACAGATGATCACATGGTGTAAAATAAAGCTTAGTAATTGGTTATTTGTGTGAGCATTAGAAATAGAGTCCTAGCCAAATAGATCCTTGAGAAATACATTAAATACTAAATCGTATTTCTCCAAATGTAGTCCAGAGTGGGCCCTAGCATTGATAAGATCATAAAGCTCACATTGGTTGTGGGCCAAAGACAATCCATAAGCCCTGGTTCACATTGGTAGTTGGGTACAATTTGACATGTCCAAGTGGCAGCAATGGCATCGTCCTAATCAGTGCAATGCTGCATTTTCAGTGCAGAAACAATAGTTAAATATTTTATGGACTACTTTTTGCAATTTGGGGCTGCACTTTGCATTGATCTGGACACGCTAGTGTTAAATTGTGCGAGTCCAGCTCAGCGATTACCTGGGCTAAATGTGCTTTGAACAAAACTAGCTCAGGTAAGCACAGTCAAATAGAAACCGAAAATCTGATTGTTTTAAACAATAAAGTCCTGTAAAAATCTCCATTATAAATGTTTAAATTAAGATGGTCAGACACTACACAATCTGATTGTACATTCTCTGTCCAATTCAACATTAAGGCTCGGTTTCCACTATTGCAAACCCAAAGCCGCGTGTTGTTGCCGCGAGTTTGGCCGCAACTTTTGGCCGCAACTTGAAGCAATGGCTGGGTATTTTTGTGGTGTAGGGGCCTCAAGTCGCATCAAAGTGGGAACAAAGTAGTGCAGGGACTACTTTGAGGTTGGTGCGACTTGAAGTCGCAGACGTATGAACGGTACTCATTGTAAATCATGGGGTACAAATTGTCATGCAACTTTTTAGTCCCAAGTCGCATGCCAAGTCTCAATAGTGGAAACCAAGCCAAAAATGAACATTGTAAATCACGCAACTTTGGGTTTGAAATAGTGGAAACAGAGCATTAGGCTAAAGCGGTAATAGGAAGATGCACTGGAAGAATTACTTATAATTGTAGAAAATCAAACAGGCTTGTGCACTGAATCGAATTTATGAAAGATCTGATTGCCCAGTGTATGGTCACCTTTAACCACTTGCCGACTGCTCACTGTATATATACATCATTTATTTGAAGAGGGATATCTCGGTAACCGCAGCAGCTGCTGCCACAACCGAGATATCCATCTTTACAGTGAGCGGTCGTGTTTACGATAATGGTAGTCTCTGCGGCGGGTGCGCTGCAAAATCACCGTTATCGGCGGCGGGAGAGGTGCCACCCCCCCGGAGGCGATCGGGTCCTGCTGCGTGATGGGTATGGAGACGAGTGAGGCTAAGATGGCTATATTGTCTCTAAACGTCACTTCTGCCCATACGTCTTAAAGGAACATTTTTTTTTTTTTTCAATGTCATTTTTTTATTCCATTTAAGTCTAAATATGAGATCTGAGGACTTTTTGACCCCCCAGATCTCATATTTAAGAGGACCTGTCATGCTTTTTTCTATTACAAGGGATGTTTACATTCCTTGTAATAGGAATAAAAGTGATCCATTTATTTTTTTTTTTTTAAAACAGTGTAAAAATGAATAAATCGAAGTAAAATACATAAGAAACAAAAAAAAATAACATTTTTGAAAACACACCGTCCCGACGAGCTTGCGCGCAGAAGCAATTGCATACGTGAGTAGCGCCCGCATATAAAAACAGTAGTCAAACCACATATGTGAGGTAATGCAATTTTGAAGCATGACATGTTGGTTATCAATTTACTTGGCGTAACATTATCTTTCACAATATAAAAAAAATTGGGATAATTTTACTGTTGTCTTATTTTTTTATTCAAAAAAGTGTTTTTTTTCCAAAAAAAGTGCGCGTGTAAGACCGCTGCGCAAATACGTTGAGAAAAAAGTATTGCAATGACCGCCATTTTATTCTCTAGGGTGTTAGAAAATATATATATATAATGTTTGGGGGTTCTAAGTAATTTTCTATCAAAATTTTTTTTTTAAACATGAAAACAGAATCTGAAAAACAGGCTTGGTCCTTAAGTGGTTAAAGATATGAAAACATGAATTTCTGTTGTTTAGAAACACTTCTCTGTTCTTTGTATTGTATTGAAAGATTTGGATACAAAAAGAACCAACATTCAAAGATATATTAGAAGAACAAGAATTAGCTTAGTAACAAAAGGGGATAATTAAATGAGAACAGATACTAAGGCCGCGGGACAATCCGCCCGTATGTGGGGCGCCGACGGACTTTTTCCTCCCAAAAGTCCGGCGGACTAAGTTTTAAGTTCAGACCTAAAATTGTCCGCTGGACTCGGCAGTCCGGCGGACAATCCTGCCGTCTGTGTGCTAGTCCGCGGGACTTTAGTAATGAACGGACTTCCTTCATACACGGAGGAAAGTCCGTTCATTTAGAACGTGACTCCAGGTAGACGGGACTAGCGAAGGCAGTGAATGCCGCCGCGCTAGCCCCGTCACCTGGTATGGATTTAAAGGGGAATCCCTACGCTGAAAAAACGGCGTGGGGGTCCCCCCCAAATCCATCTCAGACCCTTATCCGAGCACGCAGCCCCGGCCGGTCAGGAAAGGGGGTGGGGACGAGCGAGCGCTCCCCCCTCCTGAGCCGTACCAGGCCGCGTGCCCTCAACATGGGGGGTGCCCTGGGGAAAGGGGGCCCTGCGGCCCCCCCACCCCAAAGCACCTTGTCCCCATGTTGATGAGGACAAGGGCCTCTTCCCGACAACCCTGGCCGTTGGTTGTCGGGGTCTGCGGGCGGGGGGCTTATCGGAATCCGGGAGCCCCCTTTAATAAGGGGGCCCCCAGATACCGGCCCCCACCCTATGTGAATGAGCATGGGGTCTTCTTCCGTCTTGGGGGGTCTTCTCGCCGGACTCCTCCACTATCTTCTGCTCTTTTACCTAGCTCTTTCACTAGCCACTCACTTTTTTCCTTAGATCGTACCCCATACTCATTCACATAGGGTGGGGGGCCGGTATCTGGGGGCCCCCTTATTAAAGGGGGCTCCCGGATTCCGATAAGCCCCCGCCCGCAGACCCCGACAACCAACGACCAGGGTTGTCGGGAAGAGGCCCTTGTCCTCATCAACATGTGGACAAGGTGCTTTGGGGTGGCACCCCCCATGTTGAGGGCACGCGGCCTGGTACGGCTCAGGAGGGGGGGGGCGCTTGCTCGTCCCCACCCCCTTTCCTGACTGGCGGGGCTGCATGCTCGGATAAGGGTCTGAGATGGATTTGGGGGGGACCCCCACGCCGTTTTTTTGGCGTAGGGATTCCCCTTTAAATCCATACCAGGTGACGGGGCTAGCGCGGCGGCATTCACTGCCTTCGCTAGTCCCGTCTACCTGGATTCACGTTCTAAATGAACGGACTTTCCGATCGTGTGTCGGCAAGTCCCTTCATTTCAAAAGTCCCGCGGACTTTAACTAAAACTCCGGCGGACAAAAGTCCGGGGCGTGTGGGGGCAAGTCCACACGTTCGGATGCGCATGCGTGGGTATGCGTGCGCCAGGTCAATGCGCCGGTTCGCACCTCTATGCGGCGGTTCACACGCTCAATTAATGCTTTATCAGGCGCACTAATTAAGGTGTGAACCGGCACAGCGTATTAGCCTTAGTAAATCAGCCCCAATGTGTCCCACTCTTTGTCCCCCTATTTATATGAGCCAAATATATCTGAGTTCCTTTATATAAGCCATGTGTACCTGAATCTGGAGGATTGAAGAAAAAAGGCACAGTTCCCCTTCTAAAAGCACTTTCCTATCGCATCATGGCAGCATACACTCTGGGTTGTGACTCCGCCTCCACAACCTGATAGGACCACATAACTATAAGATGAATCTACGGCCCCCGCCCCAGCATTCTCTTATTTTTCCTCACCTGTTGGGACCGCACGGACATCACCCCCTTACCGCTTCGCCCCAGCCAGGTTCTAGCCTCTCCTGGTTTGGAAGTCCTTGCCGGTACAGCCTCTAAACTAAGCTAAATGGAAGGAACCCCACACTGGTGATCTCAGGGGTATGTTACAAGTCTCTCTGTGACCTTGG
Organism: Lithobates sylvaticus; assembly: GCA_028564925.1. Classification (NCBI taxonomy): domain Eukaryota; kingdom Metazoa; phylum Chordata; class Amphibia; order Anura; family Ranidae; genus Lithobates; species Lithobates sylvaticus. The sequence continues at coordinate 268,820,242 of CM053031.1, forward strand.
ATTAACAGCCTTAAACAGGCTCAAGCTGTTTTTATTTGTCTCCTGCATGAGTTTTAAAGAAGCTCTGATATTGCTGCCTCAATGTATATACTAAAGCCTTAAAATCATCCCTTAAACACCCTGGCATATAAACCTTAAATAGGGTTAGCCAAATTGCAGTGGTCTCCCTTTCTCTTTTCCTTTCCTTCCTACCTGTGTGCCTGGGCGCTCTCCTGGGCTCTGTTGTCCTCCTAGGGGCGCTGGGATGTGTTCTGAGGAAAATTGAATGAACCTGTTTCTGTTCCTTGTATCTTGAACCAGAGATCGCTGAATTGCTGCAATTTGTTTGCCTGTCTTACAACAAAGCTCCTATTTCATCCTACTGAGGTAAAAGCCTGTTTTTTTCTCTGCATCTACTTCCTGCATAAGCTGCTGTGTTTTACCGCACCTGTGCTTCCTGTGTCAATTAGTATCTCCTTAGGCTTGCCTTATTCCTTGCTATGGAGACCACTGCCCTAGCAGATCACCGCCAGCTATTAGGTAAGGGGGGGAGGATTTTTGGTAAGTAGTGAAGATTGAAAAAAAGAGAGCAATCCTAACGCTGCCTATATGGTTAGCCCTACCAGGTCTGCAAAATCTCCTGATTCAAGGCACAGAGAGACTTCACGCAGGAGAAGCCATTCTGGCCACAGAGCCGCTCCAGTCGCAGGAGAAGTCGCTCACGCCACAGAGGGAGTCGCAGGAGAAGTCGCTCAGGCCACAGAGGAAGTCGCAGGAGAAGTCGCTCAGGCCACAGAGGGAGTCGCAGGAGAAATCGCTCAGGCCACAGAGGGAGTCGCAGGAGAAGTCGCTCAGGCCACAGAGGGAGTCATAGGAGAAGTCGCTCAGGCCACAGAGGGAGTCGCAGGAGAAGTCGCTCCAGTTCTTACTCCAGACACAGCCGCTCCTATCATAAAGGATCTCCTGTCCATAGACAGCGATCACCAGTGCGACCCTCTGGAAATACATGTTGGATATGCGGGGCCGCAGCCCTTCCCGATAAATTGGCCTGCCGTAGATGCTTTGAGGAGGCTACTAGGGAAAAAGAATCGCAGTTTAGAGAGCCTGTAGCTCCACAGATTCTTACTCTGGAGACAGAGTTATCAACGTGAAGTGACTCACCTGCTCCTCCCAGCACGTCAAAAGAGCAGGATTCCCCGTCTGACAATGAGGGGTTGGAAGCATCTGCAGGGTTTGATTTTTCGCTAATTAAACCGTGTGTCAAATCAGTCAAGGAAGCGATCGGATGGGAGGAACCCCAGGAAGTCTAACCAAAGCGGAAAAAATACTTCCCAAACCTTAAATGGGACTCAGAGGCCTTTCCGTTCATTGAGGAATTGGATGATTTAATTTAAAGAGGAATGGCAAGGACTCGAAGAAATCGAGTCTGAATAACAGGCCTTCCAAATTATATCCCTTGAAGGAACCTAAAGTGAGTCCTCTTGTCTCTCCTCCTGTCGTAGACGCATCTCTCATGCGGTTAGCCAGGCATGTGACATTGCCGATCGAAGATGCCATGACATTCAGGGATATCTTGGATAGGAGGATCGACACCGATATGAAGAGGGCCTACCTTGCAGCAGGAGGCGCTTGCAGACCGGCTGTGGCACTTGCAGCTGTAGGCAGGGCCATTTCCAGCTTGTCATCAAACACTGAGAGGTTGGTATCAGAAGGCGCGGACCAGGAGAGCATAATAAAAGCTCTACAGGAGTTAAGTCTCGCGGGGGACTTTTGTGGCAGAGGCTTTGGTGGATGCGATTAAATCGTCATCAAGGGCCATGTTGGCCTCCGTAATGGCCAGGCGGGCACTGTGGCTGAAACCCTGGTCGGCGGATCCTGTCTCCAAATCAAATTGGTGCCGCATTCCATATGACGGCGATAACCTTTTCGGTGCAAAGCTGGATTCAGCAATTTCAAAGGTGACCGGTGGGAAGTCGGGACTGATTCCATCGGTCAGAAAACCGAAACAGCAGAGGCCTCCTCCCTTCAGACGTAATCTGCCAGACAGATACAGGGATGCTAAATCCTATAGGCCAGGAAAAGAATACAGGAGGGGCTGGAAGAACCCCCAGACATCCTTTATGAAGTTTCAGAAGCCCAAGACTCCCGCTTCCAGTGACCAAAAGCCCAGCCAGCAGTAGTGGGGGCAAGGCTTTCGAAATTCAAGCTGGTTTGGGCGAAAGCAATAAAGGACCCTTGGATAGTGGCTACTGTCCATTTCGGGCACAGATGGCCCTTCAAGAGACGTCCCCCAGGGGATCATTTTTGTCCCACCAGACTTCCACCTTCAGGGGAAAACGGTTACTGTTGACCAGTTACATCCAAGAGCTTCTCCAGAAGAAGGCGATAATAGAGGTGCCTGCATCACAGAGCGGTCGGGGATTCTACTCCCCGTTATTTCTGGTCAAGAAAAAATCTAGGGACCTTCAGCCAGTCTTGGATCTAAAGAACCTCAATCGCTCCATTCGAGTGGAGTCGTTCAAGATGGAGAGTTTACAATCAATCCTCCAGGCCATAAATCTGGGAGACTGGATGATCTCCATAGACCTCCAGGACGCATATCTTCACGTCCCGATCCATGTTATTTCCAGAAGTTCCTTCGGTTCTCGGTGAATCAGGGCCACTTCCAGTTTCAGAGTCTCCCGTTCGGGATCTCTACTGCCCCCAGAAATTTCACCAAGGTACTACTACCAGTAATCGCATCCTTAAGGGAGAAAGGGTTGAGAGTCCATCACTACCTGGACGACATCCTCCTCATTTCAAGCAACCAGGAGTCCCTTGTCCAACATTGGGAGGTCCTAGTTGCCACACTACAAAGACTGGGCTGGTTTATAAACTGGAAAAAAAGCAATGCTCATCACACCCAGAGGATAATCTTCCTGGGTGCGGAACTGGATACCCGGACAAACACGGTGGAACTACCGGCAGAAAAGATTTCCCCACTGATTCAGAGGGTGAGAAGAACAATCTCAGCAACATCCCTTCCGGCCAGAGCATGTCTCAGTCTCCTAGGCTCTCTGTCTGCGACCATTCCTATGGTCCAGTGGGCCCAATGGAACGCAAGACCCCTTCAAACGTCCTTTCTGCGCCAATGGGACAGCTTATCCATGACCCAACCGATCTAAATCTCGGAGGAGGTCAAGCGTTCCTTGCAGTGGTGGACTCGTCCCTGCAATCTGAGGAGATGCAAGCACATAGTTCCCCCTCCTCAGGAAACTGTAACCTCAGATGCCATTTTGGAGGGATGGGGGGCACACTACCTGCACTACGCGGCCCAAGGGCGCTGGCCATTCAGGATCCAGGACGCAGTCTCCAATGTGCTGGAGATGAAAGCAGCCTTTCAGGCACTCCTGGCCTTCAGTACTTACCTGAGGGGGAAGCAAGTCGTCCTGAAGATGGACAACAGGGTGGCCGTTGCCTACATCAACAGGCACGGGGGCACCAGAAGTGGGCACAATCGAACCTATTGGTCCTGAGAGCGACCTATATCCCAGGGGTCGAGAATCTCCTAGCATTTGCGATAATAATTCAGACCTGGGGCCCACCAGACATAGACCTGGCGGCCACACCAGCCAATGCAAAGGTTCCTATCAAGAATCCCCTTTCCGTCAGCGGAGGGAGTAGATTGTCTACCACATCCCTGGAACTTCAACCTCCGCTACATTTTCCCTCCGACTCCCCTCATAGCGAGGTTCCTTCTGAGGCTCAAGAGGTCGATGGCACTCGTAGTGGCGGTGATCCCTTTCTGGCCGAGGAGGCCTTGGTTCACTACTCTCCTTCAGTTGAACACAACGGATCCTCTCCCTCTTCCGCTGTCAGCAGATATGCTCTCTCAGGACCAGCTACATCCGAACCCGGAGAGGCTACATCTGATGGCCTGGAGGCTGAGAGGTCTAGGTACCTAGAACAGGGTTGTTCTCAGAGGGTAGTGGAAACACCTACAGAAGGATCTGGGAGAAGTTTACCGCCTTCTCTCAACAACAAGGTTGGGACATATCTTCTCTGACAGCTCCTCAAATCCTGGAATTTCTGCAGTCAGGCCTAGAGAAGGGTCTTCGATCCAGTACCCTGAAGGTCCAGGTTTCAGCCTTATCCGCCCTGACCAGTGTCAAATGGGCACATGATCCTCTGGTTATCCAATTTCAGAGGGCCTGCCTTAAACTAAGGCCACCTAGGAAACCATCATTCCCAGCATGGAACCTCTCAGTTGTCCTGGAAATACTGTCTAATGATCCATTCTCTCCACTCGACAACATTTCCCTTTGGAACCTGATGCTTAAAGTCTCATTTCTGATTGCTATCACTTCAGCAAAGAGGGTCTCAGAGATGCAAGCCTTGATGGCCAAAGAACCGTATCTAGTCGTCTACCCGGACAGGATAGTACTAAACCTTCAGATCGTTTCGTACCTAAGGTATCCTCATTTCACTTTAATCAGGAGATCAACCTTCCAGCCCTTATCACAGATAAAGGTGATCCTCATCCTCTGGATGTCAGGGGCAACATCCTGAAGTACCTCTCAGCAACAGAATCGATCAGGAGATCGGAGAACCTCTTAGTCATCCCATATGGCCATAGAAAAGGTCAGGCGGCCTCGGCTCACACCATCGCTTCATGGCTGGTGAAGACTATCAAAAAGGCATACTCACTGAGTGAGAAACAGATTCCGGAGGGCTTAAAGGCACATTCCACCAGGGCAGTGGCAACTTCTTGGGCAGCCTATTGTAGGGTCTCAGCAGAGACTATTTGTAAGGCGACTACCTGGTCTTCCAGAAACACCTTTATGTCACATTATAGGGTGGATTCTGCACAACTTTCAACAGTAGATTTGGGAAGGGCCGTAATTCAGGCCAACTCCTCTGTTTCTTGTTAATAAATTTATTTTTCTTGCATTCCCACCCAGTCTGCGAGTTACTCCCCAGAGTGTATGCTGCCATGATGTGACAGGAAAATGGAAAATTGTATACTTGCCTTTCCGTAATTTTCCTTTCCTGTCGCATCTTCATGGCAGCATACAATAAACCCACCCATAGAAGGTGATTAATATATATACAGAGAATGCTGGGGCGGGGGCCGTAGCTTCATCTTATAGTTATGTGGTCCTATCAGGTTGTGGAGGCGGAGTCACAACCCAGAGTGTATGCTGCCATGAAGATGCGACAGGAAAGGAAAATTACGGAAAGGTAAGTATACAATTTTCAATTTTTTGACCTGTTGATATGTAAAATAGGTCCACCTATTCTGGTGAGTCCAGGCTGTCTAAAGCCCCATACACACGCGCGGATTATCCGAGGACCAGGTCCGTCGGACCATGTCCGTCATACTTTGTCTGATGTTGGTTTTGCGTACACACGGTCAGACAAAGTTGTCGGAAAATCCGATCATTCTGAACGTGGTGACGTTTGTTGCCTACGACGGGACTACGTAGAGGCTAGTAGCCAATAGCTTTGGTCTTGTAATGTGATCTGAGCATGCGTAGCACTTTGTCCGGTCGGACAACCGTACACACGATCGGATTTGGTGTGATCGCACCGTGTTGTCGGCAAATCTATCCAGCAGGAGATAGGACTTTGTCCGTCGGACAATCCGACGTACACTGTCCGATGGTGCATACACGGTCTGATTTTTCAACAACATTGTCCGATCGGACAGAATCCATGCAAAAATCCGACCGTGTGTATGGGGCTTAAAGGAGAGTGCACTGGGTGGTAATTTAATTTCAGCGGAATAAGCGGAGCACCTTTAAATGTGAAACACATTTATGAACTAATATTTTGGTATTGTTTTACATTTTTCCACATCATGGACTTTTGGTGAAGTGGACTTCGTTCTTTCCACCTCATATAATATCTATGCACTGTTTACACTTATGTGATATTTTTTTTGTTTTAGTGTTTAATGGTAGAGATGGCCTTGCGGTTTGCCCAGCAGTCGGTTCGCGGAGAACTTTGCTTGTTCGCAATTCACCAAACCGGCGGACTTATGGCGCTGTTCGCTGCCGGACATATTCTTTTACATTGTGAAGAACCTTGACCCATGACACATCCATCATGGGGTACAGGACAGCCAATTAAGAAATTTCAGCACATGGACATACCCCCTACCTTATAAATAGACCTGATCTGGCTGCCATTTTACATTCTGTCTTTTGTCAGTGTAGGGATAGGACGCTGTGTGGAGCAGGGACAGTCTGTACTCACTAGCTATTAGGTCCACAAAAGTCCTTTTTAGGGACTGGTATAGGTGTATAGAAGAGGGAGAGAGGTGTAGGGAGAGAGTTTGCTGTTTGGAGCAGGGACAGTCTGTACTCACTAGGTAGCTACTATTAGGTCCACAAAAGTCCTTTTAAGGACTGGTATAGGGGTGTAATACACATATAAAATACTTTCAAATATAGAAAGCATAGTATAGTGAGTGCATTCCTACTGTGCAGCATTGTGACTGCTGAGTGGTTCCGCAGCTCTTTTGTCAGTGTAGGTAGAGGTTACTGTGTGTCTCAGGGAACAGATTGTAGCGACACAAATCGCTAACGAATATAGGTCCACAAAAGTCCTTTTAAGGACTGGTATAGGTGTACTATTTGGTGTGCAGTATATAAGGGTGTAATACACGTATAAAATACTTTCATATATAGAAAGCATAGTATAGTGCATTTCTACTGTGCAGCATTGTGACTGCTGAGCGGTTCTGCAGCGATACTAAAAAGAGTGACAAACACAATTAGAAAAAAGTATTATAACTGGTGTGATAGACCAGTTGCCCCCCAAAACTACAGATTAAAGCGGGGTGTTATATACCGTCTTCCACATATACTGCACTTCTCTAGAGCAGTGTTTCTCAACTCCAGTCCTCAAGGCGCCCCAACAGGTCATGTTTTCAGGATTTCCCTCAGATGAAATGGCTGCGGTAATTACTAAGGCAGTGAAACTGATCAAATCACCTGTGCAAAATAATGGAAAGCCTGAAAACATGACCTGTTGGGGCGCCTTGAGGACTGGAGTTGAGAAACACTGCTCTAGAGACTTTTGTCACAGGGTCATTTAAAAAATGACAGGCAGAGGAAAAGGCAGGCCCTTCCGCAGGGATGGTAGGGGTAGGGCAGGAGCACCAGGCTTGAGCCAAAGAGGGAAGTTGCAGAAGGTGTGTTCGATTACGTCAAAGGACGCACCAGACTTGGTTGAGTGGCTCACTCAGCCTTACTCTTCTGCACCCTCCTCATCCTCTCTATCTGCACTCTCTTCACTCTCTGCTGTGTGCACCCCCAGAGACACTACCACCAACACCACCACCACCATATACCCTCCGCTTGAGTCACAGGAATTATTTTCCGATCCATCATTACAAGACATTTCCAATGCGCAGCCATTCTTGGCATTGGATCAGGAAGAGGAGGTAACAACAACCGCCACTCAGCAGTCTGATGACAGTACCCAGATCAGCCCAAGGAGGTTGGTCCCCGCTGTTGCTGCCTACTCCGAGATCTCTAATTATAGTGGTGGGGAAGGTGATGTCGATGATGACGTGTCTAGGGACGTCACGTGGCCCACAAGAGAGAAAGAGGAGGGGAGTTTAGAGGGAGAGATGGACCAGCAGATAGGGAGGAGAAGCAGGCTGAACTTACATTGCACAGGAGGGAAAACCAGACTGCTAATCTATCAGGAGCGAGGCATCAACCATGTACAGTCACATCTGGCGCTCCCAGGACGCCGGCACATGGCTCTGCAGTGTGGGCTTTTTTTAACGTGTCTGCTGCTGACAATAGTGTTGCCATCTGCAGCCTTTGCAGTCAACGCATAAGTCGCGGTAAGCCCAACACTCACCTAGGGCCGACCGCCTTAAGAAGGCACATGAGCTGCCATCACCGAGCCCAGTGGGAGCAACGCTGTCAGAACTCACAAAGCCACACTCCAGGCTCTCACCGTCCAGCCTCTTCTACTTCTCCTTCTCCTCTCTCCTCAGAATTGTCCTCCACTCCACCTTCCATCATGCCGTCGTCACGTTTTTCTTGAAAAAGGCAGGCTTCTGTGGGCCAAATGTTCAAGCGTAAAAAAATCATGACGCCGGATAACCCTCTTGCCCAAAGGTTGACCGCTGGCTTGTCAGAACTAATAGCCCGTCAACTACTGCCATATAAACTGGTGGACTCGGAGGCCTTTTGAAAATTTATGGCCATTGGAACACCACAATGGAAGGTCCCAGGAAGGAAGTATTTCTCACAGAAGGGCATCCCAGAGCTATATGGCCATGTTCAGCGGCAAGTGAATGTATCTCTGGCACACAGTGTCGGTGCCAAGATACATCTGACCACAGACACGTGGTCTAGCAAACACGGGCAGGGAAGGTCTATAACTTTTACTGCCCACTGGGTGTACCTTCTGACGGCCGTCAAGCATGTAACCCGTGACACCCGTGTAGATTTGGTTTTACCGCCAAGGATTGCATGCAGGCCTGCCTCTTCTTCTCCTCCTCCTACTCCATCCTCCCTCTCCTCCTCGGCTGACTCCTCCTTTTCCGCTGCTAGCGTCTCTTGCCGCCCAAGATCCCCAGAACCTATTCGACATGCCAGGTGAGACGTTGCCATGCTGCGTCTGTTGTGCCTGGAAGCCAAGAGCCACACTGGCCCTGCACTCCTTTCAGCTTTGCATTCACAGGCAGATCAGTGGCTAACACCGCTCAATTTGACAGTTGGTAAAGTGGTGTGCGACAACGGTGCCAATCTGCTGAGCGTGTTGAAACAGGGCAAAATTACACATGTGCCATGCATGGCACATGTCTTAAACTTGGTCGTGCATCGATTCGTTGTCAAATACCCTGGGGTCCAGGACATCTTGCGGCAGGCAAGGAAAATCTCGGCCCATTTCAGAAGATCTTAAACAGCCATGGCTCGCCTTGCTGACATTTAGTGGCGACGCAATCTGCCGGTCAGACGTCTTATTTGTGATTGCCCGATGCGATGGAACTCAACCTTGTATATGCTTGATAGGCTGCTCCAGCAGAAACGTGCAGTTAACGACTACCTGTACGAACTCTGCGGCAGAACAGGTTCTGGGGGGCTTGTTTTTTTTCACTGCGCCAGTGGCTGCTCATGCGCGACGCATGCAGACTTCTGCGGCCATTTGATGAGATCACCAAACTGGTCAGTAGCAGCCATTACGCCATCAGTGACATCGTACCTGTATATGCATAACTCTATAAACGATTTATATAATCTAACACACGGACCTTTTTTCTACCTTTGGCTCACTTGTACAAAAAAAGCACACCGTACTATATGCCCGTACCCTCCTGTTTGAAGAGGTTGAGCGGTGTCATATTTTTGGGTCCTGCAGCAAGTTGCTGGTATCAGTGCTCTCTATCTCGGTGCTGGTGTCAGTGCTCTCTATCTCGGTGCTGGTGTCAGTGCTCTCTATCTCGTTGCTGATGTCAGTGCTCTCTTTCTCGTTGCTGGTGTCAGTGCTCTCTATCTCGGTGCTGGTGTCAGTGCTCTCTATCTCGGTGCTGGTGTCAGTGCTCTCTATCTCGGTGCTGGTGTCAGTGCTCTCTATCTCGTTGCTGGTGTCAGTGCTCTCTATCTCGGTGCTGGTGTCAGTGCTCTCTATCTCGGTGCTGGTGTCAGTGCTCTCTATCTCGGTGCTGGTGTCAGTGCTCTCTATCTCGGTGCTGGTGTCAGTGCTCTCTATCTCGGTGCTGGTGTCAGTGCTCTCTATCGCGGTGCTGGTGTCAGTGTTCTATCTCAGTGCTGGTGTCAGTGAGGGAGATAACAGCAGAGAAGCCAATCAGCAGGCAGTGCCAGCACCATGGCTGAGGATCAGCACTAGACTGGCACCTCCGGACCACTGCAGTGGAGCCCTGCATAGGTGGGGATAAGGGCCGGGCAGAGGGAGGGGTCAGGGGCTCAAGCACAGGTTGGCACACTGGGACACTGGCACAAGACTGCGCTGCCCTGACTGTGGGACTGATCATCTCCTGCACCCCCTTCATAGCCTGGTCTGACCTTGCCTCTCCTCCATTGCCTTCATGCGCTCCTGAATTGACAAAATATCACAGATAAAAAAAGAATGCTTGTAGTTGTCGATCCCAGATTCACTTAATACTTCTGGTATGTCAGTGTCCATGTTGTGGGACTATGTGTGCACAGCTAGTAAGTATTTTGTGGCTGCAAATATGACCTGGAGGTTTTTAAGGATGGCTTGCCAAAAAAATGAATGGGGTTCGCGAACATTTGGGCACGTTCGCGGATCGCGTTCGCGAAACGTCCCGTCAGAAGTTCGTCCATCACTATTTAATGGTATAATATTTATGCACTTTTTGCACTTATGCAATCATTTTTTTAAAAACTAGCGCTGCTGTAATTAACATATACAATTTGCACTTGGTGGACACACTTAGTTTATCAGTAGCAGCTTGTTTTATTTAATGTTCTCTTAGTGTGAGGATTTAGCGGGCTTAGCGCTGTTGGTTTACTTTCAGCATTCAAATGAATGGGCTGAACGTGTGAAGGCAAACCTAGATTTAAAACATATTTGCCAGAGAGACTGGATGATTATACATACCTTCATAGAAAAGCTGGAAGTCTTTCTGCAGAGGTTCTTGTAGAGAGTCATGTTGGACTTTACAGGAGAAGGTCTGGTTCCGGTCATCTTTGGTCGGTGTGATTGTCATGGTGCTGTCTACGTGGTACATTCCATCTTTATGCATTTGTGGTTTCCCCATGAAATTATTTCTCAGGACCTCTCCGTTTCTGTACCAAGTAATCAAGATATCCGGAGGGAAGAATCCAGTGGCCTTACAGGTCAGGGTGTTCTCTGTATTTCTCTGGACCTTCGTACTTTGTATAGAGAGTAGAGGTTTAGCTGCAGGGAACACAGATAGAGGTATGAAGTGGGATATGCTGTATATACTTTTTAGAAACCTCTATCCAAAGTAGGACAGATATGTACAAGTGTGGGGTATTGACTGTCAAAACAGATATGTACAAGTGTGGGGTATTGACTGTCAAAACTGTTGTTCTTTTTAGCTTTTAATAGAGGGTTAAAACCTCTGTCGGATTTTTTTGCTGCGCCTGTCTCCTAAAGGGTATTTATCTTCTCTATTTGTTTTGTGACCATTGTCATTGGGGCCAGAAAGTGAGGGGAAATTCATAATATTGGATCTTCTACTAAAACAGGATAAAGAGGTGATCTTCCGATGCTGACCCCTGTTCCAGTGACATCTTTCTAAATGAGCATTTTGAGTCACTTTGCAGAGATTTCCACTTGCTAAGTACTTTTTCATGTTTATTATATTAATAAAGATTATATCAGGTGATTTTGCCATGAAAGTCCTTGTTCATGCACTTCCTATTGTGACAACACTCTCGTTCTCACCCAGTAGTGCTCTTGCGTTGACAACCTGTCACACAGCATCCAGTAGAGATTACCAGGGGCCACTTTAATACACATTATGTAAGCATAGTTCACTGTTGTCACTGTCTGAAGCCCCACACTCTGCCACCTTCATTTAACCCAAAATTCACAAGTTGATCATTTAAATCTCATGTCTAGGGTAAGCAGCAGGGAAAGTGACACACTTGAAAAACCAAAGTCCAGCTTAAGGTACCTTTGAGAGAAAGCAGATACTGTAAGTTAGAAGCTATGCAGGGCATCAAAAACCTTCAATAGCCTTGGAACTTCAGAAAATTTCTGCTAAAGCCCTGCCATGTCATAAACAGCCTGTACTACTCTCAACTTTCAGTCATATTACATGATTCCTATGGTAAAGGAGTTACCTTCCAAAAAAGTGGCTGCACTAATGAGGCACCAAAAACGCCTGATTTTCAAGGCCTGGGAGGCTAATAAGACCCATTAGACCTCCTAATAGGTAGACCTCCTAAAATATATAGAAGATCTCTTTCATATTTGGTTTCTAACAAAGCATAATTTCATTCTGCTAATTATTATGATGGTTTGCAAATTTTTAAACCCTGTTATATGGAAATATAGTTTTACATTGGATAGTTGACATTAAGGGTATGTCCCTTGGGATACTATAACACAACAATACACCCCTCAGACCCTTTGATTGGGTGGAAGTAATTCTGCAATGCCTTCTCAAGGGTCAAGAAAAAGCTGATGCATTTGGCAGCTGGAACTTTCGTTTACCATCAAAACTACCAGGGGTTCTAGATTATTTTACTGTTGCTTATGACTGTTTTGTAGTGTATTTTTTGTAAATATTTAATGCACTGTTTTCTTTTTCATTAAAAACAATATTTAAATATTCTTAGGTCGAATCTTTGAATGCTCTAATTAGAAACGAAGAACTTGGTCTCTGTGAAGAAGTTATCATGATGCTGTGAATGGTGTGCGTTTTTGTTAAAACAAATAGGGGCAGCTACTGTGTATGTAAAGAAGCAACTGCTCAGTTAACCTGCCCCATTGACAACCACTATTAGCCTATTTGTGCTTTTATTGTTATCCCATGAGCTGGAAAATCTCCGCGCAGGGTGAGGCTTTACAACATGCCCCATAGGTGAGGACTACAAACAGCTCTGATGACACACATTGAGCAGGCATTACCCACCAGTGTCACTATCAAGAATCCGGTCCACAACAAGGATGCAGGCAGGTAGAGTTTGATGCTGCTCCAGTTCGGAGGGTTAGTGTTAACTGTGTTTCCCAGCTGTTTCTTGGTGGGCTTTCATGGGTCCAACCCACTGTAAAAATGGGACAAGGGTCTGATCCAGGCTTAAGAGGTACTCCGTCCTGGTAGCCTGCTGGATGTGTCAAGGCTGTAATCCCAACTAATGTGTAAAGCAGTGACTCAATCCAAAAATGCCTAGCGTAGCCCAGAAGAGCGCACCCTGGGGTAGGCCTCCTATGTGACCCCCACTGGGCGCCCAATAAGGGAAGGGAACATGAAGGAGGTACCACCTGCCTACCCTAAAAGGATGCAAAGTCAATGCTGAAGAAAATTCATAAAGACAGGAAGTGGCTGAATAAGGCTGAAGATCAGCAACACTAGGATACAAATAAAGGTAAAAACAGTATTTTATGGGGAAAAAAAACATGGCGATTTGTCTATGATACAAAGTGCTTTGGCAAACTAAAAACCATCTAGTTAGAGATTAGATCTATATTTAACATGAAAGCAATGTTGACCTTGACATTAACATTTACAATTTTAATCTAGTAGGTGCCCTTACCAAACACTTTTAATGAAATTTTCTTCTCCTTGTTTTCAGCGTTGTAGATAACGGTACACATATAGGTGCCCCTATCAGAGATGGTCACATTAGATATGTGTAATGTGGCGATACCATCCCCTAGGGATTCCACATTGAGGGACATCCTGGGGTCTTGAGTGGAGAAGACTTTGTTGTCATATCTCAGGATGACTTTTCCCTGGAAGGTCCATGATATGATCAGGAAGTTAAGATCCAGCGTCTGTTTATCCACTGAGAAGGAGCAGGTGAGGATGGTGTCCTTGGTTAAAAGGGCCCTTTGTGTAGAAGGAGCAGAGACATCCAAAGCTGCATCTATTGAGATACATTAACAGGTAAGTTTATGAAAAAGTAATACTTATAAAATGTATAGGAGCAAAGAAAATAAAGTGCTGCTGGGGAGGGAGACAAAAAAATAGACAAATTAAACTATATGTAAGTATGTAAACCTTTTGTTTCATTTTGGATAGAATTTAGAAGGGTTAGAACACCTGCTAGATATTTCTTGCTCCATGTCCCTTCTGGAAAGATTCACCTCACTATTGGTCCTGGTGACCATTGTCTCTGGTACACAACTTGATGGGAAATCTGAACTTTTTGATTTGTCAATGAAAGGTGAGGAGATATCTTCCCATGGGTAAACTTGTTCTAGTAAAAGCTATTTAAGAGGAGATATCCCCTTAATATCCCCTTAATTTGGAGAGATCTACTTTTACTTCCTGCTGTGTCTCAGGATCAATTTGGATTTCTATTCAAATCTAAAAGAAAAGGGTTTGACTTTAAATACACTTTAATGCAGTTCTTAATTAACCACTTACCCACTGGGCACTTAAACCCCCTTCCTAACCAGACCAATTTTCAGCTTTCGGTGCTCTCACACTTTGAATGACAATTACTCAGTCATGCAACACTGTACCCAAATGAATTTTGTGTCCTTTTTTTCACACAAATAGAGCTTTCTTTTGGTGATATTTAATCACTGCAGGGTTTTTTTTTTTTTTGCGCTATAAATCAAAAAATACTGAAAATTCGGTAAAAAAAAAAAAATTCTTTGTTTCTATTAAAATTTATTGCAGAGTATTGCACAGTGGTGGCAGAGTATTGCACAGTGGTGGCAGTGTATTGCACAGTGCTGGCAGAGTAGCTGTCACTGACCAGCGCTGTGGGCACTACACATCCAGCCCACAGCGCTGGTCCCATCTCTACCCCTCTCTGCTTCTCCCCTCTCATTGTACGGATTGGTACAGAGAGGGGAGGGAGGAACCGGCATCATGTCGTGACGTTGGTTTCTGTACATGTGATCGCTCCGTCATTTGACGGAGCAATCACGTGGTAAACGGCCGCTATCAGCGGCCGTTTACCGTGATCCGTGATGCGCCGGGTCCTCGGGACCCGGCAGTCACGAATGTTCCCGTGTACGCGCCCCAGGGGGCGCGTGGGAGCAAGTTTCTGGGAGGATGTCCGTAGGACGTCTACCCAAAATAAGCCGACCGCGCTGTAGCCGTCTTTCGGCTATGGCCCGGTCAGCATTTGGTTAATACAACATAAAAAGATTATTTTAATGCAAGTAGTGTAAGTACTAGAGTTTGACCTGGTATCAACCTCTTGCAGCTCCACTGTAATGCGTAGCGGTCAGCCCATTCCATTTACATTGACAGAACTTGTCTGAGGCACCACCGGATTTCTTCAAATCAGGTGGGTCCAGCTTCACCGACAACAGCCTATTATCCAAGCGACTTGTTTGTGGTTCTATCCTCCACTGCACAGTGTAACCCCCTGCCCCCCACCCCAAGTTGTTATACAGGTTTTACATGTAAGTGTACTATTTATTTTTGTGCCTAAATGACAATACACACTGATCCTATGTCCTGGCTGTTTGCTCTTTTTCATGTTCTCCCAGCGCAGCCAGAAAACTGACCATGCTATGATAGATGTGCTCTCCTGCCTAGTGTAATCAGTTTGAAATATGAAATCAAGGGACTGGCAGGATCGCTAGGAATTTAACATAAAGAAAGCAATACAAAGAGAACAGGATACTTTTTAACATAGCAGCACAGCCCACGGTCACAGTCACTCTTTGGTTCAATACACAGTCTAAGGTTATTCTTTTTGGTGTTTTTTTGGGGTAACATAGATAGGCATGGGGAAATTGAGTGGGATACTCCAAAAAGAACTATGTACAAAGTGAGGACGGTAAACTTCCAAATAATGATAAACCAGTTATAGGGACACACTATTACATTGAGTGAGCTTGGTTTGTGTTTGGCTCGGACTGGAAGGGTGGGTTTTGGTTGATTAGGATAGGATGTCTGTGTCTGGTTCTGTGGTGATTGTGTTGAACCTGACCCCATATGTTCCCCCTGTACAGTTGTTTGGGCGATCTGGCTGTGTATGATGCTGGAGTGTTGTGATGGGGTCAAGGGCGGGTTGGATGGGTGTTGGTTTGGGTGCCATATGTGTGGTTTATGTGTGTGGTGGGTGGGTTGGTATTATGCCCCGGTGAACTGGCACTTTGGGGGTTGTGTCAGTTTTTGGGGGGTGGTTCGGCGGTTGGGATGTGTGTAGGGGTCCCCTTTATGTCCCGTGGGAGGGTGCAAGGGCATTGGGATTTGTTTTGTGTGTGTGAGTTTGTGCAAATGTTGTAATTGGGTGTGAAAATATTAGTTAGGCCCCCTTTAGTCAACATACTGTGGACACGTGCTGATCTGGCTTTTTGATACGTGTCTTTTTTATACTGTAGTATTTCAGGCATGGTAATTATATCCGCCTGAGTCTACCTCTGTATGATCCAGTGTCCATTAGACTTTGTCCTGGGTACTGACACCTTGGACTATATGGTCAATCCATAGCTCTGGTTCCCTACATATTGGGAAATGCATATAGCCATATTTGGATAACGTTGGTGAGCACTTTTCAAAATTTTCTGCCATTATTGCTTTCTAGAATATGATAAATATATGTAGCACTCTGGAATTTAGGCAGGGTTGCTCCCCACAGATGTACTTGTCAGGAGTAGTTATCCTGGTTGATTGTTAGAGATCCATTGATTTCTCCCTAAGTTTGGTTTTGTTGGACTTTTCTCGTCTATCACTAGGTGGCCAGGGTACTTGGTGGTTAGGGATGAGCCGAACATGCGAACAGGCAAAAAATTTGTGCGAACACTGTTAAAGTCTATGGGACACGAACATGAATAATTAAAAGTGCTAATTTTGAAGGCTTATATGCATGCTATTGTCATAAAGTGTTTGGGGACCTGGGACCTGCCCCAGGAGACATGTATCAATGCAAAAAAAAGTTTTAAAAACAGACTTTTTTTCGGGAGCAGAAATTTTAATAATGCTTAGAGTGAAACAATAAAAGTGAAATATTCCTTTAAATTTCGTACCTGGGGGTATCTATAGTATGCCTGTAGAGTGACACATGTTTCCAGTGTTTAGAACAAGTCCGAGAGCAAAATGACATTTCTAAAGGAAAAAAAGTCATTTAAAACTGCTTGCGGCTATAATGAATTGTCGGTCCCGGCAATACACATAAAAGTAATTGAAAAAAAGGCATGGGATTCCTCCACAGTCCATTACCAGGTCCTTCAGGTCTGGTATGGATATTAAGGAAAACCCTGTGCCAAATTAAAAAAAAAACGGCGTGGGGGTCCCCCTGAAAATCCATACCAGACCTGAAGGGTCTGTTATGGATATTAAGGGGACCCCCACGCCAAAATGTAAAAAATAAATCCATACCAGACCCTTATCCGAGCATGCAACCTGGCAGACCGCAGGAACAGAGGGGGGGACAAGAGGGCCCCCCCTTCTGAACCATACCAGGCCACATGCCCTCAACATGGGGAGGGTGCTTTGGGTAGTCCCCCAAAGCACTGTGTCCCCATGTTGATGGGGACAAGGACCTCATCCCCACAACCCTTGCCCGGTGGTTGTGGGGGTCTGCAGGCGGGGGGGCTTATCGAAATCTGGAAGCCCCCTTTAACAAGGGGACCCCCAGATCTCGGCGTCACCCCCTGTGTAAAATGGTAAAGGGGTACAAGTATCCCTACCATTTCACAAAAAAGTGTCAAAATGGTAAAAAAAACAATAGCCGGTTTTTGACAACTCCTTTATTAATAATATCTTCTTCTTTCCCCCACTTCTTCTTCCATCTTCTTCTGGTCTTCCTTCGGTTTTCTCCTTCTTCCTCCATCTTCCTCTGCTTCTTCCTCCGGTCCTCTGCTTCTTCCTCCGGTCTTCTCCTTCTTCCTCGCTTCCTCCTCCAGACGATCCGCCTCAATGAGAGGCTCCCACTGTGTGACGATTCTGTTCTTGTGACAGTTCTTATATAACTGATGGTGGTGCCACCCGATGACCCTGCTCCCTCTGACACACGGGGACTTCCCCATGGCTTCCCCGTGGTGTCAGAGGGGGGCGGGGTCACTTGTTTACGTAAAGGGGTAGCCCCGCCCCCTCTAATGCCACGGGAAAGCCATAGGGAAGTCCCCGTGCGTCAGAGGGGGAGCTGGGTCACCGGGTGGCCCCGCCCTCAGTTATATAAGAACTGTTACAAGAACAGAAGCGTCACACAGCAGGAGCCCCCCATTGAGGCGGATCGTCTGGAGGACGAAGCGGGGAAGAAGAAGCTGGAGGAAGATGCCGGGGAAAGATGGAGAAGACCGGAGGAAGAAGCAAAGGACCCGAGGAAGAAGCAGAGAAAGATGGAGGAAGAAGCGGGAAGAAGAAGATGGAGGAAGAAAGAGAAAACCGAAGGAAGACCAGAAGAAGATTGAGGAGGAAGTGGGGGAAAGAAGAAGACATTGATAATAAAGGAATTGTCAAAAACCATCAAAATGGGGACAAGGTGCTTTGGGGGGCTACCCCAAAGCACCCTCCCCATGTTGAGGGCATGTGGCCTTGTACGGTTCAGGAGGGGGGGCGCTCTCTCGTCCCCTCCTCTTTTCCTGCGGCCTGCCAGGTTGCGTGCTCAGATAAGGGTCTGGTATGGATTTTGAGGGGGGCCCCTACGCCGTTTTTTTTTACATTTTGGCGCAAGGTTCCCCTTAAAATCCATACCAGACCTGAAGGGTCTGGTATGGATTTTAGGGGGACCCCCACGCAATTTTTTAAAAATTTTGGTTGGGGGTTCCCCTTAATATTCATGCCAGACCCAAAGGGCCTGGTAATGGACTGGGGGAGGGGGACACATGCCATTTTTTTCAATGACTTTTATCTGTATTACCGGGACCCGACAATTCAGTATAGCTGCAAGTAGTTTTAAATGACCTTTTTTCCTTTAGAAATGTGATTTTGTGCAGGGACTGTTCTAAACACATGAAAAATGTGCCACTTTACAGGCATTACTAGGTATTTCACTTTTATTGTTTCACTTTAAGCATTAATAAAATCACAGCTCCCGAAAAAACAGCCATTTTTAAAACTTTTTTTTTGTATTGATACATGTCCCCTGGGGCAGGACCCTGGTCCCCAAACACTTTTTATGACAATACCATGCAATACAATATATAAAGCAATCAGCGCAAACCTGAAATAACTAAAATAAATAACGTGCAAGCTGAACACAAAAAAGGCCAATCACGAATCCTTCAAAGTACAATGTAAAAAGTGAAAACAAGTGCAGCGCATCAAAAAAATATATGATAAAAATGAATAGGTACAAAAACTAAATATTGTGACAAAAGTTCATATCTTGACTAGGGATGGGCCCGGTGTTCGATTCAAACCCACGTTCGAATCAAGCACCGGGCGTTCGCCCGCTCGGCAACTATTTGGGCCGTTCGCATCACATTCGTGTGATGCGAGCGGCCCTCAATGCATTGCGCAGGCGCAGTGCATTGCTGGCTGATGATTGGCCAAGCATGCACTGTGACCCCGCATGCTTGGCCAATCACAGCGCCTGCAGCGAGGAGAGCAATAATTGGCTACAGGCAGGATGCCTGTAGCCAATTATAGCTCAGGGGCTTTAGTACACGCCCCACTGTATAAAAGGCTGCTGCGCCGTCGGCCTAGTGCACATGTGTTTCGGCTTTGATTCTTAATAGGCAGACTGCTGCTGATGCTGATTCATTGCTGATTCATTATCATTACTACTGAAGTGAATACTGATCATTTCTGCTGATTGCACTGCTGCTGAGTGGTGACATTATCTGCTGCTGAGTCTAACTGCTTTGATTCTGGGGATTAGTCTGGTGTGTGTGTGCTGTTAGTACAGCATTGCAGTAGCACCCTCTGTCATATGCTGTTAGTACAGCATTGCACCATAACCTTCTGTCCTATTGTGATCTAAGGCAGGCAGGCAGGCAGGGATTTATAGGGGGATTTACTAAAACATTTAATGTGAAAATGGCTTAATGTAGCTTAACGTGTAATAAAGTGCCTAAACCTCAATCAATTGCCCTGAAGTTTCATGCGATTCGGAGTTCCACAAGGCAAATTAAGGACATTAAGCTTGTTTTTTGGCTTAACGTACAAAAAAGACCTTAAATGTTAACCAATTTCCTCCAAACTTCACACAATAGAAGACTCTATCCATGCCAAAATATTTTAAAAATTGCAGCTCATTTAGTAAATCACACCAAAAGTTATTCACATTAAGCTATATTTTACAATGCTAAAACATTTTAATGTGAAAATGGCTTAATGTAGCTTAACGTGTAATAAAGTGCCTAAACCTCAATCGATTGCCCTGAAACTTTGCACAGCCTATGATCTCAATTTCCCAAACCCATTTAAGAAATTTCATGAGATTCGGTGTTCCACAAGGCAAACTAGGGACATTAAGCTTGTTCAGGCCTCACCCCCGTGAGGCCGATCGTGGGTCCCGCGGACTCGATCGCCGCGGGGATACCCGCGATCGTCTCACGGGAAGGCTGAACGGGGAGATGCGGAAATAAACAGCATCTCCCCATTCTGCCTAGCAACTAATGACACTGATCTCTGCTCCCTGTGATTGGAGCAGAGATCAGCATTCACTAGCTGACAGCCATGCCCCCCCACAGTAAGAAGCACACCTCTAGGCACACTTAACCCCTTCACTGCCAGTGTCATTTACACATGAATCAATGCATTTAAATAGCATTGATTGCTGTATAAATGACAATGGTCCCAAAAATTTGTCAAAAATGTCCGATGTGTCCGCCATAATGTCGCAGTCACAATAAAAATCGCTGATCGCCGCCATTACTAATAAAAAAAAAATATTAATAAAAATGCTATAAAACTATCCCCTATCTTGTAAACGCTATAACTTCTGCGCAAACCAATTAATAATCGCTTAGTGCGATTTTTTTTTTACCAAAAATATGTATAAGAATACGTATCGGCCTAAACTGAGGAAAAAAAATGTTTTTTTATAAATTTTTGGGGGATATTTATTATAGCAAAAAATAAAAAAGAATGTGTTTTTTTTCAACATTTTCGCACTTTTTTGTTTATAGCGCAAAAAATAAAAACTGCAGGGGCGATCAAATACCACCAAAAGAAGTCTCTATTTGTGGGGAAAAAAGGACATCAATTTTGTTTGGGAGCCACGAATCGCAAAAAGGGGCCTTGTCCTTTGGCTGCAAATTGGTCCGGTCTGAAAGTGGTTAATGTAGCTTAACGTGTAATAAAGTGCCTAAACCTCAATCAATTGCCCTGAAACTTTGCACAGCCTAAGATCTCAACTTCCCAAACCTATTCAAGAATTCCAGATTGTGACAGACCTAGCCAGGACACAGGCTTTTTGAGAGGACTAAATGCGAGCCTCCTGCCAACCGATTATGGGCCCTGGATTTTAAGGGGCACAGGGTGAAGGAGAACCCCAACCCCAGTCAGATTCAATGCTGTATATATGTGTATATATAATGTGTGTTGTCTCATGCTGTTGGGACACACACTGTCAGATGCTAGTGTCATGAACTCAAGATGTTAATTGAGAGGGATGATCACATTGTCCTCTGTACAATGTAGTAGACGGTCCGTCTGTTACTGGTAGTCTCCTGCTATTGTGATAAAATGTCGTGTGGTTGTAATTATGATAATTTATAATCAACTGTGTTTAGCTCGGTGACAACAAGTCTGGCCTGTAGTGAAATCCTGAGTCACATCAGCTGCTTAAAGGGATTAGTTAATTAGTTTATGTTAAGTTGTTACAGGTGTATTGTTAGAGTAATATGAGCAGGAGAGGGGACCTCCTCTCCTATTGTATATAAATACTTGTAATTTTGGTTCTAAAAAAGAGAGTCCATGTTGAGCAGCTAAGCAAGTCTCGTCTCGTTTGGTGCTTGGGAGCGGTTGGAATATCTGATATCCGTATCCAGACTGGGAGGAAGTGATATATGACGAACGCACTCAAGAGGAGTGTAGGGACGTTCCGTCACATTGTTGGCAAGCAGTGGGATGCTTCCTGCAGTCTGGGACATCCAAACTTCCACCTGGATCCAAGGTTCGGATAGCAGGAGAGGAGGAGAGGTACAGATACTAGCCGCCATGGAAGAGGAATTTAGAAAGAGGTTGCGAGAGATGCAGCTACAGCACAGAGGACCAGTATCAGAGCAGGTCCTGCTGGGATTTTTTTATTCTATTCGCTGCAAACTCTGGAAGGAAGCGCTAGCCCGTGAGCGGCGTCACCAGGGAAAAGTTCTCCCCTCCAACCAGGAAAGGTACTGGTCGCAGAATGGATTGCGGGTGCTGTTTTTGGGAGAAAAAACGCACAAGGAGCAGACAGCTGAATTAAGCAGGCTGGTCTGGGCAGAGATGAAGCTGGATGAGAGTTACAGAGCCCTCCGGTGGCATGTATCCCAAGCATTAGACATGTGCGATTCGTTTCGTACGAATTCGTAATTCGTACGAATTTTTCGAAATTCGTACGAATTTACGAATCCGTAGTACGAATTTTTTCGAATCCGAATTCCGTACGGAATACGAGATTCCGTTTACGAATTTCGTCGCCGAATTTATTCGAATCCGACTACCAAATATCGAATTTCAACTAATATGAAAGAAATTATTATAGCGGATATAACGAATGATTCGAATGAATTCGAATGAATTCGAATGGATTCGAATGAATTCGAATGACAAAGTGTAATTTTTGCAGGAAAAATTCCGTTTACGAATTTCAGCTCCAAATTGTTCGAATCTTACTACCAATATCGAATTTCAACTAATTCAAAAGAAATTATTATAGCAGATATAACGAATGAATTCGAATGAATTTGAATGATTCGAATGACAAAGTGTCATTTTTGCTGAAAAAAAAGCTATTTAAAATCACTTGTGGCTATTGCAGAACAGTCATTCATTGATATAAAAAAAAAAAAGCGTAGGGGTCCCCTGGGGTCCCCCCCAAATATCCATAGCAGACCCTTCAGGTCTGGGATGGATTTTAAGGGGAACCCCGGCCAAAAAAAAAAAAATGGCGTAGGGTCCCCCTCATAATCCATACCAGACCCTTTATCCGAGCACGCAACCTGGCAGGCCGCAGGAAAAGAGGGAGGGACGAGAGCGGCCCCCCTCCCGCCTGAACCGTACCAGGCCACATGCCCTCAACATTGGGAGGATGCTTTGGGGGTCTGAGACCCCCAAAGCACCTTGTCCCCATGTTGATGAGGACAAGGGCCTCATCCCCACAACCCTGGCCGGTGGTTGTGGGGGTCTGCGGGCGGGGGGCTTATCGGAATCTGGAAGCCCCCTTTAACAAGGGGACCCCCAGAACCCGGCCCCCCCTGTGTGAAATGGTAAGGGGGTACAAGTACCCCTACCATTTCACCAAAAGGAATTGTCAAAGACCGTCTCCTGTCATTTTTATTATTTTTGACACTTTTTTGGTGAAATGGTAGGGGTACTTTTGTACCCCCTTACCATTTCACACAAACGGGGGGGCAGGATCTGGGGGGTCCCCTTGTTAAACATGACCCCCTTCTATATATATATATACTCTACAGTATGCCTATGAAGGGGGGGCATGTTTCCCGTGCTTAGAACTGTCTATGTACAATGTGTAATTTTTGCAGGAAAAAAAAGCTATTTAAAATCACTCGCGGCTAATTGCCGATTCCCGTAATACAGAGAACAATTCGAATACAACAACTAACAAATATCTAATTTCAACTAATATGAAAGAAATTATAATAGCGGATATAACGAATGCTTCGAATGCTTCGAATAATTCGAGATTCACGACGGAAGGAGAAGATGAAGAAAGGAAGACCAGAAGAAAGAAGAAAGAAGATTTTAATAAAGGAATTGTCAAAGACCGTCTCCAGTCATTTTTACCATTTTTGACACTTTTTTGGTGAAATGGTAGGGGTACTTTTGTACCCCCTTACCATTTCACACAGGGGGGGCCGGGATCTGGGGGTCCCCTTGTTAAAGGGGGCTTCCAGATTCCGATAAGCCCCCCGCCCGCAGACCCCCACAACCACCGGCCAGGGTTGTGGGGATGAGGCCCTTGTCCTCATCAACATGGGGACAAGGTACTTTGGGGGTCTCAGACCCCCAAAGCATCCTCCCAATGTTGAGGGCATGTGGCCTGGTACGGTTCAGGCGGGAGGGGGGGGCGCTCTCGTCCCCCCTCTTTTCCTGCGGCCTGCCAGGTTGCGTGCTCGGATAAAGGGTCTGGTATGGATTTTGAGGGGGACCCACGCCATTTTTTTTTTTTTGGCCGGGGTTCCCCTTAATATCCATACCAGACTTGAAGGGCCTGATTATTGAATTTGGGGGGACCCCCACGCTTTTTTTTTTTATCAATGAATGACTGTTTTCTGTGTTACGTAGCCGATTATATTAGATATACTGAATCTCGAATTCATTCGAAGCATTCGTTATATCCGCTATTATAATTTCTTTCATATTAGTTGAAATTCGATATTTGTAGTTGGATTTACTAACGATTCGTAACTATTCGTAACGATTCGTAACGATTCGTAACTTGAAATTGAAATTCGATATTTGTAGTTGGATTCGAATTGTTCTCTGTGTTATGAGAACCGACAATTCATTAGCCGTGTTAACGATTCGTAACGATTCGTAACTTTACTAACGATTCGTAAAAAAATTTACGATTCGTACGAAATTCGTATTTCGTACGAATTCTAACGGAATTTCGTACACGAATTACGAATTTTTTTATATACGAAACGGGACGAAACAAAACAAATTTTTTGACAATTCCGATGTCTACCAAGCATGCCCTTGGATAGCGGATGACAGCCCAACGGAAGGCTTAAGCTACGGCGGCCTGGGATTGTTGTATGTGAAGCTGACAGGGGACTCTAACTTTGGGAGTGATTTGGAGTGGCGGCTGGACGAAATCATGGATTTCAGAAAAGGGCTACTGAACGTCTCGGAAGTGCACTGGGCACTGGAAGATATGGAGTTTCTGGCCATTCAGGAATGGGAGCTGGAGATCGCCTACAGCCGGCTGCTAGACTCTGCTCAGTGACAGGGCTGGGCTCCCTTTTGCCTGGGACTATCAGGAAATACCGGCAGACAGCTCTGAAATCCTGGCTGAAGAGTCGGCAATGTGGCATAGTAGCAGAGTGCTTTGCCCACCTGCCCTCGCAGCTATGGACGCGGAGGTCTTATGGCGGATGCAGCAAGTGCTGACTAACCTTGACAAACCTGTTGCTGCACAAGATGAGGTTGGATGGAGGAATGTGCCTGTCCAGCAGCATGCCAGAGAATCGGCAGTGGAAAATCTGGAGATTTCCATCCCCAAAGCTGAAGTGCTGACAACAGGGCAAAGCTCTGCTAACCTCTGCCCAGCACCGATGGCATCTTCTAGGTTCCACGGACAGATGGTGAACCTCTATCCCCAGACATCAGTTGTAGAGACAGGGGATTTAATAGACTTTTCTGCTGAGGAAAAACAACCTGATGAGCCTCCATCAGAAGAGCTGGTATTAGAGCCAAACTTCACTGAGCTCTGCCCAGCACCAACAGCAGTATCTGTGGAGTTCCAGGAAGCCGGGGCAGTTGGTCCCTCTCTCCGGCGACAAGCTGATGTAGTGAAGCTGCTACTCCCAGCTGAATCACTGGCAACAGGGCATAGCACCGCTGGCCTCTGCCTAGCACCTACAGTGTCTCTACAGCTTCAAGAAGCTGGGGCAATCGGTCACACTGTCCAGCAGCAGACGGCGCCCCAGAATGATAACACCAACCCAGCTAAAGTGTTGGCAACCGTACAGAGGGTCCAAGACCTCTGCCCCACACTTGTGGCAGTTCTGGAGGCCCAGGGTGAGGAGGTGGTGGTCACTCCCGAGCAGCAACTCAGGACCCAAGGAGAGGATGCAATCTGCACTTCACAACTGCAGCTTGAGCTGATATCGGTGGATGGGACTTCAGTCCCCACTTGTATATTCCAGGGATGCTGGGCGGTCGGCCCAGATCCCCAACAGCATGATGGAGTGATCCCAGTCACCCTGTCTTCTCTCCAGCGGCTGAAAAGACTCCAGGGAGAAGGGCCAGTCCAGGCTGCCTCACTAGTGACGGATATGTTCCTCGAGAGAGGCAGAGGTTGGCTGGGTGAGTAGTGCTCTGTTTGAAACAATTTGTTTGGGGTACTGTGTGGATACCAGCATTAGAGGACTGGAACTATGGACTAACTTCGGAGTCAACCCGTCTGGGGTCTCCTCCTGTGTTAGTCTCCTGCCGAAAGGGGAGAAATGTGACAGACCTAGCCAGGACACAGGCTTTTTGAGAGGACTAAATGCGAGCCTCCTGCCAACCGATTATGGGCCCTGAATTTTAAGGGGCACAGGGTGAAGGAGAACCCCAACCCCAGTCAGATTCAATGCTGTATATATGTGTATATATAATGTGTGTTGTCTCATGCTGTTGGGACACACACTGTCAGATGCTAGTGTCATGAACTCAAGATGTTAATTGAGAGGGATGATCACATTGTCCTCTGTACAATGTAGTAGACGGTCCGTCTGTTACTGGTGGTCTCCTGCTATTGTGATAAAATGTCGTGTGGTTGTAATTATGATAATTTATAATCAACTGTGTTTAGCTCGGTGACAACAAGTCTGGCCTGTAGTGAAATCCTGAGTCACATCGGCTGCTTAAAGGGATTAGTTAATTAGTTTATGTTAAGTTGTTACAGGTGTATTGTTAGAGTAATATGAGCAGGAGAGGGGACCTCTTCTCCTATTGTATATAAATACTTGTAATTTTGGTTCTAAAAAAGAGAGTCCATGTTGAGCAGCTAAGCAAGTCTCGTCTCGTTTGGTGCTTGGGAGCGGTTGGAATATCTGATATCCGTATTCAGACTGGGAGGAAGTGATATATGACGAACGCACTCAAGAGGAGTGTAGGGACGTTCCGTCACACAGATCATTTGGTAAATCACCCCAAAAGTTATTCACCATTTTTTTACAATCCTTAACCAGTTGCAGACTTTGGGCGCATTAGACACGCCCAAAAACATGTCATTAATGTACACAGGTCATGTCTAGTACATCCAGTCCTTCTGCTCTGCTGCTGGGACCCTTCCCTGTCTCTGTACCCAACAAATCAGCAGGAACTGTCTATAAATAGAAGCAGGCTGGCAATGTTTATCAACAACCACATCACAGAAAGTTACATTGAAACATTGTATCAATTGTAACTTTCTGTGTTTTGCATTCACAGATCAAAGGGATGAACTTTGATTTGAAGGTGAACAGAGTTAAAGCAACCTTGACATGTAAATAAAACATATTTTTTTTTTCTAATTACATGTTCCTCTGTTGAACTCCTTATTAACCCTTTAGTTTTCTTTAATCAGCACTGATTAACTCTATATTCTCCTTCTCTATTGAATTGTAATTTTCCTGGTGATTTTTTCTTTTCTATTTTATTAACTAATAGTTAAACTTTTTTTCATTTTTTTTGTTTGCTTTGCTTATTAAAAATGTTGACACCTTTTTACATATATATACCGAAAGAAAGAAAAAAAATGCCTTTTGTTTAATTTTATTACACTTAATTGTCTAAGGATTGCAAAAAAAATTATTGTTGCAGGACAATATTCACAAAAAGAAAGCCTTGTTTGTCCTTAAAAAAAGAAAAAGAAATGCATGTATTACGTTGTTATCTTAAGGGGTTAGGCAAGCGCAACTCGAGCTGTGGTGAAACTACAAATCCCATCATGCCTCTGCCTCTAGGAGTCATGCCTGTGATTGTCAGGGTCTTGCAATGTCATCGCTGGATCTAGATGGGACCCAGGGTAGTGTTAGGGGGGCTGCTGCACACAGAAGGCTTTTTATCTTAATGCATAGAATGCATTAAGATAAATAAACCTTCTGACTTTAAAATCCCTTTAAACGCTTCAGCCCCGGAAGATTTTACCCACTTCCTGACCAGAGCACTTTTTACAATTTGGCACTGCGTTGCTTTAACTGACAATTGCGTGGTCGTGCGATGTTGTACGCATACAAAATTTGCATCCTTTTTTTCCCCATAAATAGAGCTTTCTTTTGGTGGTATTTGATCACCTCTGCGGTTTTTATTTTTTGCACTATAAACAAAAAAATGTGTGACAATTTTGAAAAAAAAGCTATATTTTTTACTTTTTTCTATAATAAATATCCTCCAAAAATATATAAAAAATTTATTTTTCCTCAGTTTAGGCGATACATATTCTTCTACATATTTTTTGGTAAAAAAAAATCACAATAAGTGTTTATTGAATGGTTTGTGCAAAAGTTATAGCGTCTACAAAATAGGGGATAGTTTTATGGCATTTTTATTAATAATTTATTTTTTTACTAGTAATGGCAGCGATCAGCGATTTTTATCATGACTGCGACATTAAGGCGGACACATCGGACAATGTTGACACATTTTTGGGACCATTGGCATTAATACAGTGATCAGTGCTATAAAATTTATAATTTTTGAGTCCTGACCTCGCAGGAAGTGACGTATGCGCTCCACAGTGCGCTCCAGCCAAGCCAAACGGACCAGGAAGTGGAGAAAACCTTTTCTACACATCGTTTTGGCGCTTAGTTTCCGGCAGACGGAGGACTATTCAGGCAGAGTGCACTTGGCTTTATATTTACAAGGCGTTTTATCAATTTTATTTGTGGTACGCATATATTTATTGGGGGGGATATTGGATGTTCAATAAAGCTCTTTTGTCAAACTGTACTACGCTATCTGCACTATTTGTTTCCACATATGCTGGGTTGGAGTGGATCTGCTCTGGTACCTACAGGCGGTGGAAAGGTGGACGTGCTGAGGAGATAGCGATGAACAGGGAATTTGATTGAAATGCTTATATTGATCGTAATTCTGGTGAGTGCATCCCCAAAGGGGAGTGTGAACCGCACGTGGTGAAAAAGTGATTATCCGGTGGAAGTTGTGTCACTGTATCACAAGAAGTATTTCACTGCACCAATACAGACTTTATTCCGAGTTATCATGATGATGTGTATGAACTTTTTCTAATTTAAAAGGACTATGTTTTAGCGCTGCTGCAATATTTAAAGGGACAGTACCCGGCTTTTAAAAGGGTACTTTTACTTAATTTTAATATTGCCTTATCACCAGTGCTATAAAATTGCATTGATTACTGTAAAAATGTCACTGGCAGGGAAGGGGTTAACCACTAGGGGGCGGGGAGGGTTAAGTGTATCCTGGGGGCGTGTTTCTAACTGTCTGAGGGCGTGGCTTTGTGTGACACCACACTGATCGCTGCTCCAGATGACAGGGAGCAGACGATCACTGTGCTGTCATTAGGCAGAACTAGGAGATGCTGTTTACATCGACATCTCCCCGTTCTTGAGCTCCGTGACACGATCGTGGGTATCCCCGCACTGATCGAGTCTGCTGGCACTGTCACGGAGCTCGCAGCGGGCATGGCGGTAAAATCAAAGTAACGTACGGGTATGTTACTTTGCCCAGCCGTGCCATTCTGCCGACGTATACGTGCCGACAACGGTCGGCAAGTGGTTAAGCCATTTTCACATTAAATGTTTTAGCATTGTAAAATATAGATTACTGTGAATAACTTTTGGTGTGATTAATTGGTTAACATTTAAGGTCTTTTTTGTACGTTAAGCCACATTAAGCTCCCCAAAAAACAAGCTTAATGTCCCTAGTTTGCCTTGTGGAACACTGAATCGCATGAAACTTCTTGGATAGGTTTGGTAAGTTGAGATCTTGGGCTGTGCAAAGTTTCAGGGCAATCGATTGAGGTTTAGGCACTTTATTACACGTTAAGCTACATTAAGCCATTTCCACATTAAATGTTTTAGCAATGTAAAATATAGCTTAACGTGAATAACTTTTGGTGTGATTAACCAAATGAGCTGAAATTTTCTGAATACGTTGGCATGGATAGAGTCTTCTGTTGTGTGGAGTTTCGAGGAAATTAGTTAAAATTGAAGGTCTTTTTTGTACGTTAAACCACATTAAGCTCCCCAAAAATCAAGCTTAATGTCCCTAGTTTACCTTGTGGAACACTGAATCGCATGAAACTTCTTGGATAGATTTGGTAAGTTGAGATCTTGGGCTGTGCAAAGTTTCAGGGCAATTGATTGAGCTTTAGGCACTTGATTAAACGTTAAGCTCTTTACATTAAATGTTTTAGCATTGTAAAATCTAGCTTAATGTGAATAACTTTTGGTGTGTTTAACCAAATGAGCTGACATTTTTAGAATATGTTGGCATGCATAGAGTCTTCTATTGTGTGAAGTTTGGGGGAAATTTGTTAACATTTAAGGTCTTTTTTGTATGTTAAGCTCCCCAAAAAACAAGCTTAATGTCTCTAATTTGCCTTGTGGAACACCGAATAGCATGAAAGTTCTTGGATAGGTTTGGGAAGTTGAGATCTTTAAGCCATTTTCACATTAAATGTTTTAGCATTGTAAAATATAGCTTAACGTGAATAACTTTTGGTGTGATTAACGTAATGAGCTGAAATTTTCAGAATATGTTGGCATGTATAGAGTCTTCTGTTGTGTGAAGTTTTGGGGAAATTGGTTAAAATTTAAGGTCCTTTTTGTACGTTAAGCCACATTAAGCTCCCCAAAAATCAAGCTTAATGTCCCTAATTTGCCTTGTGGAACACTGAATCACATGAAACTTCTTGGATAGGTTTGGGAAGTTGAGATCTTAGGCTGTGCAAAGTTTCAGGGCAATCAATTGAGGTTTAGGCACTTTATTACACGTTAAGCTACATTAAGCCATTTTCACATTAAATGTTTTAGTAAGTCCCATTTATAGGAGCCGAGCTAGTGTGTGTGTCAGCACACATAAAACCACCTCAGTCACTATCTGCTATAAGGCCCAGTTCTTGTCATCGAAGGCAGACAGGCATCTCCAGGAGCTAGCTAGCTTGTGTGTGTGTGCGCTCTGTTAGTACATCACACATAAAACCACATCAGCCTCTGTATCTGCTATAAGGCCCAGTTGTTGTCAGTCATATAAGGCAGTCTCTATCTGCCGTAAGGCCCAGTTCTTGTCATCGAAGGCAGCCAGGCATCTCCAGGAGCTAGTGTGTGTGTGTGTGTGTGATCTGTTAGTACATCACACATAAAACCACATCAGACTCTGTATCTGCTATAAGGCCCAGTTGTTGTCAGTCATATAAGGCAGTCTCTATCTTCCGTAAGGCCCAGTTGTTGTCATCTAAGGCAGCCTCTATCTGCTGTAAGGCCCTGTTGCTGTCATCTAAGGCAGCCATCTGCAGGAGTTAGTGTGTGTGCTGTGTGACTCCAGCACAATATACATTACCCACTACAATGCCTGGAAGACCGCCAAGCAGAGGCAGACAGTCCCAAGGCAAGAACACAGGGCAAGCAGGCTCTGTTTCTAGAGACAACAGTGCTGGTCGTGGACGTGGTCGTGCATCGTCATGAGCACGTGGCCATGGGACACGCTTGTCCATGTTTTCGGCAGCTGGACATGTTGAGCCGCATCATGCCGAAGGCTTGGTAGAATGGATGACCAAGCCCTCCTCATCCTCTCTCACCCAGGCTCAGGGTACTGGCAGAGCAGCTGCCAACACGTACTCAATGGCATCATCAGGCACCCCTTCCCTAGACCCACCATGTCCTCCTGAGGAGTCCCCCTTGAGCACAGTGTTGGGTACATGCTCCAGGAGGATGCCCAACGTTTTGAAGGCTCGGATGATGATACCCAGCTAGAGGAAGGCAGTAGCAGGAGCGCAGAGAGAGGGGATGCTCAATGACAGCAATCTGGCTGTCATGTTCCACCAGCTGCAGCTTACTGCCAGGTTTGCTCCAGTGGTGAAGAGGGAGGGGATGATGAGGTCACTGACTCCAGGATGCCCTCTGGAGGCCAGCTAGAGGCCAGCACACCAACTGAATCACACCGCCTGTGCAGGGTGCTGCCTCTGCACGTTATCACAAAAGTTCTTTGGTGTGGGCCTTTTTTGAGATGAGTGCATCAGATCGCACCACTGCTATTTGCAACATATGTCTCAAGCGTATCTCGCATGGCCAAAACATCAGCCGCTTGGGCACCACAAGCATGACCGGACATATGTCGACCTGCCATGCAGTTCGTTGGCAAGCGCACATTAAAGACCCACACCAAAGAACAAAGCGGACCTCTCCTTGCTCCTCATCAGCTGGGATCTCCAACCCCACTATATCTTCAGTCCTCTCTGAAAGCTGCTCTGAGAGAAATGAAGGTGCAGAATTAGGTGTGTCACAGTCAAGTACTTGCAGTACACCGACGTCCGATTCTACCAGGCAAATTTCCCTGCCCCAGCTGCTGGACCGTCAAAAGAAGTTTTCTCCTAGCCATCCACATGCCCAGCGGTTGAATGCTAGCTTGGCTAAATTGCTAGCACTTCAACTGCTGCCTTTTCAGTTGGTAGACTCGGCCCCCTTCCGTGAGTTTGTTCAATGTGCGGTTCCTCAGTGGCAGGTTCCCAAACGCCACTTTTTCTCACGGAAGGCGATTCCGTCTCTCTACCGGCATGTGGAAGGCAATGTCCATGCCTCGCTGGACAGGGCGGTCAGCGGTAAGGTGCATATTACCGCTGACTCATGGTCCAGCAGGCATGGACAGGGACGTTATCTGTCTTTCACGGCCCATTGGGTCTCTCTATTGGCAGCTGGGAGGGATGCAGGACAAGGTGCAGTAGTGTTGGAGGTTGTTCCGCCACCACGCCTCCAAAATTCTACTACTGGTTGTAACACACCTCTCTCCTCCACCCCCTCTTCTTCTTCTTCCTCCATGGCCTCTTCGAGTGCTCTGTCCTCGGAACCAGCGGTGCTCCGTAGGCGTACAAGGGGTTACGCGAGTACGCAGGCAAAAAGATGCCATGCCGTGCTTGCGCTGGTGTGTTTGGGGGACAGGAGCCACACTGGAGCAGAGGTTCTGGCAACTCTGCAGGGGCAGGCCGAGAGGTGGTTGACGCCACGCCAGCTTAAGCCAGGAATGGTGGTTTCTGACAATGGCACCAACCTCCTCTCCGCCCTGCGACAGGGGCAGCTCACCCATGTGCCCTGTATGGCTCACGTCCTCAACCTGGTGGTGCAGCGGTTCTTGGGCAGGTACCCAGGCCTACAGGATGTCCTGAGGCAGGCCAGGAAAGTCTGTGTGCATTTCCGCCGATCGTATAATGCCAGTGCTCGGCTGGCTGAGCTTCTAAAGGAGTTGAACCTGCCCAAGAACCGCCTTTTATGTGACATGCCCACCAGGTGGAACTCAACGTTGGCCATGCTGCAGCAACTGCACACGCAGAAGAGGGCCATCAATGAGTACATTTGCGACTATGGCACCAGGACAGGGTGAGGGGAGCTTGGATTTTTTCCCCACGCCAGTGGAGCATGATCAGGGATGCATGCACTGTCCTGTCACCATTTGAGGAGGCCACGAGGATGGTGAACAGTGACAGTGCATGCATCAGTGACACTGTACCTCTTGTCCACCTGTTGGAGCATACGCTGCGTGGGATAATGGACAGGGCACTTGAGGCAGAACAGAGGCAGGAAGAGAAGGACTTCCTTGCCTCTCAAGGCCCCCTTTATCCAGACAGTGTTCCTTCTGTCCCACCCATCACACAGGAAGAGGATGAGGAGGAGGAGGAGGATTGCGTGAGCATGGAGGTGGAGCCTGGCACTCAGCATCAGCAGTCTTTTAGGGATGATGTACAATCCCAACAAACCAGTGGACTTGTACGTGGCTGGGAGGAGGTGGCTGCGGATCATGTCGTCCTCAGTGACCCAGAAGACTCCGGACCGAATGCCTCAGCTAACCTACGTTGCATGGCCTCCCTGATCCTGCAAAGCCTGCGGAAGGATCCTCGTATTATTCGGATCAAGGAGAGTGACCATTACTGGCTGGCCACTCTCCTTGATCCACGGTACAAGGGTAAGGTTGCGGACCTTATCTTGCCGTCGCAGAGGGAGCAGAGGATGAGACATCTCAGAGAGGCCTTGCAGAAAGGTCTGAGCAACGCGTTCCCAGAGACTGGGAGGTTACAAACTCCTGGTCCTGGACGACGAGTTGCTGAGGCTTCGGTCAGTAGCAGAAGGAGCAGTGGGGAAGGTGGACGTCTGACCGATGCGTTCAGACAATTTTTTAGTCCACAGCCCCAAGGTATGGTCGGTTCCAGCAACCATCGCCAGCGTCTGATATACATGGTGCAGGAATACCTAGGGCAAGGTCAGACTTGGACACCTTTCCCACCGAAAATCCTCTGGCTTACTGGGTCTTGAGGATGGATCACTGGCCAGAGCTTGCACAGTATGCAATTGAGCTACTGGCCTGTCCTGCATCCAGCGTTCTTTCCGAACGCACATTCAGTGCTGCTGGAGGATTTGTCACAGATCACAGGGTGCGCCTGTCCACCGACTCGGTTGATCGACTGACCTTCATAAAGATGAATCAGTCTTGGATCACCACCAGCTACCAGGCACCTGAAGCGGATATAACTAAATAATTTATAATGTCACATCCCTTCAAGACTGCCTATGCTGATGCTGAGTGACTGTCCTGTTATGTTCACTGACTATCCTCTTCCTCCTCCTCAATGATCCATTCCTTGATGGCTTGGAGGAACATTTTTGTTTCTGGGTGCCAACACACCAGTGCCTAAGGCACAATTTTTCAGCCCCAGTTTAACAGGGGCGTGTAATTACAATTTTTTTATGCAATGCTTTGCAACGGGTCTCATTGCTGTGCTCCAAGTACAGTATCTGTGAGGGGTTGCAGTGTTGTGGCACCAGCACCAGTGCCTAAGGCACAATTTTTCAGCCCCTGTTTAACAGGGGCGTGTAATAACAATTTTTTAAGCAATGCTTCACAACAGGTCTGACTGCTGTGCTCCAAGTACAGTATCTGTGAGGGGTTGCAGTGTTGTGGCATGAGCACCAGTGCCTAAGGCACAATTTTTCAGCCCCTGTTTAACAGGGGCGTGTAATTACAAATCTTGAACTAATAGTTCACAGCAGGGCCCATTCCTGCGCCCACCAAGAGTAAATGTGAGGGCTTACAGTCTTGTGGCAACACTGTCCACCACCACCACCAAAGGCCCAATTTTTCTGCCCTGTTCAACAGGTGCATACAATTACAAATCTTGATCTAATAATTCACAGCAGGGCCAATTCCTGCGCCCACCAAGAGTAACTGTGAGGGCTTACAGTGTTGTGGCTATACACCATGCCATTTTTCTCAAGGATTTTCAGCCATATTGCCAGGACGAGACATGACATTAAAGCCGCAAGCGGTTTTAAATGGCTTATTTTTTTCCTTTACAAATGTCATTTTGTGCAGGGACAGTTCTAAACACGGGAAACACATGCCACTTCACAGGCATACTTTAGACACCCCCCAGGTACCATATTTAAAGGAATATTTAACTTTTTGTTTTTCACTTTATGCATCATTAAAATGACTGCTCCCGAAAAAACGTTAGTTTTTAAAACTTCTTTTTGCATTGATACATGTCCCCTGGGGCAGGACCCGGGTCCCCAAACCTGTTTTTATGACATTAACATGCATATTGGCCGTTATAATTAGCACTTTTGATTTTGAACGTTCGCGTCCATTGTAAGGAATAGGGTTAGAAAATTCGCACAAACT
Source organism: Lithobates sylvaticus (assembly GCA_028564925.1). NCBI lineage: Eukaryota > Metazoa > Chordata > Amphibia > Anura > Ranidae > Lithobates > Lithobates sylvaticus. The sequence continues at coordinate 268,855,490 of CM053031.1, forward strand.
TTCGGTCCGTTCGAAGGTTCTGGTGCGAACCGAACCCGGGAGTGTTCGGCTCATCCCTAATCTTGACAATGCAAGAAAATATAATAGAATATGAGTGGATGAATGATTGTAGATAAACACCCAGGTGACTGTAGATCATTATTCAAACAAATCTTAAAGTGAAATCCTCCACCCAGGGGCGTAACTAGAGATCACAGGGCCCCATAGCAAAATGTTGTATGGGGCCCCCCCTGTAAACAGCCCCCCCCCCCACAAAAAAAAAATGAACTGTGCAAAACAGATGACAGTCTGTCTCCCACTCCCTTCCTACCTCTTGTCTAGACTTCAGAGCCTCCTCATGTGCCGAAAACGATGTCCCTTCACAGGCGCGCTCGAGCGTTCTGCCCCGCCCACTCTGCTCTGTGCTCCTGCCTCCTGCTGTATGCAGCTGCATGTGTCGGGACACGGCCGGACTCGAGGGGCCCGGGAGGCTTAACAGTAAACTCACATTCCTCATCCTCACCTGGACAATTTTTTTGTCGGTGGGCGGAGTCTTATCAAAATTAGGGGGTGGGCATTTGTTTGTAGGTGTGGCCTAGTGGGGAAAGAAAAATGCGGCGCGCAAAGCGCGCCACGGCAAGGTATGGGGTTGGTTTAATCGTACTATTGGGTGTGGCTTAAAGGGGTGTGACTCAAAGGGCTGTGGTTAGAGTCTGAGATGAACAAGGGATGGAGGGAGAAACAAAGAAAGAAAGAGAGAGGAAGGAAAGAAAGAGGAATGAAGGGACAGCAGGCCCAGATCCTACACCACAATAGAAATATGTGTATTCCAGAAAGTTTAGCAATCAGCAGATAAAGATACTCCAAACACCTGGTGTTGGCGCTTCAATCATCCCGGCACCATGGTTGTTATGGCGTCAGGGTGATTGAAGCGCATTATTTCTATTATTACATTGTAATGTAAAATGAAATACTTCAACTCACCATAATGCAGAATCAGAATCAGTGGGAGCCCTGAGTGCGTCACTTGCCACGTCGCCTGCCACCAGATGCCATCAGGTGTCCCCAGCGGAGTGCTTCCTTACATCTCAGGTGTCCCCAGCGGAGTGCTTCCTTACATCTCAGGTGTCACTGTCCCCAGCCAGCGGAGTGCTTCCTTACATCTCAGGTGTCACTTCCCCAGCCAGCGGAGTGCCTCCTTACATCTCAGGTGTCACTGTCCCCAGCCAGCGGAGTGCTGCTTCCTTACTTCTCAGGTGTCACTTCCCCAGCCAGCGGAGTGCTGCTTCCTTACATCTCAGGTGTCACTATCCACAGCCAGCGGAGTGCTTCCTTACTTCTCAGGTGTCACTGTCCCCAGCCAGCGGAGTGCCTCCTTACTTCTCAGGTGTCACTGTCCCCAGCCAGCGGAGTGCTTCCTTACATCTCAGGTGTCACTGTCCCCAGCCAGCGGAGTGGCAACTTACTTCTCATGTGTCACTGTCCCCAGCCAGCAGAGTGCCTCCTTACTTCTCAGGTGTCACTGTCCCCAGCCAGCGGAGTGCCTCCTTACTTCTCAGGTGTCACTGTCCCCAGTCAGCGGAGTGCCAACTTACTTCTCAGGTGTCACTGTCCCCAGCCAGCGGAGTGCTTCCTTACTTCTCAGGTGTCACTGTCCCCAGCCAGCGGAGTGCTTCCTTACTTCTCAGGTGTCACTGTCCCCAGCCAGCGGAGTGCCTCCTTACTTCTCAGGTGTCACTGTCCCCAGCCAGCGGAGTGCTTCCTTACTTCTCAGGTGTCACTTCCCAAGCCAGCGGAGTGCTTCCTTTCTTCTCAGGTGTCACTGTCCCCAGCCAGCGGAGTGCCTCCTTACTTCTCAGGTGTCACTGTCCCCAGCCAGCCGAGTGCTTCCTTACTTCTCAGGTGTCACTGTCCCCAGCCAGCGGAGTGCCTCCTTACTTCTCAGGTGTCACTGTCCCCAGCCAGCGGAGTGCTTCCTTACTTCTCAGGTGTCACTGTCCCCAGCCAGCGGAGTGCTTCCTTACTTCTCAGGTGTCACTGTCCCCAGCCAGCGGAGTGCTTCCTTACTTCTCAGGTGTCACTGTCCCCAGCCAGCGGAGTGCTTCCTTACTTCTCAGGTGTCACTGTCCCCAGCCAGCGGAGTGCCTCCTTACTTCTCAGGTGTCACTGTCCCCAGCCAGCGGAGTGCTTCCTTACTTCTCAGTTGTCACTGTCCCCAGCCAGCGGAGTGCCTCCTTACTTCTCAGGTGTCACTGTCCCCAGCCAGCGGAGTGCGTCCTTACTTCTCAGGTGTCACTGTCCCCAGCCAGCGGAGTGCGTCCTTACTTCTCAGGTATCACTGTCCCCAGCCAGCGGAGTGCTTCCTTACTTCTCAGGTGTCACTGTCCCCAGCCAGCGGAGTGCCTCCTTACATCTCAGGTGTCACTGTTCCCAGCCAGCGGAGTGCCTCCTTACATCTCAGGTCCCCCCCCCCTTCCAATTGGAGCCCTCCTATATATATATATATATATATATATATATATATATATATATATATATATATATATATATATATATATATATATATATATATATATATATAAAAAAAAACAGCAGTGTCTGCTGCCATTACTGAAGGCCAAGGGGGGAACAAAATAGAGGCGGAGCCGGCCGGCTACAATAGAAATTTTGCTGCAGCACCGCCCACCCCTTTCCACAGCAGGTTACAGATGACAGACAGACCGGGGCGGGTGTGGGCGGAGCTACAGCTCTATTGTAGCCACTCGGCAGGCTCCCCTCTCGACTCTGGTCTTCTGGAAAATGGCGGCCGGCGGAGACAATATCTCCGCCGGCCGCGGACCTCTAGCGGCGGTGGCGGCGGCAGCGAAAAAGGGGAATTTTAATGGCAACTAGGACAGGACCGCACCTGGCTGCGGGCCCTACTAGGCTGCGGGCCCCATAGCGAACGCATGTGTCGCTATGGCGGTTGTTCCGCCACTGCCTCCACCAGAAGTAGATAAGATACTCTGAATGCGATCTGGGAAATGACCAAGCAGCAGGAAAGATCTTTGGCAGATTTCAACTTCATGCGATGGACAAATCAATGGCAGGCAGCGTTGATCCAGGCAAAAAATTCCCCAACATAAAATGATAATAAAGGGGGGGACACTCTAAGTGTAAACTGTATGGTAATATTTATTAAAAATTGTTAAAATACAACCACAAAATTAAAGGGCAAAATGGTTGTGTCTGCAGTAAATCAGGCGTGCATTTGCCAGAAATAGGGCAGTGATACATATGCACAGCAAAAAACAAAGCCTTCTTATCAATAAGAAGGCTTTCTTATAAGAAGGATGTTCAGCCTGGTTTGGAACCGTATACTTCATCCCTAATTGGGTCCATGCGTATGTGCGTAGCACTTTTGGAAAGAGTATCTTATCTACTTCTGGTGGAGGATTTCACTTTAACCGCTTCCCGAACGGCCACTGCATAGATACGTCAGCAGAATGGCACGGGCAGGCAGAATCACGTACCTGTACGTGATCGTGCATGTGCCTGCCCGTGGGTCGCGTGCGCGCCGCTAGCGGCGCGCTCGCGACCCGGTCGGGAGCTCCGTGACCCCGGCCGCGGGACCAGCGGACCCGATCGCCGCTGGTATCCCGCGATCGGGTTACGGAGCTGAAGAACGGGGAGAGGTCTATGTAAACAAACCTCTCCCCGCGCTTCCTACACTGACTGTCAGTGATTGGCGGTTCCCTGTCATCGGGAACGCCGATCAATGACGTCAGACGTACAGCCACGCCCCCCTACTGTAAAAAAAAAACACAACACGTCACACTGACTCCTCCCCGCCCCCTAGTGGTTAACCCCCTAACTACAACTGTCATTTACATAGGAATCAGTGCTATTTAAATAGCAGTGATTGCTGTATAAATGACAAATGTCCCAAAAATGTGTCAAAAATGTCCGATGTGTCTGCCAAAATGTCGCAGTCACAATAAAAATCACTGATCGCCGCCATTACTAATAAAAAAAAAAATATTAATAAAAATGCTATAAAACTATCCCCTATTTTGTAAAGGCTATAACTTTTGCGCAAACGAATCAATAATCGCTAATTGCGATTTTTTTTACCAAAAATATGTAGAAGAATACGTATCGGCCTAAACTGAGGAAAAAAAATGTTTTTTTATATATTTTTTGGGGATATTTATTATAGCAAAAAGTAAAAAATATTGCATTTTTTTCAAAATTGTCGCTCTATTTTTGTTTATAGCGCAAAAAATAAAAACCGCAGGGGCGATCAAATACCACCAAAAGAAAGCTCTATTTGTGGGAAAAAAAGGACGCCAATTTTGTTTTGGAGCCACGTCGCATGACCGCGCAATTGTTAGTTAAAGCGACGCAGTGCCGAATTGCAAAAAGGGGCCTGGTCCTTTGGCTGCCAATTGGTCCGGGGCTGAAGTGGTTAAGATTCGTTTGAATAATGATCTACGGTCACCTGGGTGTTTATCTACAATCATTCATCCACTCATATTCTATTATATTTTCTTGCATTGTCAAGATATGAACTTTTGTCACAATATTTAGTTTTTGTACCTATTTATTTTTATCATATATTTTTTTGATGCGCTGCACTTGTTTTCACTTTTTACATAATACCATGCAATACCTTCCAAATTAGCACTTTTGATTTCTCCCATAGACTTTTAAAGGATGTTCTGCGGCTTTCGAATTTTCCGCAAACACCCCAAATTGTTCGCTATTGGGCGAACACCCAATGTTCGACTCAAACTTACGTTCGACACGAACATCCGGCTCATCCCTAGTTGTAACATGACAAACTGTGGAAAATGTGGTGGTATTATACCCAGCTAATTAGGTAACCTGCCTCAGCTGATCCAGGAGTGACAGGTACAAACAGTATCGCCCACAGTACTTCATGCTAAACTAGGCATGGCTGGAAAGCAGCCTGAATAGAACTGAGGTGTGGCTCAGAGGTAAGGAAACAGGAGCAAGCGCAGACAGGCATGAGTTCAATACCACCCAGAGCCGCCTGGGGCACAACCATGCCTGGCCGTCTGCAAGGCATGGTAGGGACCCTGACACACACTGATATAAGGAGTAGGGCACACTGAGGAGAGGTGCAAATTGATGTAGGGGGGGGATACTCTGATGTAAGGGGGGCACTGATGTATGTGGAAAGCTTTAATGCAAGAAAAGCACTATTGTAAGGGGGAACACTGATATAAAGGAGGTAATTGATGTAAGGGGGGCTCTGAAGCAAGAGGTGACTCTGATGCAAGGAAGGCACTATTGTACAGGGAGAAATTGATGTTAGAGGGGACATTGATATACAAAGGGGGCAAACTGATGTAAGGGGGGCTCTGATGCAAGGAAGGCACTATTGTACAGGGGGAAACTGATGTAAGAGGGTATTGATGTTAGAGGGGACATTGATATAAAAAGGGGGCAAACTGATGTAAGGGGGGCTCTGGTGTAAGAGGGGGCAGTGAAGTAAGGGGGAACACTAATATAAGGAAGGACTCTGCTGTAAAGGGGGGAATTTATGTAATGGAGACTCTGAAATAAGGTGGGACACTGATGTGATGGGGGGGGGGGGGGGACTCTGATGCAAGGCAGGCAGTATTGTATGGGGGGGGCATTGATGTAAGAGGGAATTGATTTAAGAGAAGACATTGATGTAAAGGGGGAAACTGATGTAAGGAGGACACTGATGTAAGATGGGACATTGATAGGGGGACCCTGATGTATCAATGTAAGGTGGGGCTTTGATATATAAGGGGGACATATGTACAGATGTACTATAGTTATATTGTACAAAAATATTACAATTGGAAAAAAATAATACAAAAAATAGAAATGGAATAATAAAGATTAAAAAAAAATACTGACACCACCGTCCTCTTTGGGGGAAGGGGGGCGGCGCTTAACTGAGTCTTTGCCCTGGGTGAAAGAATGTTTAGCTTTGACACTGCTGCTGGAGATTGGAAAAAGGTAATCATTGTTCCTTATTCTTGTCCTTTAGACTGAGTGAGTGATTAACCCTTGCAGTACAATGGGGCCCCACTGTCTAATTCCTGGAGCTGGACTTCAAGGTGGTAGGACCGGGGTTCTCAACCTGGGCCGGGACCCCCTCGGGGGTCGAATGATGATTTGCCAGGGGTCACCGAATCTTGGGCTGTTTCTGAAGCCCACGCAGCTCTCCCAGCCTTTTTGCGGCCGCCCAGCAGGGCTGTCCCTGGAGCCTGTGGACACCCAGCTGATCTGTTCCTGGAGCCCACAGCTGCCCACTCAGCCTCTTTGCAGATGCCCATTCAGTTCACGGCATGGCTGGGGGGCAGAGACTAGAGATCAGCTGACTGGTGAGGAATGTGAAGTGGGAGGGGCTGGAGGAGACCCTATCTCCTGATTTTGGCATAGGTGTCACTGCTATGAGACACCACAAAGTCTGAGACAGTGAGTAACACTGCCTGTGATTATAGTTGCCATTAACAGTCCCCACTACAGTTCTCAGATCAGCAGATGACCTTGATCAAGAGCTCCCAAGTTGGTTGATCAGAACTCCCCCCAGCACTACCACTGATCCCATTCCCCCCACCAAGGCGTAAGAGAAGTAATAAAAATAGAGAATACATGGAATGGAGAGGAAAAGAGGGGGAGGAACAAAGAAAAAGGGAGAGAAAGAATAAGAGAAAGAACAAGAAAGACGGGTAGAGAGGGATGGGGAAAAAAACAAGAAATTGGGATAGAGAGAGATAAAAGGGAAAGAAAGGAGAACAACGAGAAAGAGTGGTACATCCTAAAATGTACCATAAGGGGTTTGAATACTGTACGAGTGGAAGGGACTTAAGGAGTGCTAAATATCTGTGGGTTAGGGGTAGACATGTGCAATTCGTTTTGTTTTTTTTCGTTTTTCGTTTTTTTTGTTTTGTTCGTTCGTTCGTTTTCGTACGAATGAACGAATCGTTCGAATCCGATTAAAGAATCATTAGAATCGAACGAATCCGGAAAACAACGAAAATCCAAAAAAAACGAATTAGAAACAACGAATGTACGAATGAAGAAAATCCGAAAAACGAAAACAGGAACAACGAAAATGAACGAAAAAATTCGTACATTCGTAACTTTTTTGTTTTTGTTGAATTGGTAATTTTCCGTGTCCCTTACAATGGTGCTGCTTAATGTGCTTCGAATGGATTGAACAAAAAAATTCGTACATTGGTAACTTTTTTTTTCGATTCGTAATTTTCCGTGTCTCTTACAATGGCGTTGCTTAACGTGCTTCGAATGGATTGAACCAACAAATTCGTACATTCGTAACTTTTTTTTTTCGATTCGTAAATTATTAAAATGTAATAGCATTCACATTACATAAAATTATGAATTATGCTCCGATTACGAATCTACGAATGTACAAATAAATACGAATGCGTCCGAATTTCTAATAAACGAAAATTAAACTAACGAATCAACGAAAAATAACTCTTACGAATGTATGAATCGTTACGAATACGAACACCGACGACTTACGAATGTACGAATCATTACGAATACGAACACCGACGACTTAGGAAATTTTACAAATCGTTACGAATCAACGGAAACGAAAAAAACGAAACAAAAATAAACAATTTTTTTTGTTGTGCACATGTCTAGTTAGGGGCGCAAATTACTTGCATCGGGTGTTGACAACCCACGCTACGAAAATAATTTTACTGTTAGGGGTCCACACAACTTTTTTTTTATCAAGGGATCACGGCACTAGAAAGGTTGAGAACCACTGTGTTAGGATGAGTACGAAGCTTTTTAGGGAAGGTGGAAAATCTCTGTGTGATAATGAGAAACTCAGACAATCAGAACCATATATTAGTGCTCCCTGACAGTCAAACAGGTATGACATCGAGTCATTTATGCTCACATAAAGTTTATGTATGTCAGTAATTAAAGTTCTTCTCTATATTTAGATTACAGGACTAGGAGAAAGCAATTTCCACAGATCTGTCTTCTATGACTTCCATGTGCCTGAACATCACATCACAGATCTTTTCTATTATATATCATCTATACAGTAAATGAACGGCTTATTCCCCTCAACAAAACTAAAAGGTTAAAACTCACATGTTTGGTGTAGAGAGAGAAGAATTAATATTCCTAGAACTGTCCTCTCCGCCATCCCGAGTCTTTGTGGAATGATTGCCCTTTACCCCGATGTGCCAACAACAACCTGAACAAACAGTCATATCAATGTCTTTCACTTAGTTTCACTTTCAGATTTTTCTTCTTGTCTTTAAAGTGGAGGGACACCCTGAAAACAAAAACTTTCAAAAATGTTAGTAACAATTTCAAATGAAAAAAAAAATAAAATTATTTTTTTTTACTTACCAGAAATGGCTGTTGCTAGGCAGATTGTCCTAATCTGCCTCCTCCAGCGCCACGGTGATCTTCTCTCCTTCCGTCTTCTAGTGAATGGGGCGCAGTGTGTTATGGGAACTATGTCCCACAACACATTGCGTTCCCCATTCACAAATCCCACTCGCGCATGCGCAGTAGGCCGCGCGCCGCCTCGCGCATGCGCAGTAGGCCGCGCCGCCGACTTGCGCATGCGCAGTAGGCCGCGCGAAGCCGCTGCCCTTACTGAGGATGGCGGCGCTGGATCCGGAACGCCGAGGGACATCTCGGCCTCCACGAATGGCATCGCGCGCGCCCTGGGAGGGTAAGTGTACTTATTAAAAGTCAGCAGCGACTTTTTTTTTATTTGAAGCTGAAACACCGCTTAAATATGTATAGCAAGATCCCATGCCTCCTTTAGTCTAATGATAACCTCCAGAGCCAGGGATAGCTGACATCCTTCTGTATAGAGTGGGTTGTAAGGCATAGCGGGTGTAATGCAAGATAGATTCATTGGGCGCCAGACACTTCTTGAATGCAAAGAATTGTTATTTCTCTTGAAAACTGTGGGAGAGAGGGTTAGGGCCAGGACACCCTTAGGTAGTTTCAATGTTAATTGGCAGACTCTGAGACTTCTACAGGTGGACAGCCATGCAGGGAAAGGCATCCAGCAAGACAGCACATCTGCATGTGTAGGAATGCTGTCTCCTAAGGCAACAGTCTTAAAACAGTTCCTAACAATTGTAACAAACTCCTTTACTTTCTCTACAATCACTTCTTGTAGGTTCTCAATCCACTGAGCTCCCAGTCTCTCTCACTAGACTTGATGATTCACTGCCACTGGATCGCCTGAGCTCTTTCAATCTTCACTTTAGTATCTTCCTCAAGCGCCACCCCCGCTTCTCTGCTGGGTCCCTAGCTTGGCACTCCAGATACCTCTCAAGCTTCACCCCACTGGCCTGCTCGGTCCCTGGCTTGGCCCACAAGGCTGCTCTGCAAGAGTCATCTCCGCTGGCTGGGTCCCTGGCTTGACACCTGCTGAAGTTTCCCAATTCTTCACCGTCCTCGGTTGGTGAGAATGCTGCTCCGGTACTTGCTTCAGTTACTCACTGTGGTCCCTGATAATAAGGTGGTTGGTCCCTTAGTGGCGACAGCTTCCCCTCTACCTCCGACCATGACAGGCTCTCCGTCCGGCAGAACCGTCACTTCTGGTTGGACTGCAAGCCGCAGTCCCAACCCTGCGCTGCTCTTGCCCTTGTCTTATCTAATGCCACCAGGTACCCGGCCACCTAGCGGCAGAAGAGAGAAGTGCAGCAATTTTAGACTTGGGGTGAAATCAATTGATCCCTAACAATGAGCAAAGATACCTACACCTGGCAGGTAAATTTAGGAGCAACCCTGCCTAAACATCAGGGCGCTACATATGGTTTAAAGGTTATAACCCAGAATATAACATCTGAATCAAAAAGTCTTAAAAGTATAACAGTGCAACGTCCTATAAAACAGTTTTAGATCAAAAAGCATATAAGGAAGAAATGGACTTTGTAGGCACCAATTATAAAAATAACATAATCGTTTATTAAACACATAATACAAAAAGGAATTTTCATAAAAAATGATTTTGTAAAATAAATACATGCAATAATATTTTGTTACTTTCTCTCTAAAATAGCAGAAAAATTATATCAAACATCATAATAATCCTGCAACAATGTATAGTGTGCAGTAAAACGCTTGCTCTACATGTTTCGCAATTGAATGCTTCATCTGGAGCATAATAGCTGTTCTACAAAAGAGGGAGACATATATAAACATATACAAGTACAAAACAATACATAATCTGCAATAGTACATTGGTAGAGTGTTTCACATTTTTTGACCGAGTTTATCCAAAAGATAGACACGAAGCGGACTCCCATAGATGGCATGCATCAGGTAGTTTAGGGTTAAGCGTGGGGGCGTGCCAGTTAGAAAAGGGTAAAAGAGAAAAGGTAGATATATAGGGATAAAAGTATGAATAGACATAGTCAAAACATCCATTGTTCAAAAGATCTAATGGATCAGTGAGAGGTTAGTAGAAAATGAGAGGAAGCCACTCCCTGCACAGAGCAGAAGAAGGAGAGTATCAATATAGCCAATTAGTATTATTATACATACGCCTACCTCAACACAGAGACCATAAAAGAGCTATCTCACAGGCAACCAGATAGTAGGTAATGTTGATAATCATAGTAGATAACATAGACAGACCGCAGAATGGCCTAAAGCAAAAAAAAGTGAGCAAAGGTCAACATGTTATAACTAGCAATAGTAGTGATAGGGTAGGCATTAAAATATTTAACAATTGGCTTATCTCACCTGGCAGGTAACACTAATGCCGCGTACACACGAAGGGACTATCCCGCGGGATTATCCGCTGGACCGAAGTCCAGCGGATAATCCCCTCGTGTGTAGGCGCCGGCGGACTTTTTTTGGCCAAAGTACGGCGGACTAAAGTTTCAGGTTTTGTTCTCAAATTATCCGCTGGACTTGGCAGTCCAGCGGATAATCCGGTCGTGTGTAGTATGGTCCGGCGTACCAAAAAGGACGCATGCTCAGTAGCTATTATGTCACGGACTCGCTCGGTCTGGTAAAACTAGCCTTCGTTTTGAAGCTCGCACAATCGTCACGCTGTTGAATTTTTTTTTTTTTTTTTCTGACAGCGGGATTTGTATGGTATCGTACTTGAAGAATGATTTTGCCTTGCTGCTTGTATATTCACGCAGAGTACTCCCGAACGTTTTTTCTTCAGCATTCTTTAGTGAAGTTATATATTTGTATATATATATATATATATATATATATATATATATATATATATATATATATATATATATATATATATATATATATATATATATATAGATATAGATATAGATATCCAAATCACCAAATGAAAAATATATCTATATTTCTCAATAAGCGCAAAAAAATATATATCGATATCTACATATATATATATATATATATATAAAATATATATAGATATATAGATCTATACGTGTATAAAAATAAAATTATATATATATATATATATATATATATCTATATATTATATATGTACATATATCTCTATATAGATATTTTTTATTATTTGTTGGTTATCAAAAGGATTAGTTAGTACACATGATACAATTGTGGAGTCAGCAGAGCTTGCCCTTAATTCCGATCTTAAACCTCACCTTTCCAGCGACTGCACTTGCAGTTCCATTGAACTTGCACTTTACACTTGTATTGTCAAATGAATGTTTAGACATGTACCTGCCTACTCCTAAAGAAACTATGTTTTTGAATAACAAGCACGTATATCATTATTTGATGAAAATTAAATGACCATTTATTCTGGTTAAAACAAACAAGGCAAAACAAAATAGGAAGGCAACACTGGAGCCACTTGTAGATTTTGTGAAGACTTTTTGCCCCAACGGCAGACACCAAGTTTGTGAAGCCAAAAATTAAGCTTGGGCACATTTCATACAATATAGGGAGCACAAGAAGATTGACCAGGAATCAGACAGACCAGGAACAGCAGCAGATGACATCTATGTCCCCAAGCTGTGGCACTACAACAGCCTGTGTCTTCTGTGAGACCAGACTGAAGCCAGGCAATCACTTCCGACTCTTCGCACCACGCTTCCCTGCACTCTTCCCTGCAGTCTTCCCTGCACGCTTCCTTGGAGGCTGACTTGTGGTAGGAGGAGGAGTAGGAGGAGGAGGAGGAGGAGGAGGAGAAGGAAGACGAGGAGGAGGAGGAGGAGAAGTTGGTGTGGGGCCTTCATGGGTCAGGCGGGTGGATTCTCGTAATTCACCCCTCAAACCCCCCCTAATTGCCTCAGAAATTAGGCCCTCACACAGGTGCCGTTGGCCCCTCTCCATTTCCAGCAACCTGCTGGACACGTAGCTGCCATAGCCCTCTTCTGGAAGGGGGGGTTTGTCGAGAATCGCACTCGCCTTCCGAATCAGTTCCAGTGATTCCTCCTCCACAATGGTCATCCTCCTGGGCCTTCTTGGGGGTAAGGGCAGGGGTCGAGGTAGACTTCTTAATTGGGTCTGGCTGTCACTCTGGCTCGTGCTGGGCCCAGCCACCTCCTGGCTCTCGCTGGGCATGTCCTCCTCCTCCTCCATACCACTTGTCCCGGCATCATCCTGGGTCAGCTCATCCTGTGTGCAAATAAAAACAAAAATCAAACACCTGTTTTGTGGTTTCTGGCCTACTCAATCATCCAATTGTAAACCTAGGAACGAGCATCTAAATTTTCCAAAAGATCCAAAAGGCTATCATTTGGACCCCTGCATTTTCCAAGCAGATCACCAATGTTGTCTAACGCTTTTTTTGCCACTACTGGATGTATGTATACACTATATATGTATCGATATGTTGCACCAACACTTTTTAGAAGTGTGCATAATTTTTGTCAGTTTTTTGCACAATTCTGAGTTCAGGGTGTTAATTGTTTCACATTTTAACGTTGACAGCATTAATATTCACACAATCACAATTTAGGCTACTAAATATATACCTGGCTCCAGCTGGGCGCATCAGCCTGCTCCAAGGTGGAGGGGTCTTCTCCTTCCGTGGAAGCCTCAGCTGGGGTGGAGGGAAGAGTGGAGGGAAGAGTGGAGGGAAGGGTGGAGGGAAGAGTCGACAGTGATTCCCTGGGTTCCATCTGGTCACCTATAAAAGTCAGTTGGTTGTAGTACCACAGCTTCGGTACATAAACCATCTCTGCTGCTGCTCCTGATCTGACTGATTCCTCAATCTTCTTGCGCTCCCGCTTGTACATGTGCCTTAAACTTGCAATTCTGGCTTCCACAAACTTGGTGTTTGCGTTGGGGACTTTAGTCTTCACAAAAGCCACAAGTGGCCCCAGTGTTGCCTTCCGGACATCCCTATTGCCATACAAAGGGTTCTTGAGCTGCCACAGGTTGGTATTTTTTCTGTACAGGGCAATGAATTCGGACATGAACTGCTGGTCCTTGAATGGATTCAACTGGGGTGATGACATGTTTGTTTCTGTTTTGTTAGTAATGGCAATACAAAAGACCAAAAACACAAATGTTACTTAAAACGCACAACCAGTTTTTCTTAACAAACATTACACAACACACCCACACACAGGCAGCAACACATCCACACAGGCAGCAACCCCTACACACAGGCAGCAACCCCTACACACAGGCAGCAACCCCTACACACAGGCAGCAACCCCTACACACAGGCAGCAACCCCTACACACAGGCAGCAACACATCCACACAGGCAGCAACCCCTACACACAGGCAGCAACCCCTACACACAGGCAGCAACCCCTACACACAGGCAGCAACCCCTACACACAGGCAGCAACACACACATATCCTTAAAAAATGCTGGCCCAAAACCCAAAAAAAAACACAGTAATGCATCCTAGAAAACACTTACCTTCGTACAGAGCGCTCGCTACTTCCGTTCGGGAACACGTGGGCCCCTCAAACAGCCTTATATACACTGCGCACGCGTCGAAGTCCGCCTGCGTCCTCCGCGTCGCCCGCCCATGACGTTCCTCATGACGAGTATTCCCCGCCCAACTTCCCCTCGTTGCATTGTTGGTGAATTAATTGATGAATATGGCGGACACATTATCAGCCAGTAGCGCGGAGGAAAGCCAAGAAGCGAACACATCTGCATCCAGCAGCAGATATAAGGCCACCAATATGGCCTTTGAAGAGATGGTGGAGATGGTGGACATCCTCCAAAGGGAAGATTACGACGGGGAAAATGGCCCGTACCCTCGTCCCAACTTGCGCAAGGACAAGATTCTCAATACAATCGTCAGCACCCTGGAGCAGAAATTCGGCGTACGAAGGGGCAAGGATCAACTGCGCAAACGATGGTCCGACATCAAATCCAGGGAGCACGATCAATACAGGAGAATTCGAAAAGCCATCAAAAAAAGTAAGTCAAGCACGTGCGCTACTATGGTTATACTTGATATGTCTAATCTTGCGCAGATGTAATTACCATTCGTCCGTGAAACTTGCGCAGATGTAATTACCATTCGTACCTGAAACTTGCGCAGATGTAATTACCATTCGTCCGTGAAACTTGCGCAGATGTAATTACCATTCGTACCTGAAACTTGCGCAGATGTAATTACCATTCGTACCTGAAACTTGCGCAGATGTTATTACCATTCGTTCGTGAAACTTGCGCAGATGTTATTACCATTCGTCCGTGAAACTTGCGCAGATGTAATTACCATTCGTACCTGAAACTTGCGCAGATGTAATTACCATTCGTCCGTGAAACTTGCGCAGATGTTATTACCATTCGTCCGTGAAACTTGCGCAGATGTAATTACCATTCGTACCTGAAACTTGCGCAGATGTAATTACCATTCGTCCGTGAAACTTGCGCAGATGTTATTACCATTCGTACCTGAAACTTGCGCAGATGTAATTACCATTCGTACCTGAAACTTGCGCATATTTGATGAAAGTTCCGTTTGTCTTCATAACGTTTATTGAGTTTACCTGGCTTTGGGTTGTTGGAGTTGTAAGGTTGTTTATTATTGTCACTATCTATACAATTACTGCTGTAGTAAGGGTGTTACTGGTAACTTACACAGGGACTCCAGAGGCTGTTTTGGGGGGGGGGGATAAATATGTTAAGCAGGGTCTCATGCTCACAATTCCCAAAAAATGCTCATCATCTCTAAATACTGTAGGTGGTGACTTTTCAAAGAAGTACACTCACCTGTCCCTTGGATGGTGCAGCTACAATCTCTGATCTTGCAATCATGAAATTAATGTTTGCGGCTTCACTTCCCGGGTCACTATTGGGCATGCGCCAGTTGCGCAATGCAATAGGACTGGTCCGCGCAAGCTCGGGGACCCCTGTGTGTCCCAGCAGACAGCACGGTGGGACGGGATGTGGCGTATACTTCTGTGGGAGTCTAGGGCCGGATGTGTGTGCAAATACCTGCCTTACACAGGTATCTGCAACCCATCCCCCCTAAAACGTTCAAAATAAGACACCACAGGGGTGCAGGGATCCAATGAGCGGAAGTTCAAATTTAGGGTTGAAGGGCGCTTTAAGTATTGGAGTTTCATTAGATAGACATTTCAATTCTGTCTTCAAGTAGGATCTTCTAACAAACTGCTAATAATTGGCAAGACTTTTAAACAATGTTTACTAATCCTATTTTGGCACTCAAATATCAGTGTGATTCAAAAGTGTACCTTTTTGTGTTCCATTACCATAGGGGGCAAAAGACTCAGACGTCAGTCCGAACCTACGAGGACCTCCCGGCCTCACCAGACTAATTGGGCAGTTAGCCCAAGCCCACGCGTGGATGTGGCGGAACAGGTGGTTGAAGTGGATGAAATCTGCACCCCACCAAGTGAGTGTCTCAGAACACAGATTGAGCTAATAAATTAAGGTCTGCATGTTTTTGACACTTTTTTTCTTGTGTTTTCTCTACCCAACTTTTAGGTGATGCTGATCTGTTTGTGGAACGACAAGCTGCGGAGCCATTTACCACTGACAGTGCCCACAGGCTTATTGGGCAGATCATGGCCTGGAATCTGCAGCTGGAAAACATGCAGAAGGAGATGGCCACCATGCAGCAGGGAATGAAGGACATGATTGATGTTTTGGGTAGAATCTAAAGACCCCTTTTACATTTCTTAACATCAATCATGTCCTTCATTCCCCTTTTGAAGCGCTGTTTAACTAATTTTAGAGGCCAAATTTTAAATATGCACACGGTATGTCAACATGTGCTATGTGCCATCAGGGGATCTCAATGGACGCATTTTGTGTTTGCAACCCCTAATGCTAGTAGGTGAGAGGGAAGGGGTTTCACACACAAAACACGTCCATTGATTCCCCATGATGGAACATAGCACATGTTGACATTACCCATTTTCCAGTTAAATTAGTGTGCATATTCAAAATTTGGCTTCTTCTGTTCATGGGTTACCTGTTGAACTTTGTAAGTTCTGGACTTTTACATTGTGTAAATAATTTCAAATGCTAAGCCAAAATTTTTAAACAATTTTAAACATGTTTTTATGTTTGTTTTAAAAAATCACTCCCAAAAAAAAAAAAACAATATGTTGTGAGAAAAACACCAAAAAAATGTCAAAAAGATAAAATAAAAAAAAAAAAAAAAAAAAAAAAAAAATTATTTTACAAAAAAAAAAAAAAAAAAAAAAAAAATAAAAAAAAAAAAAAAAAAAAAAAAAAAAAAAAAAAAAAAAAAAAAAAAAAAAAAAAAAAAAAAGTTTTGGATGTGCACTATAATAAAAAAAATAATGTTTGCACAAATTCAAAAATGTGTGGCTTCTTCTTTTTAAATACTACCAGTTTGACAAAAACATGTTGTGGTTCATTGACAAAGGGGCTTATTTACTAAACGCTAAACAAGTTTGCCACTATTAAGATGTGCACTAGGACAACATATAAAACAGGCCAAATTAAAAGCCAAACAATACGAAACGACCAATATTTCAAACATAAATAACTGTATTTATTCATTGTAAATGAAAAAGATGGTTTAAGGGTCTGCTGCCATTTCAATGGCCCCCCTACCATTAAAATACTGTAAATAAAGGTCCCGCACTTGCTGGGCTGATTGTGGTGCGGAACCAAGAGGGCGATTATCCAGCCCTGTCATGTTGCCTTCCACTCCGGCCTCAGGGCCAATTGGTAAGGAGTATGTTCCTGAATGTTTCCGTAAATAATTGTGCATGACACAGCATGCCAGAATAATAGTATTGAGTTTGTACTCTGCCAGATGTAGCGATGTAAGGAGCAATCTGAAACGGTTGGCCATAATACCAAAGGCATTTTCCACCACCCTTCTTGCTCTGGCCAACCGATAATTAAAAATCCTCCTCTCAGGGGTGAGGGATCGTTGGGGAAATGGCCTCATCAGATGGTCACCCAGACCGAACGCCTCGTCGGCAATGAAGACGAACGGGAGTCCCTCCACATTATCTTCATCTGGTGGCAGCTCCAGCCCACCAGTTTGGAGACGATGACCGAACTCCGTGTGGTTGAAGACTCCTCCGTCCGACATCCGGCCGTTTTTCCCCACATCCACATACAGAAATTCATAGTGTGCCGACACCACCGCCATCAACACGATACTATGGAACCCCTTATAATTCCAATAGTATGACCCCGAATGGGGTGGGGGCACAATTCGCACGTGTTTGCCGTCAATCGCCCCTCCGCAGTTGGGAAAGTCCCAACGGGCAGCAAACTGGGAAGCCACAGTCTGCCATTCCTGTGGCGTGGAGGGACACTGTGAAGTCAAACAGAAAGATACAATTGAAATTATAAACCAGCCAAAACACCAAACTAAATGCAACAAATTAAAAAACAATTTGGAAGAACATATGTATTTATTTTGTAAATCCTTGAAATAAAGCCAAAAGATTAAGGATAAAAGGGACAAATCTCTGATTGATGACCCCTCTGATGGACCAGAGAAGATAATAATGGGGATGTGGGTGGGGAGTAAATAATGGTAAGGTCACACAATACACATGCAATTAATTAAAGGTGTGTGTGGGGGGGGTGGGGATAATTACAAGCTGACCAAAAACACATGATATTAATTATCAGGGGGTGTGGGGGGGTGGGGATAATTACAAGCTGACCAAAAACACATGATATTAATTATCAGGGGGTGTGGGGGGGGGTGGGGATAATTACAAGCTGACCAAAAACACATGATATTAATTATCAGGGGGTGTGGGGGGGTGGGGATAATTACAAGCTGACCAAAAACACATGATATTAATTATCAGGGGGGTGTGGGGGGGTGGGGATAATTACAAGCTGACCAAAAACACATGATATTAATTATCAGGGGGTGTGGGGGGGTGGGGATAATTACAAGCTGACCAAAAACACATGATATTAATTATCAGGGGGTGTGGGGGGGGTGGGGATAATTACAAGCTGACCAAAAACACATGATATTAATTATCAGGGGGTGTGGGGGGGGTGGGGATAATTACAAGCTGACCAAAAACACATGATATTAATTATCAGGGGGTGTGGGGGGGTGGGGATAATTACAAGCTGACCAAAAACACATGATATTAATTATCAGGGGGGTGTGGGGGGTGGGTATAATTACAAGCTGACCAAAAACACATGATATTAATTATCAGGGGGTGTGGGGGGGGTGGGGATAATTACAAGCTGACCAAAAACACATGCAATCAATTTAAAAATGAGGGTCAAGGGGGGTGAAAGGGGGGGTGAGTAAAGCTGTACAATGGAGCTGGTAATATACATTTTTAACCAAACAAAGTGACTAGGCTAGGGGTGTTTAGGGGGCCAAGCTTCCATGCTGGGGAGGTTGGTGCAAGCAAATATGCATGTGACCCACTAAATAATACATTCTTAAAACTATTTCGAGAAGTCAAACATAAAATACTAGACAAAAAAAAAAACAAAATCCAAAAAAAAAAGGAATAGGGGACATTCATAGAATAGTCCTATCATGGTAATTAGCTAATGATGACATTGATGCACTACATTAACAAACATACAAGACATAGGTAATTTTAAAAGAGAAGACTTACCTTAATGTATTCCTCCTGCAGGACGTGGATAATGGCAGAACAGGTCTCTGGAATAATGAGCCCCAGAGCCTGGGGGGAGATGCCTGTCGTGAACTTGAGGTCCTGCAAGCTTCTCCCCGTCGCCAAGTAACGCAACGTGGCGACTAGCCTCTGCTCCGCACTGATGGCTTGCCGCATGCAGGTATTCTGCCTGGTAATATAAGGGGACAGCGAAGCCAACAGACGGTGAAAAATGGGGTCCGTCATCCGGAGATAATTCCTGAAATCATCAGGATTATTCTCACGGATCTCACGGAGCAAAGGCATATGCGAGAATTGGTCACGCTGGCGCAACCAATTCTTGGTCCATGAACTCCTCCTCACCCTGTTCATGGACCGGGCTCGTGCCAAGGTGTTAACCGCAACACCGAGCCCCTGCACAGCACGAACTCGTTCCCGAGTACGTCCACACTCCATGGCTTCAAAACGGTCGGCTGATCAAACAAACAACTTAACAGAACGCACTGAAGAACAGCAAGGCCTATGAAGAACGACCTGAAAAACAGGAACGAGCGGACCAGAACGGCCTGAGAACAGGTAGGAACTGATCCACACGCACTGAAAGCCAGATACAAACCTCACAAGCACAAACTGAACGGCAGAAGCGAACGAATTAAGCAGAAGTCTGAGAAGCGCGAATCGTCTCTAACCAAACGTCAACTAACACGCGATACACACGAGATTAGCTGACGGGGCCCAAAGGGTGTCGTTTGGGATCTGGAGCTTCCTTTTTCTAGTCCCGTCGTACGTGCGTACGTCATCGCGTGAACCGCCGGACTTTTTGCGTGATCGTGTGTGGTCAAGTCCGTTCGCTTTTTAGTCCGGCGTACCTAGCGGGAAAGTCCAGCGGATTGTTCGCTGGACTTAGGTCCGCCGGCAAAAGTCCGTACGTGTGTACGCGGCATAATGCCGCGTACACACGATTGGACTATCCGGCGAACTTGGCCCATGTGTGGGCTCCGGTGGACCTTTTCTTCCCAAAAGTCTAGCGGACTTAGAAAGAAGTCTTGACTCAAAATTATCCGCCGGACTCTGTAGTCCGGGGGACAATCCGGTCGTCTGTGTGCTAGTCTGCGGGACTTTTGAAATGAACGGACTTGCACACACACGGAGTAAAGTCCGTTCATTTTGAACGTGACTCGAGGTAGACGGGACTAGCGAAGGAAGCCAATGTCGCCTCCATTATCGGCAAGATTGACACCTTGCTAGCTCTGTCACCTGGTATGGATTTAAAGGGGAACCCCTATGACAAAAAAACGGCGTGGGGGTCCCCCCAAGGTCCATAGCAGACCCTTATCCGAGCATGCAGCCCAGCCGGTCAGGAAAGGGGGTGGGGACAAGCGAGCGCCCCCCCTCTTGAGCCGTACCAGGCCGCGTGCCCTCAACATGGGGGGGTGCTTTGGGGAAGGGGGGGCCCTACGGCCCCCCACCCCAAAGCACCTTGTCCCCATGTTGATGAGGACAAGGGTCTCTTCCCGACAACCCTGGCCGTTGGTTGTCAGGGTCTGCGGGCATGGGGCTTATCAGAATCCAGGAGCCCCCTTTAATAAGGGGGTCCCCAGATCCCGGCCCCCCACCCTATGTGAATGAGTATGGGGTACATGGTACCCCTACCCATTCACCTGAGGGAAAAAGTGTTAATAAAAAAACACAACACTTAAACCCCCCTCCTGCCCAGACCAATTTTCAGCTTTCAGCGCTGTCGCACTTTGAATGACAATCGCCCGGTCATACAACTATGTACCAAAATTAAATTTTTATCATTTTTTCCCCACAAATATAGCTTTCTTTTGGTGATATTTAATTACAGCTGGATTTTTATTTTTTGCTAAACAAACAAAAAAAGATGCAAAATTTAAAAAAAAAAAATCATGTTTAATAGTTTGTTATAAAATTTTGCAAACAGGTCATTTTTCTCCTTCATTGATATGCACTGATGAGGCGGCACTGGTGGGCACTGATAGGCTGCACTGGTGGCCACTGATAGGCTGCACTGATGGGCACTGATAGGCACAGTTAAGGCAGCACTGATAGGCACAGATAAGTTTGCACTGATGGGGACAGATAAGGCGGCACTGATGGGCACAACTGGGCATAGATAAGATGGCACTGATGGGTGGCACTGATGGGTGGCACGGACGGGTGGCATGGATGGGTTGCACGGATGGGTGGCACTGATGGGCACTGATAGGTACCACTGATAGATGGCACTGATGGGCACTGATAGGTGGCACTGATGGGCACTGGTAGCGGGCACTGATATGTGGCACTGAGGTGCAGCACTGTTGTTGAGGCAGATTGTGGGCACTGATAGGTGGCACTGTGGGCACTGATAGGTGGCACTATGGGCACCTATCTTTCTGGTGGCGGGGGGGGGGGGGCGGTGGGGGGGGGTCTGTATGGGGCTGATGGGGCCTTTTTTTGGGGGGGGGAGCGGCAGTGGGTGGTGTGCATCTCATGGGATGGCTAATGGCTTTGATAGTGGAGTATCTTTTTTGGGTTTGTTTTTTTGTTCTTTTTTTTTTGTATTCAACTTCAGAATGAAGGACACTGGAGGAAGGAAAAGCTCTGTGGCGTGCATAACGGCTTGCATCAAAATGTGGGCGTAGCCAGACTCTTAACAATGAGAGGAGCTTAAGGGATGTGGTTAAACAAAACCTGTGCTTTCTTGTGCCTATAAAATATGCTTTGATTGCTTTGTCTGAGCCTATATTAAGGCTGGGTTTCCCCACATCCAACTCCATGACATGCGAGTGTGACTGGCTGTCAATGGAGCCGGTCCACACAGTGCTTGTTTGGGTCCGGTTCAGGTGCAAATACAGGCAAAAATTTGGACCTGAATCACACCTGAACCAGTGAACAGACACGCATCGGACCCCAGGCACGAAGGCATACTGTATGTGAACCTGGCCTTAGAAAGAGCTCCATGAACATTTTCTATTTTCCCATGCAGTGCGGTTCTGCCCGCACTGCATGGGTTAACTGCTCGTTTTGTCTAGGGGCGCAAGGTAAAAAGCTGTACTGACCGGGTTCTTCGTTCTTCCAGAAAACCGCGCTCCCATGTCCAGCGGTGGACTGTTCTTGGCGCCCTCATGTTCAGAGCCAGTCTGTGGGCTTGATGGCTTCAGGAACAATCAAGGATGGGAGAGGCTCTGAAGAAATCCTGTGTGGACCGGCTCCATTGACAGCCCGTCACACTCGCATGTCATGGAGTTGGATGTGGGAGAGAGCTTGACAGAAGGAGGTATTGAGAAGAGCAGAGAGGGCGGTTTGGGATATGTTTGGAGACAAGATTGGTGATGTAGCTCGGGGCAGAGTTGTGAATGGCTTTGTAGGTTGTGGTTAGTATTTTGAATTTAATTTGCTGGGTGATCGGGAGCCAGTGTAGGGATTGGCGGAGAGGGTCGGCAGACACTGAACGGTTGGTAAGGTGGATAAGTCTGGCAGCAGCATTCATGATAGACTGAAGAGGGGAGGAGCCTATGGAGAGGCAGACCAATGAGAAGGGAGTTGCAATAGTCAAGGCGAGAGATAACAAGGGAGTGAATGAGGAGCTTGGTGGTTTCATTTGTTAAAAAGGGGCAAATTTTAGAGATGTTACGGAGGTGAAGTTTACAAACTTTTGACAACGATTGGACTTGGGGCTGAAATGACAAGTCAGAGTCTAGGATTACACCGAGTACCCTGGAGTGAGGGGAGGGACTGATGGTTGCATTGTTGATTAATGAAAAAGTCATGGATGGGGTCACGGGCAGGGGGGAATTTTAGTAACTCAGTTTTAGGGAGACTCTTTAACTACTTCCCACAGAAACTAACGTCCTGCAGAAGTAGGGGGATCGCGCGCGTGCGTGCCCGTGCAGCGGCGCGATCCCGATGCGCTCGTGTCACCCGGACACGTCGCATCTCGGATCGGCAGGAGGGCTCTGTGATTGGCCCTCCTGATCACATGATGGCCGCGTCCAATCACAGCCGTCATGTGATGTAAGCAAACAGCCAGTTGCTAGGCAATCGGCTCTCCTCTCCTCACACGGAAGTCGTCGCTGAGGAGAGGAGAGCGGATCGCTGCAGCCGGATGGTGGTCAGTGAGTATTAGCTGTTTTTTTTACAGCTTTTTACTCACTGATCACCAGTGTAGTGTCACCAACACAGTAAACACACATGTCCCCAAAACATACATGTCCCCAAAACACACATGTCCCCAAATAATAAAAACACATGTCCCCAAATAAAAACACATGTCCCCAAATAATAAAAACACATGTCCCCCACATATGTCCCAGTAAAATAACATGTGCCAATGATTATCTGCACACATATGTCCGTGATCACCTGCACACATCTGTACATGATCATTTGCGTACATATGTCCGTGATCACGCAAACCAATTATATAACACTTAACGGATTTTTTTTTTTACTAAAAACATGTAGCAGAATACATTTTTGCTTAAATTTATGACAAAATTAGATTTTATTGGATTTCTTTTAAAAAAGAAAGGAGAAAATATAGTTTTTTTTCAAAATTTCCGCTATTTTTTCGCTTATATCGCAAAAAATAAAAAACGTGTGTGAATAAATACCACCAAACTAAAGCTCTATTTGTGCAAACAAAATTATAAAAATTTCATTTGGGTACAGCATTGCATGACCGCGCAATTGTCATTGAAAGTGCGAGAGCGCTGAAAGCTGAAAATTGGTCTGGGAAGGAGGGGGGCGAAAGTGCCCTGTATTCTAGTGGTTAAAAAAGAGCTGCATTAAAATAACCAAGGACTGCTTAGCAACCAGCAACTGTTGAAACAATGAAGACTTTGGTGAGAAGTATATAATGTTCACTCAGTATTGTGTATATAGTGCCCCTCCAGACAGACACTGTCAGTTCTGCTGAAACCTGCTGCACTATACGATGTTGGCGTCCATGAGTGTTCCCGCTTGGGCCTCCTTCCGCCAAGCTTGTTTTTTACTGTTTTGCCTTTTCTTCAATACAAGTTCCATTATTTTCACCTAGATTGTGTGTGTGTTACTTTTGCCGCACCACACTGCACCCACCCACACTCAGCAGGATATGTCACTTCTTGCAGTGGAAGCTGAAGTCAGAGCAGGCACCATCGTGACACTGTTAGGATCTGCCCTCGCTCTGGTGTCTTAGTTTAGTGGCTCCAGTATGCCATTGGCAGAGTGGGAAGCCCTCCAAGATGGGCATGCCAAAATCTACACCCTCACTGTGCCTGACACACTGAAGTGACGGAGGAACACCTCCTCCCAGTCAGACTGTCCCTTCTCCAGAGCTGGGCCAACTGTTGTTTCGTCATGCGGAGCACAAATCAGAAGCTGACATATTCTCTGGCCCCTCCCCTGAAAAAACGGAAGGGATTCCCACAAAATCTGTTGACAAAAAAATTGCAAAACAGAGAATCAGCATTCATGAGGAACGAGGAGGTGTTGGCCATGAAGTGGAGGGACAAGAAAGATGTCCACATCCTCTCTACCATCCACAATGACACCATGGTGGAGATCCAAAGAAGACGCGGCCTCATTGTAAAGCCCGATTGTGTCCACTACTACAATATGTACATGGGGGGGTAGATTTAAACGATCAGATGCTACAGCCCTATTTATCAACCAGAAAGTCCCGTTATTGGTACAAGAAAGTTGCGTTTCACCTGTTTCACATGACCCTTTTTAATTACCGTATATACTCGAGTATAAGCCGAGTTTTTCAGCACATTTTTTTGTGCTGAAAATGCCCCCCTCGGCTTATACTCGAGTCGAGCACTTTTCTGCAGCAGAGAATGGCATTTTCTGACCCGACTTTGGGGCCCCGTATCTCGGGGCCACTTGGTGCTAGGAACCCAAAATTTGGTGTGCAAACCCAGTGGAACTAGCACTACAGATATCCAAAGATGGGGTTTCTAGCACCAAGTAGTCCCGAGCTACGGGGCCCCAAAGTCGGTTGGAAAATGTCATTCTCTGCTGCAGAAAAGTGCTTGACATTTTCCGAACCGACTTTGGGGCCCCGTATCTCTAGGAACCCCATGGATATGTTGTAGTGCTAGTTGCACTGGATTTGCACACCAAATTTGGGGTTCCTAGCACCAAGTGGCCCCGAGATACAGGGCCCCAAAGTCGGTCAACCGTGTCCATCTGCAGCAATGTCATTTCGGGACCCTTTGTGTCCAGAGACCCCACATTTTGGCTGCAGCTAGGGGGCATCTAGGAACCCTTAACTACCAAGTTTGAGTTCAGGGGACCTATGGCCACAAATGGGCACAGTGAGGCATTAAAATGGGCACAGTGAGGCTGCAAATGGGCATTGTTGACCCTCTTTTCCACTTACAGTAGCTGCTAGGCTTATACTCGAGTCAGTAAGTTTCCCCAGTTTTCTGTGGTAAAATTAGGTGCCTCGGCTTATATAATCAGGTCGGCTTATACTCGAGTATATACGGTAGATTGTCTGCTACCAAACAGCAACTCAAAATCAACAGATCACCTATCTCAAGTATATTGAAGATATCATCACTTCCCTCATTTACCAAGAAGGTCCCATCCCAGGAAGCATTCGCTCTGATAGTGTCAGGGGACTTCACGAGCAACACTATCCCTTTAGCCTTCCCCCCACAGAATCTGGAAGAAGACGCCAAAAGAAATGCTGTGTATGCAGCAGAGGAGTAAGAAGAGATACCAGCTATTATTGTCCAGAATGTCCCTCCCAACTTGGCCTGTGCATCGGTGATTGCTTTAAAAATTATCATACATCCATCCAATATTAGTTCCCCTTATTATTAACAGACTGACATTTCCCCATTTGCCTGCTACCCTGTTACTACCTTCCATGTTAATTAACTGAGCCTGGCCTGTTTACCGACAATGTCTTTGCTTGCCGATTTAAACCACGTTTGTGACTTCCATGTGCACCAACCTCAGCCTGTTTACCGACAATGCCTCTGCCTGACGATTTAATCCATGTTTCTGACTTCCACGGCCTGTTAATCGACTATGTTTTTGACTGCCACTTGGACTGATCTTTTGGCCATCTACTTTATTACACAGGGGTCTCACATATGTGAGGGGCTTCAGAATAGCGTTTTCTGTGCTCCCAGAACAGGGTCTGGTTGCCCGGAGGCTTTAAAGCGATCTGGGTGGGAGAAGCCTCTACCCCTGTCCCCCTTCCTGCGGCCTGGACCAATACTTTGGCTGTGCTGACCATATTGCTGCCTGTAATGACCCATGACATTATGGACCATGTTTCTTCCTGCTGTTTGCCCCAATACTTTAGCTGTGTTGACCATATATCTACCTGATGTCTTTACTGACTTTGGACAGTATTTCTGCCAGGACACCTCTGCCTGCTACCTGGACCTGTGCTTTGGCTGTGCTCAGGCTGTGCTCTGGCTGTGCTGACATTATCTATGCCTGTACTCTGGCTGTGCTGACATTATCTCTGCCTGTACGAACTATGGACAGTATTCCTGCCTGCTGCCTGGATGATTGCTTTTGCTGTCACTGACCTCATTCCTGCCTGCTGCCTGAACCGATGCTCTCCTCTGTGGCCCACTACACTACTAAAACCACAGGTAATCTTTTGTTCTTTGGCATGTACCTGCTATGTGTTAGAAATATGAAGGGCCTTCAAAAATGTGATCCGTAGTCAGAAAATCATATGTGTAATTAATGCTGCTAGAATGCCTGGAGGTGCTACTTGGATGTTGGGCCTCTGTATGTGGCCAGGCTGTGTAAAAGTCTCAAACATGTGGTATCGCCATACTCAGGAGGAGTAGCAGAATGTATTTTGTGGTGTCATTTTTGCTAAGTACATGCTATGTGTTAGAAATATCTTATAAATGGACAACTTTGTGTAAAAAAAATGCATTTTCATTTTTTTCCCCACATTTTCCAAAACCTTCTGGAAAAAAATGAACCATTCAAAAGACTCATTATGCCTCATAGATTATACGTTGAGGTGTTTTCTTTCCAAAATGGGGTCGTTTTGTGGACAATTCCATTGTCCTGGTGCTCCAGGGCCTTCAAAAATGTAATAAGTGGTTGAAAAATGAGATGTGCAATTTATGCCTGTAGAACTCCTGAAAGTTCTACTTCAATGTTGGGCCTTTGTATGTGGTAATTCTGTGTAAAAGTCTCACACATGTGGTATCGCCATACTCAGGAGGAGGAGAGGAATGTATTTTGGGGTGTAGTTGCAATTATGCATATGCTGTGTGAGAGAAATAACCTGTTAATATGACCAGTTAAGAAAAAAAAAATCTTAATTTTCCCAAGAATTGTGGGGAAAAAATTACAACTTCAAAAAACTCATCATGCCTCTTAGTAAATACATTGGACTGTCTACTTTCCAAAAATGGGTAATTTGGGGGGTATTTGTACTTTCCTGGCTTGTTAGTGTCTCAAGAAATGAGATAGGCCTTCAGTACATCAGGTGTAATCAGATGTGATCAATTTTCAGTGATTGGCACCATAGTTTGTAGACTCTATAACTTTCACAAAGATCAAATAATATACACTAATTTGGGTTATTGTTACCAAAGATATGTAGCAGTATAAATTCTGGCACAAATTTATGAAGAAAAATTACTTATTTGCAAAATTTTATGCTAGAAACAAAAAAAAGTGTTTTTTTTTTTAATTTTCGCTCATTTTGTGAGAAGAAAATGATAAACATTTTGTTTGGATACAGTGTAGCATGACTGAGTAATTGTTATTCAAAGTGTGAGAGCGCTGAAAGCTAAAAA
The DNA here is from genome assembly GCA_028564925.1 of Lithobates sylvaticus. Lineage (NCBI taxonomy): Eukaryota > Metazoa > Chordata > Amphibia > Anura > Ranidae > Lithobates > Lithobates sylvaticus. Next base: position 268,883,268 of record CM053031.1, read on the forward strand.
TTGGTCTGGGCGGGAAGGTGCATAAGTGCCTGGTATTGAAGTGGTTAAACAAATGCCTGCAGGCGCTTAATGGAAGATGAAGTATCAGATCAACTAGCATGTACAAAAGCTGACAAAGGAACAGAGGCAGAAGAGACTAACTGTTGATGTTACAGCCTGATATGTGAAGGTGAGGGGACATCCATTCAGCGGTGGAAGCGGCAGTGCAGTAAGGATGAAAATAACGGGAACTAAGTCCCTGGAACAAGCTCACCCAAGCAAGACCGAGCTGATGCTCCTTCCACACAGACAGATCTGTTCTTGTGGGTAGTGGGCCGCCGGTAAAGTCTCTTTCAGAGTTCCACAGACCGCCGGGTCAGCGGATCAGCATGAGAGCTGATGCGGATATGGAGGTGTATAAGATGCTGATAGCACTTCTCCAATCTTCAAAGCTCAGACAGCTTGGTGCGCGCCATGAAAGCAGACAGCTGTACATGCTGAGAGTTGATCAATTGATCAGGTGGGGAGGCAGATGAAAGGAGCCATGCAGATGCAGGTGAGGCCGGGTCAGATGACGTTGAAACACCAATCCATTTCACTCACATGATGTAAGTTTTATCAAGGCCTGATCAATTGATCAGCTCTCAGCATGTACAGCCATCTGCTTTCATGGTGCGCACCAAGCTGTCTGAGCTTTGAAGATTGGAGAAGTGCTATCAGCATCTTATACACCTCCACGTCCACATCAGCTCTCATGCTGATCCGCTGACCCGGCAGCCTGTGGAACTCTGAAAGAGACTTTACCGGCGGCCCACTACCCACAAGAACAGATCTGTCAGTGAGGAAGGAGCATCAGCTCAGCCTTGGGTGAGCTTGTTCCAGGGACTTAGTTCCCGTTATTTTCATCCTTGCTGCACTGAGTGGATGTCCCCTCACCTTCACATATCAGGCTGTAATATCAACAGTTAGTCTCTTCTGCCTATGTTCCTTTGTCAGCTTTTGTACATGCTAGTTGATCTGATCCTTCATCTTCCATTAAGCGCCTGCAGGCATTTGTTTAATCAACAAGCAGTCCACACAATACGGACGGATTGGTTCCCCTCATTGTTTTCAAAGGACTATTTTTGATGTGTTTAAATCATTGGTCTAACTAGATTCAAAATTGTTTCAGCAATTCCTTGGCCATCAGTTCTTTCAACTAAGTGCCTCATTCCTGAATACGGTTGACTGCTGGTATGATAGTGGGTAATGCATGTGAGCCCGGGTCTTTTTCTTTGTTTTTAACAATATTGACAACGTTGTCTTTAATGGTTTTTACTGTGGTGTGGTGAATGTTGCCTTTTTGTGGAAATCTTATTAATAAATATTTTCTATTTTTGTGACTATTACATTGTTGTGTGTTTCCCTTTGGAGCTACTCTCTCTTGGTATATTTCCCTATCCAAGTCCTCCCCTCCCTTTCAGGCTGTTACTGAACTCTGGGATCCCCCACCCCTCAATTGGGGTGAGTCAGTGAATTTTCACTTCACTTCTAATTTAACCACTTGCCTACCAGGCACGAACACCTCCTTCCTGACCAAGCCATTTTTCAGCTTTCAGCGCTGTCGCATTTTGAATGACAATTGCGCGGTCATGCAACGCTGTACCCAAATAAAACTTTTATCATTTTTTCCCCACAAATAGAGCTTTCTTTTGGTGGTATTTGATCACCTCTGCGGTTTTTATTTTGTGCGCTAGAAACAAAAGAAGAGGGACAAGTTTGAAAAAACATAATATTTTTTACTTTTTATTATAATAAATATCCAATTTTTTTATTTTTTTAAACCAATTTTTTCCTCAGTTTAGGCCGATATGTATTCTTCTACATATTTTTGGTAAAAAAATATCGCAATAAATGTATATTGATTGGTTTGCGCAAAAGTTATAGCGTCTACAAAATAGGGAATAGATTTATGACATTTTTATTATTATTTTTTTTTTACTTGTAATGGCGGCGATCTGCGATTTTTTTTCGTGACTGCGACATTGCGGCGGACATATCGGACACTTTTGACACATTTTTGGGACCATTCACATTTATACAGCGATCCGTGCTATAAAAATGCATTGATTACTGTATAAATGTGACTGGCACATTTATACAGGGGTTAACACTAGGGGGCGCTGCAGGGGTTAATGTGTTCCCTATGTTAGTGATTCTAACTGTGGGGGGAGGGGACTGACTGGGGGAGGGGACCGATCAGTGTCCCTATGTACAAGGGACACACCATCGGTCTCCTCTCCAGTGACAGGACGTGGATCTGTGTATTTACATACACAGATCCACGTCCTGCTCAGTTACTGGGCAATCGCGGGTGCCCGGCGGACATCGCAGCCGCCGGGCACGCGCATCGGGTCCCCAGCGACGCGGCGGGCACGCGCGCGCCCCCTAGTGGCCAAAATGGTAGCGCCGTCATATAACGGTGGCCCGCCACAAGAGCCGCACCGCTCCGCAGTCTTTTGACAGTGGGCGGTCGGCAAGAAGTTAAAAAAGTGTTGATTTTTCCTGTTTTAACCTATTCATGCCTGTGAAGTCTACCTAATGAACTTTCCTATGATGGTATCCAGAAAAGACACATCCAGGAGGTATAGGAGTGTCAAATCTTGATGATCAATAAAAAAGAGGAAACATAATTACTCAGTGAGTTCACTGGCTCTGGAGAGAATGCTCATGTAAAGCAAGGCTGTTCTTTGGTGGGCACCCAGAAATGTAAAAACACAACAGGAGCACCAGAACAAATGCCAAAAGAGTCCAAGTAGCTTTAATGATTCATAATAAGATCACCTAAAACATACAGTACAACCTGTCTCGGGGGCTCAAAACCCTTCATCAGGGCTAGAAAAATAAATACAAAATCATAGTGTTAAAGCAATATACATTAAAGTGAATAGGATACAATTAACTTATATAAAAAGGCATAAGAACAAAGTCAACATTCCTAATGTCCATTAATTCTTAAAAAAACTTTTGGCACATATTCTATTATATCATTGTCTGGTCACCTGAGTACAGGTGACAGATGCACCCCATTGGGGTCAGGAGTGCACCGTTGAGGTAGTAGACCCTATGGCTGACTCCTGCAGATGGAGCTCTGGGTGGTTCAGGAAAGCAGGTATTCTGGAGCACCAACACGGATCACACTGGGAGCTAGAGCATGCGATTCCCCAGGGCATGTAATCTAAGAGCCAGTGGGTGTTCACCAGGGCCCCAGATAGTGGGGATGGACTTCGCTGCTGTCTGGCTCCAGGTCGCGGCCCCCAGGGTCTCCCAGCTCACTCTCACAGTAGACTACTGGAGGTTAGAAAGGAAGCAGCAGCCTGGAACAACAAGGATAGTCAGGAGATAAGCCAAAAGGTCAGGGCAACAAGCAGATAGGGATAGTCAAAGAACACGCCAAAGGTCAGGATATGAAGCAGACAGGTCAAGGACAGTCAAGAACAAGCCAAGGTAGGTAAACAGGATCAGACGTAGGACACAAAACACACAATATTGATCAACAGGGCCGGCTTGCAGTACACAGGTTAATATATAGAGTTCCCTGATAGGGGCCGGGGTGGAGCCATGCTTTGAGGAGAGATTACTTAAGCAGCCAGGTGAGAGTGGCTGGCCTCTTAAGCTGAACACATGGAGAGGTAAGCTGACAAACATTACTGCATAACCATGACAATTATTTAGTTAGAATCTATGAACAAATAACATGATCAAGAAACTTACTAAATGAACTTAAGAAATTTACAAAATCTATAAAATAGTGCGATAAAATGGATAAAAAGATAAAATCATAAAAGTAATATTAATTAATACTTATACCATTAAAAATATTAAAACATAAGTGAATAATAACAGAGTGACATGCTACAAATGATTTCATTGCATTACTGTATTCTGTGCATTCTATTAAATTGTATTATGTTCTGAATTATATTGTACTCTAAGAAGTTATGACATAATCTATGAAAATGCTTTTTTTTCTGCCAGAGCATAGAGAAAAGGAGGCTGCGGGGACTGGTCTTAAAACTTGTAAAAGCCTGATGGAGCTGTTCATGGCCCCCTAGACCTTAAAAACATTTAACCCCTGTAGTGAGGGGGCAGCCCCCTGCAAAGGAGGGTCTTTATCTTCCCCAGAGTTCAGCTTTAAGGCTGGGAGAAAATCAGAGTTCAGGTGTATGTGCTGTGTTGACTACTAAGCAGATGCTGAATTAGATAAACAGAAAAATAGAGGCTTAGGAGAAATATGTATCCAAAGTGTATCTACACTTACAATCTTCTTTGTCCCCTGCAAAGTCCCACAAATACCTGTTGCTCCTGCCAGTGAAGTTCACCTAATGCATCTTCCTGTGGTGGGGAGGTAACGATGCTGCACTGCTCCTGAATTCAGAGCAAAATTGTCATTTGTCACTCTCATGTAGGCTGTGTCAGCTTGCACTAAAGTGGGAGGTGAAAATGTTGCAGGGGCATGGGCATCCGCAGGTATGGGCAAGGGGGGGAGGCAAGTGCCCCCCCCCCCTGGAATCAGGGACCGGATCAGGGGTTCCCCACTTGGTCCGTATCCAAGCAGCGGTGGCCAGACCTGCTCGCACCTGTACACAGTTTAGCAGGGCAGATGACAGCTGGTACGAGGAGCGGGACTTCAAGGGGTGGGCAGGATGACATCAAATGAAGTGGTCCAGGAGACGGAGGCCGCAGGAAATGAGAACAGGGCACAGCGTCCCCGGTGCCTCCCAGAGCCTGGAACTCCGGGACTCCTTAAACCTCCTCACCACTCCCAGGCCTGAAGGACAGACTGACTGGGGGGTCTGAGAACAATGATTGGCAGGAAATGCAAGCAGCCAGGGACCGTTCCATGTCACATCATAGATTCGATGGAGGGAGGAGAGCACCTCCTGTCCTCGCCCAGAATGAAAACGAGTCTTGCCAGCTGCTGAACATCATGTACATCCTACTGGGACAGTGGCATGCAAGTTACCGTACTGAGCATTACACACACCACTGGGACATAGGGGCACTAAAGGGACTGCAGACAGGGCTAAGAGCCCTTTCACACTGAGCCGCCCTGGGTGTCGGCGGTAAAGCAGCGCTACTTTTAGCGCCACTTTACTGTCATTTTAGCAGCCGAAAAAGGATTAAATCCGCCTGCAAAACGCCGCTCCAGCGGCGCATTGCCGGCGGTATTGCGGCACTGCCCCATTGTTTTAAATGGGCAGGAGCGGTGGAGGAGCGGTGTATTCACCGCTCCTCCACCGCTGCAAAGAAGCTGCTGGCAAGACTTTTTGTGACGTCCTGCCAGCGCAGCGCCCCAGTGTGAAATCACTCGGGCTTTCACACTGGGTTTGCAGCTGAGGCTTTTGTCATGCGCTATGCAGGCGCTATTTTTAGCGCTGTATCGCTTCAAAAACGCCTCCAGTGTGAAAGGGTTCTAAGGGCCTCTCTCTCTCTGACCCCCCCTTTCTCTTACCCCCATAACCCCTCTCTGTCACCCCTTCTATCTCTGTCACCCCTCTGTCTTTCTCACTCCCTCTCTGTCACCCCCTCTGTCTCTCTCTGTCACCCCCTCTGTCGCTCTTTGTCACCCCCTCTGTCGCTCTTTGTCACCCCCTCTGTCTCTCTCTGTCACCCCCTCTGTCTCTCTCTCTGTCACCCCCTCTGTCTCTCTCTGTCACCCCCTCTGTCTCTCTCTCTCTCTGTCACCCCCCTCTGTCTCTCTCTGTCGGCCCCTCTCTCTCTGTCACCCCCCTCTGTCTCTCTCTGTCACCCCCCTCTGTCTCTCTCTCTCTCTCTCTGTCACCCCCCTCTGTCTCTCTCTGTCGCCCCCTCTCTCCCTGTTACCCCCTCTCTCTCTGTCACCTCCCTTTCTCTCTGTAACCCCCCTCTTTTTCTGTCACCCCCCTTTATCTCTGTCACCCCCTCTGTCTCTCTCTGTCACCCCCCACATGTATGCAGTCTCTTACAGTCCCTTGTGCCACGTCCGCAGTCTCTTGAGCCATATATGCAGTCTCTGATCATCTCTTGTGCCATGTCCGCAGTCTCTTGAGCCATATACGCAGTCTCTGATCATCTCTTGTGCCATGTCGGCAGTCTCTTGTGCCATGTATGCGGTCTCTGACCATCTCCTGTACCATTTCTACAGTCTCTGACCATCTCCTGTACCATGTCCGCTGTCTCTGACCGTCTCCTGTACCATGTTCGCACTCTTCAACCGTCTCCTTTAGTATGTCTGCTGTCTCTGACCGTCTCCTGTACCCTGTTCGCCATCTCTGACCATCTCCTGTACTACATCTGCAGTCTCTGACCGAGATAATGACATTGTCGAAAAGGGTCAGCGCATGGGTGACCTTAAATTGATGCCCCCCCTCCGAAAAAAGTTCTGTGGATGCCCATGTTCAGGGGGTGTGGCTATCAGCCTGTAGCTTGTCAATCAGAGCCTGGCCACACCTAGTCCTGCCTACTGCTATCTGGATTGAAAGCACTGCCTCTGCTGCAAAACCTTTCCCACTGTGAGCCGCAGTATCTGAGGGGTGGTGTATGCGATACAAATGAAGGAGGATTTGGCTCAGTTAAAGAGAGTAAAGTTTTTTTTTATACTTTATGAGACTTGTGCATCACATAGTCTAAACTAGTACCAAGTCCAGTTACTTTTTCAAAGAAGCCTTTTGTTGTGCTTTAACAGTCTTATTCACAGAATGTGCAGTCAATTTTATAGGACCCGTGCTCTTCTCTACTGGCTGCTCCAGGCCGGGATGTTCCACTCTACAGATGAATGCTGCCCCCTGGTCTCTGCTGAGAGATGGGGTGAATGTCAGTGATGATTGACAGGTCTTATCTTTATCTTTCTTCTTGGTATGGATTTTAAAGGCATCATTAGGCAGCAGTATTATACTGGAATGTGAGTCTGTCCCGGGTTCCTTCCTATACCAGCTCACATTTATATACTTTGGGAAAGATCCGGAGATATCACAGGTCAGAGTGGCCTCTTTATCTTCTTCCAGGTTGGGAATAATGATCTTTCCAACTTGTGGACGAGGCAGATCTGAAAACAAAAAGGTATTTAAAAGACATTTATAAGTCACAATGTATTTTACAGTACAGTATTTGTCTTATATAGATGACACACTCCTACAAGGTACAAATAGATTGTGGGTACGATGTCTGATTTAGATATTTTTGTGAGAACATTGGTGGACCAGACACTTCGACTGGAAGAAGGGGCTGCAGTATTAGAAGTGGGAGCATCAAAGAAAATGTTAAAAATTTCCACACCGTGACCTAAAGTAGAACTATAGGCAAAACTTTTTTTTTTTCATTTTTGATCGAGTAAGGTAGAATTATAACCCCTGTCAATTAATTTTTTGCCATCTGTGTCCCATTGCGGAGAATTACCTTCACTTCCTGTCCCTTAGCAAAAATAGGAAGGGAGCGGAAATCCCTACAAATTAAGGGAATCCCTTGGGGACCCCCAGATCACCAAAACTAGTGTCCCCATTGGGAGATTTCCCCTCTGTTACTTTTCTGGGGACAACCTAACATTTGAGATTTTCTTTTACTTTCACTTTCAATGATAATGGTAAACAGGACAAACAGAGAGGGTGATCTCCCTAATGAGGGCATAAACAGCAATAAAAGTTGACAGGCGTTCTAATCCACCTCCTCTGTCCATAACTAAAAAAAAGTTTTGCCTTTAGTTATACTCTAATAACAAGACAATGGAAGTACAAATCTAAAATAGTCATGTGAAAAAATAAATCCACCCAATCGATGTCAGGAGATCAACGTCTCTGAGATCCGCTTTCAGTGAGAGACGTGCTCCCCTGATTTGGGGACACTGCACACAGGCACCCTGCAGACCTAGCAAGTGCTGATTTTGGCAATCCTGGACTGTTTACTAGGGATGGGCGAACGGTTCGGCCCGAGCATAAGTTCGGCCCAAACTTTGGTTGTTCGGATGTTCTGCGAACACCGAACAATATGCAGTGTTCAGGGCAAATTCGAAAGGCGCCGGAACACTGTTAAAGTCTATGGGACACTAACATGAAAAAATCAAAAGTGCTAATTTTAAAGACTTATATGCAAGTTATTGTCATAAAAAGTGTTTTGGGGCCCGGGTCCTGCCCCAGGGGACAAGTATCAATGCAATTTTTTTTTTTAAAACGTCCCTTTTTGTCGGGAGCAGTGATTAGAACAGTACCACAGCAAAATTACATTTCTAAAAGGTACTTCACCATGGCTTCCCTGTGGCCTGAAGGGTCTGGTATGGATTTTGGGGGGGACCCCCTCACAATTTTTTTTTTAATTTGGTTCGGGGTTCCCTTTAATATTCATACCAGACCCAAAGGGCCTGGTAATGGCCTGTGGGGGGGATCCCATGATCTTTTTTTCAATGAGTTTTATCTATATTGCCGAGACCCAACAATTCATTGTAGCCGCGATCAGTTTTAAATGACAATTTTTCCTTTAGAAATGTCATTTTGCTGTGGGACTGTTCTAAACACGGGAACAATGCTCCACTTTACAGGCATACTATAGACACCCCCCAGGCACGTTATTTAAAGGAATATTCCATTTTTATTGTTTCACTTTAAGCATTAAAAAAATCACTGCTCCCGAAAAAAATGCTGTTTTTAAAAAAAAAATTTGCATTGATACATGTCTCCTGGGGCAGGACTCGGTCCCCAAATACTTTTTATGACAATAACTTGCATATAAGCTTTTAAAATTAGCACTTTTGATTATTCATGTTCGTGTCGAATTTCGAACAAATTTTTTGCCTGTTCGCATGTTCTGCTGCGAACCAAACAGGAGGGTGCTCAGCTCATCCCTACCGTTTACAGCTCTGACCCCGCTAATGGCCACAGCTAAAGGGTCACCCTGAACTTGTGGACCACCCAGAAGCTGTTACATATAACATCTAATGTGAATGTACCTGCATCTCTCTCTGATTCCTCCATCCGGCTTACCTTACCTTCCTGTCACTTGTGCTCTCTGCTTTTTCATAGCTATAGAGCAGGGGCTTTCCCAAAATGTTTTTTTTTTTTCATGCGAGCTGCAGGGGGATGGTTACTTATAATGCCTAATAGAGATGGGCCAAAAAAAAAAACCTGTTCGGTTTGCACCAGAACTCTCGAACAGGTAAAGAATTTGGTCTCAGGCTGCAAACTCTATTAAAGTCTATGGGACCCGAACATGAAAAATCAAAAGTTCCCATTTTGAAGGCTTACATGAAAATTACTGCCCATAAAAAGGGTATGGGAACCCGAGTACTGTCCTGGGGGATATGCATCAATGCAAAAATCTTTAAAAGTGATCGTTTTTTCAGAAGCAGTGATTTTATTGATGCTTAAAGTTAAACAATAAAAATGAAAAATTCCTTTAAATATAGTGCCTGGGGGTCCCCTTAGTCTGCTTGTAAAGTGGCACATCTGTACCATGTAAATACCGCTGTGGTCATTAATACCGCTACAAGATACAATTGGTCAGTTAAGAAAAATTACTTCGCAATAGTGTATAAAGTGTAGAAAGTCCACTAAATTCCCCAGGAAGACGTTAGTTTTAACAAAACATGTCGGGCAAGGCTGCATGCTGACATCACTGCGTCCTCATTGACCCCGGAAACGCGGGTGGACTGCTCCTGTTTCTTATCCGGCAAAGATTATTTTACAAGACGACTTTTACACATGAATCATGTAAGTGCAATCTAAATATTTTATTAAAGGGTTTATACTGTTTTACACTATTGGAGCGTTCTCTGCTTATATATGCTGATCCGTGGCACACGATACGGCTGGCCTGGAGACAAGTGACGGGTGTCTGAGACCATAGGAGGACATATCTGTTTACAGCTTCCCATCGAGGGTTACTACCAAAGCTTGGTTGACCTTTATAGCAATAGAAGGTCCATATGATCTGGTAAGTGCCCCTGTTAGCATAAAAGTGTTATTGAAAGGAACAATATCGCGCTGAACTTAAATAAATGACTGAAAAAACGGGTGTGACCCCTAAGCAGCTACATAAAAATGTGACGAAAATTCTATCAATGGTGGGAATGGAAATGTAGCGCTAAACCTGAAACAATACACTAAAAAGTGCCGAAAAATGTATGCCTCAAACCGACAAAAATAGATGACAGAGTGACTGTCTAGTGTAAAAAAACAAAAACAAAAACACATCTAACATAAGTGCATATAAACAATGAACCATACATGCATATGATTAGTGCCTTAAAGAATATAGTGAAATAAATGGGAATGTCCACCATGTAAGAAACACTTCAAATGAATAAATGTCCCAATATGATGAACAGGTGTAAATCTCAATAACGAGTGAGCACCAACAAAGAATAACTTGGACTGGATCCTCTTTCAGTATTCAGATCAAATAAGGGAAAATGGATGTATGCTTACCAAAGCAAGTGGACTCCCTGTCAGCGACAGGAAAGTCAAACAAGCCTGTAGTATCCGGACACCGATGGATGGAACATCACTGGCACGAACCGATGTAATCCGTGGACTTCTCACTAGGAGATGGTGGAGCAGGTCTTCCAGAAGACCTGCTCCACCATCTCCTAGTGAGAAGTCCACGGATTACATCGGTTCGTGCCAGTGATGTTCCATCCATCGGTGTCCGGATACTACAGGCTTGTTTGACTTTCCTGTCGCTGACAGGGAGTCCACTTGCTTTGGTAAGCATACATCCATTTTCCCTTATTTGATCTGAATACTGAAAGAGGATCCAGTCCAAGTTATTCTTTGTTGGTGCTCACTCGTTATTGAGATTTACACCTGTTCATCATATTGGGACATTTATTCATTTGAAGTGTTTCTTACATGGTGGACATTCCCATTTATTTCACTATATTCTTTAAGGCACTAATCATATGCATGTATGGTTCATTGTTTATATGCACTTATGTTAGATGTGTTTTTGTTTTTGTTTTTTACACTAGACAGTCACTCTGTCATCTATTTTTGTCGGTTTGAGGCATAAATTTTTCGGCACTTTTTAGTGTATTGTTTCAGGTTTAGCGCTACATTTCCATTCCCACCCCTGTTAGCATAGGTGGTGGGTGTCAGAGCTTTAAAGATAATTTTTGCTGATGAGAATCTTTTTCACTATTTTTCTTCATGTGGACTTTCTACATGTAGCCCCCTGTTCCTAAAAATGGGGCTATAGTGTAAACTTAGTTTTTGGCTGAGCTGTAAACAGCTCAGATTTGATTGTATATTTGGTTCTGTTCTAAACTTAACTGAGTTGTGCATTTCTCAATGTTGCCAGTAGGTTTTTATTGGTACCACAGTACAGTGTGAGAAGGTTGAGCTGTAATGAATATTCTTTTTCCGGAAACAGCCCAGTAGGAGGTGTCTGGCCGCTGTGAATTCTGGCAAAGGGTATTTATTGGACATATGCCATGTGCTCTAGTCAGTCGTTACCTCGGGGCCCTTCTGGCCTGAGGATGTGCTGCTTCAAGTTCTGCAGTAGGACCAGAAGCCTGTCTGGGGCCTACTAATCCAGAGGTGGTCCTTAGGCTGTCTTGCCTGTGTGGAAGAAGCCGAGCCAAGCTGAGTAGATCCAGGTGAGGACCCTTGCTGGAGAGAGCCAGGATGAAGGCTGGTCTCTCAGGAGGGCCTGGTGACTCATTTGGAGGACCCACCTATGTCTAAACTATCCTTGTAGTACCGCCAGGTCGGCTTAAAGGTTCTGGTACTGTCAAGCTGTTCTACAATCTAATCAAGGTAACACGCTCCTGGCTGCCAAGTCTGTGAGAGAGGCTTATCCAGACATTCTACCGGTTGCTAGGTCTGTGTGAGAGACCTATCCAGGTATCCAAGATCTTTTAAAAGAAAGCTGTTTTGTTCTTTGGATCCAAGGAGTTTGTAAGTGATCTGCTAAAAAGTGTATCTGAAACCTCCCCTAAACCTCTCTCCTACTACTTTTCTCAAGTTCTCATTAAAGCATTGAAAAATACCTGTTGGTATTTGATCACCTCTGCGGGGTTTTTTTTTTTTGCGATATAAACAAAAAATTTTGGAAAAAAAAAAAAAAAAAAAACGCATTATTAACTTTTGACCGTGACCGGTGCCTAAATTCTGTTCTAAATTCCCATTATAGCCATGGACTCAGCCCTGGGGTGAATGTAAGCTTGCTCCCTGTATCTGGAGGTACCTCTCTCTCTGCTCCCAGTAGACCCAGGGGTGCGCTACATACACTTTAATATTTTTCTAACAATAATTACTTCACCGTTGGATTAATGGTTATTGAATTGTTTTCATCACACTTTCAACTAGCGCAGCTTTTTGGACATAACGGATATTGATGCACATTGCATTGAGTGTACCCATGGGCCAAAAAAAAAGATTCCTAAAACTTTATTTACAACAAACTGCTAGGCAATGCATGATTTCTATCTTTCTATGTACATTGCCTGGTGCTGAGGGGGAATTTCCACATTAGTCTTGCATGCATATTGTGTAAATGCAGCCTCAATGTAAGAAGTTACTTAATGGTTTTGTTAACAGTCTTATTAAGAAAAAGTGTACCTATCCTTATAGGACCCGTTCTTTTCTCTATTGGGTGCTCCAGAATGGGATGTTCCACTTTACAGATGAACTCTGCCCCCTGATCTCTGCCAAATGATGGGGTAAATGTCAAAGATGACTTATTGGAGAACGTCTTATCTTTCTGCTCCTTCTTATCATTGGAATCTTTGTAGGTATCTTTAGACACAGGTGCCACATTGGCTTGTAAGTCTGTTCCGGGTTCCTTCTTAAACCAAATCACTTTCAGAAGATCTGGGAAATATCCGGAGATATTACAGGTTAGACAGGCCTCTTTATCTTCCTCTAGTTTGGGAATTATGATCTTTCCAACTTGTGGACTCCAGGGCAGATCTGCAACACAAAGTAATTAACAAGAGACACACAAGTCAGTTCATATCTCACAATGGGTTGGATTCCTTAAAAAGCAACAAGTGAAATATTCCATACAAAATGATGTACAGGTGGGATGACTTCAGTCCCATAGGAACCTTCCGTTTGAATGCTACTGTAAAGCTTGTGAAAACAGGTAGTACAACATAACTAATTTTAAAGCTAAACCTCTAAAATAGGACTTCCCCAAGGCATGGGTTAAATGCTCGTATTGTCTAGGGGGGGGGGGGGGACAAAGAAGCAACTACACTTACCTTATTCCTCGCACCCACCGGCTTCCTCTGAGCTGCATGACTGGTCCCTCAAAGCCGCTTCTATTCACCCCTCTGCTGGTCACAGGCACCACATGAGAACGTTGGGGTGAGTGGAAAAGAGCACCGGGTGAGCGAGGAGTAAGGTAAGTGTAGTTACTTTTTATGTTCCCTCTACACAAAATGAGCACTTAACCCTTTCAATACTAGTGGAATCTCACTGCAAAGGTCATTTTTCCTTCAGAGTTTACCTTTAAGCAAATTCAGGTTCAAAATTAATAATAATAAAGCGTGGCAATGTTTTTTTTTTTTTGCTACAATTTCTATAGCCATTTGAAATGTTTCTCGATCACTTTCTGTGTGAAAACTGAGATTCAAAGTGACCCATGGAGGTCAACAACAGTGATAAAACATCTTTAAAGTAGAGCAGGGAAGGGTGAGAACCTTTGTCAGGCTTTATTGCCATCACTTTCTGTTTGATCACCAGGACAAGATATAAAGGAGGCATTTCTAGAGCAGGGACAGAGATGAGGAAAAAGATCCCAGAGGTCCAAAAAATATATATTAGGTGGAGCTGGACTGCCACTTATGAACCAGGCCCATTCTGACACCTTTTGTTTCAGTATATTTTTGCTCGAAAATTACTTAGAACCCCCAAACATTATATATGTTTTATTATTTTTTTTTAGCAGAGGCCCTTTAGAATAAAATGGCAGTCATGGCAATTTTTTATATCACACAGTATTTGCACAGCGGTTTTTCAACGGCATTTATTTTGTAAAAAGATACACTTTCATTTAAAAAAAAAATAAAAATATATATAAAACAAAAATGTTGGTAAAATATGAAAGATATTATGCTGAATAAATAGATACCCAACATGTCATGCTTTAAAATTTGTGCTTCACCTCTCCCACCGCTTCTAAAAGTTATCCACATGGATCGCTATTAGAAGAAAGAGTGATAGCTGCTGAAAATTTGAATACTGGGGTTTTGGCACCTAGCTGCAGCCGTAAACCTGGGAATTCTGCTGTAAAATCAGGACGTATATTTACAGCTAGGCAGTTGGTAAATGGTAAAAAACTGTCATTAATATTATAGAGAAGATGATAAAATGTATGATCAAATAAACAGATGTTTGCTAAGTTGATGTAAAGAATAACTTCACTTTTGTTAAGAAAAAAAATCAATCTCCTCTGGGTGATTTAATACAATTGCAAGGATTTTTCCTTTGGATACTGATTCTGAATGGGAGGGTCTGGTTCATTATAATCACCTGGTGCACTTCCAGTGTTCTGATGCGAAAACCAGCAGGGTCTGCATCCCTTTGGAAGTGTTTAACCTATGTAGGGTATCTCGCTAGAAATAACATTTCTATAGCAGGGGATGCCTAAAATCTAACTTGTATCTTAGCGCAAAGCTCTGGGAAAATCAGAGAGCCAATCAAACAAGCAGGAAATAACATTTCCGGGAATGTTCTGTATACCAACTGTACAGAAGGCCTACAGTACTGACGATTGAAAACGAGAGGTCGTTTTTACAGTAATAACATTATATTACAATATGACTTGTGTAGCAATTGTATAAGCTATAATATTTTTTTATGTGCTATTTTATATTATTTTTTTATGCCTAAATGGAATTACCCTTTAAAATAAATATTTTGTTCACACAGTTGGTTTTATTGTTGTTGAGAATGACACTATATTCTTTCTTTAATATATTTATGCTCCTTGACCTTGATATATTCTCTCCCTTACCTCTTATAGTCAGTGTTCTGGTCTCCGGTTCATCCATAGATTCGTGTTTCCATGTTACAGAGACTTTGGTCTGCAGATCATAAAGCAGCTTCATAGGAATGTCGCCAACACTGGTGACACCATGTGTGAGATCTTTGTGTTTTTGAAGCTTGTTGTTGCATGGCATGTCAGACTTTTTATCTTTATATTCATATGTCCATTTTATTTCAATATTTTCTGGGTAAAACTTCTGTAGCTTGAGAGTGAAGAGAACACAAGAGGAATCCCCCATAGTGATCTTTATAGGCTCCACCATCTGGGGTTTAACTGGAATACACAAATAGCACATTAAAAATGATCTAATCCCAAGAACGAAAAATATAATATATCACAGCTTACATGGCATTAGATGTGGTGGCTGCATTTGTTTCCTTTTCTTAGTCTCTTATTTTCTTTCATTTTCCCTGATCATTCTGCCAGTAACACTTCCTGTCCTGAGGTGACAACACTCACTCTTTGTTAAAAAAACTCTCAAACTTCTGTGCTGACTGCCTGGTTATAGCCAATCTAAGCTAGCCGGTACTCACTTTAGGAAAGATTAGGGCATTACAAGCATCACACTAAATTGTAATTATTTGCTGCTTCTCTAACCTGTATCTACTGTATGGAGGAACATTGTTGTCACCCTACAATATGAAGTGTGTAAGGATCATTTCTGTAGTTCAGGAAGCAGGGGCGTACCTAGTGCATTTGGCACCCGGGGCAGATCCTATATCTGGCATCCCCCCACCTTAAAACGTAAAAACATCCCACTGTGCCCCCTGCATACCTCTGCATCCTTAAATATCTCTTTGTCACTACTGTGTACATTACACATCACCTCTGGACCCCTTTACATTACACAGAACCCTGTACCTCTGGACCCCTTTACATTACACAGGACCCTGCACCTCTGGACCCCTTTACATTACACAGCCCTTGCACCTCTGGACCCCTTTACATTACACAGCCATTGCACCTCTGGACCCCTTTACATTACACAGCACCCTGCACCTCTGGACCCCTTTACATAACACAGCACCCTGCACCTCTGGACCCCTTTACATTACACAGCCCTTGCACCTCTGGACCCCTTTACATTACACAGCCCTTGCACCTCTGGACCCCTTTACATTACACAGCCCTTGCACCTCTGGACCCCTTTACATTACACAGCACCCTGCACCTCTAGACCCCTTTACATTACACAGCACCCTGCACCTCTAGACTCCTTTACATTACATGACTCCCCCCACATTTCTGGACACCTGTATGTTACACAGACCCCCTACAGTGCAGACCCACCTGCAATACAGACCCCCCTGCAATACAGACTCCCTCTGCAATACAGACCCCCCCTGCAATGCAGACCCCCCCTACAGTGGAGACCCCCCTACAGTGCAGACCCCCCTACAACCCCCCTACAATACAGAGCCGCCCCCACCCTCAGACCCATAATGTACCTCGGGCCTCTGCTCAGATGGCGGGACATGATGCACAGCAGCACACTGTAGACTACAATGAGGAGGGGGAGGCAGCTCCGGCGGCTTCACTCTGCTCGGCTGTGTGAGACAGCCGAGACAGATCAGAGCCGCGGAGAGAAGGGGATCATTGCGGTGAACACCCCCCCTCACCTCACCTGCCGCTGCGCTGCGCTGCGTTGCTTAAATCCGCACTGTCTCCACTTCAATCGCGGAGGGGATTCCCCACTTAGTACGCCACTGTCAGGAAGGAAGCCTGGACAGGACTTATAACAATGCTTGAAATAAGACTGCAGAGGATAGCACCGGAGTGCAGAGGATAGCACCGGATTTCTGGCAGGATTAACTGATAATTATTATTTTTTTGCACTTATTAAACAGATATAACAAAACAGTTTAAATGGTTTATTTAAAGCGGAGCTCCACCCAAAAGGGGAAGGTCCCCTTTAAGAACTTGTTTCCTGCTCCTCGTGCCATTGACAGTTTTGAGGAGTGGGGAGGGGGATCGGGTACCCAATTTTGACAGGGGAAATTTGTGTCGGGGAGGGTGCTATAAATAGATTAGCAGAGAGCTGCTCTATTCACAGCAGGGTGTGTGCTTTTCCTCCAATCAGCTGTCACACAGGGTTTGAGGGGTGGCTGTGGACGTGGTTTACCTGGATTTTTCAAAAGCATTTGGCACAGTTCCGCACACACGGCTCATGTGTAAGGTAAAGTCTACAGGCTTGGAAAGATCAATTTGTAAATGGATAAAAAATTTTTTCTAAAAGAGAGAATTCAGAGAGTAGTGGTTAATGATTCTTACTCTGAATGGTCTAAGGTTATCAGTGGTGTACAGTGTTCAGTGTTGCCCCTCCCCCCTACTTTTAATATCTTTATAAATGATATTGGGTCTGGGATCAGACGTATTATAATGTGTATTGTATAGTTGGTGAGCTAAGAGACGTGAAGTCTGTCCTAAAGGTCAGGGTTTGGTAGCTGCCTTTGGGCTAACTTTACTGTTATCTTATTTTGGGCAAATATATCTGCAGTGTTTTTTTATCTCTCTTCAAAGCACATGTCCCGTAGATGTTGTGATGGGAGTCACTTTTGGGCGCAGGGTGACCAAGAAAATAATGAACCCTGTATCTGCCATATTAGAAATAGTGTCTGATTCATAATGCTGGGACAAATACTGTTAGGAGATGCTGATGTCAATTCCAGCCACCTGTTTTTGTCTGTGTCTGCTATAATGTAAATGAGTCTAGTGTGGCTTCTCTTTCAGCCATTGTTGTCTGGGCTAATTAAACCTGCAATTGTATAAAGTTCTGTACTGAGATGTAATGTGTAATGTGTATTGTATAGTTGGTGAGCTAAGAGACGTGAAGTCTGTCTTAAAGGTCATGTCTCTGAGTCACCTAGGCTGTCTAAAGGATTTGATAATTAGCTCTGTTTCTGGTGAGAGGTTGTACTTTCATCCTGCTGTATATATTTGTATAAAAATGTATTCCTGTTTGAACCTCAATACAAAGCCTCGTCTCGTACTTGGGGTAGAATTATTCCTATGGTTTCTTGTTCGGCTGATTAAAGTGTTCGGTAGCTGCCTTTGGGTTCGAAAATGGAATGTCCTAAACAGCTTTAACCCCTTTCATACTCGAGGTGTCGTTACAGCTTTCTCCTGCTCCGTTCTGTTATCAGCCTGATAACTCTTGACAAGTTCTCTGTCGCATATGATAAAAGCAGCCTAATTTTTGTGTTGGGGAGAATGCTATAAATAGATTAGCAGAGTCATGAACTGTTCAACGATCAGCTCTGAAAGTCTCTACCTATGAGGAGAGGGGGTGTGTGCCTTTTCTCCAATCAGCTGTTTTGGCTGTATGCCCAAACTTCACTGCAGTTTCAACCAGGAAGAGAAAATCTCCTAACACTAATGCCGCGTACACACGACCGGCCTTTCCGGCAGACTAGGTCCGACGGAATCAGTCCATCGGACAATCTGATCGTGTGTGGGCTAATCCGATCGTTTTTCATTTTAAAAATATGATGGACCTAGAAATGGAATATGTTTCAAATCTGTCCGACAGACTCAATTCCTATCGAGAAAACCGTTCGTTTGTATGCTGGTCCGACGGACCAAATACGACGCAAGGGAAGCTATTGGCTACTGGCTATTGAACTTCCTTTTTTAGTCCCGTCTTACGTCATCACATGCAAAATGAATTGACTTTTTCGAACGGACTTAGTTCATTCCTGTGTGGGCAAGTCCGTTCGTTTGGAAAGTCCGTCGGAACTCCGTCGAAAGTCCGTCGGGAAGACTGTTGGACCTAGTCTGCCAGAAAGTTGCGGTCGTGTGTACGCGGCAAAAGAAGGACATTCTAAAGGATATATACAGAAGAAGACAGCAGATATACATGTAAAACTTATGTAGGGAGATTTGTTTCATCTCTGTGTATCGTCTGAGGCTGTTCATTTCACTGGGTATATGTGAGGATTTACATCCACTTTAATCCCTCTCCCAGGCACATATGTTTTTTGCATTACCAGTGCCCAGCTCCGGTGCCCTTTTTTAGACAATTCCTTGGAAGTTAGCTTTGAAAATGGCCATAATTCATTTTTAAGATTCCACCCCTGTAAACTTCATTGGGGTTCAGTTTATAGGCATGGTTCACCATTACAAAAAAAAACAAAAAACTGCCTTTGCAAGTAAAGGGCGTCTGTATATAAAAACAAACTGTGTAGCTTTGACCAAAGTTGAATAATGCTCTTGCTATAAGTGTAGGCCATTTACATACCTCATGAAGCCTGAATGAAAAACTCCCAGAGATGACATTGTCCTATCCTGTCTTGTGGTTAGCACATTGCTAAGAGACTCCCAACTGTTACTGTTCACCCCCATCATTACAGGAGTGAGCTCTCACTGAGTTACTGCAACAGGGGACAGAACGTGCATGTTGAGGGGGTTTGAATTAGAGAAAGAGCTCACTCCTGTGATGGTGGGCATGAACAGTAACAGTTGGTATCGCTTCTCGGCCTTTTGGCTAAGATCAAGTGTAGTATCTGTTCTTATCAGTTTCCAGAGAAGGCGCTGTGCTACTCTTGTTGGGGAGTGCCAGCAATTCCAATGGTGTCATAGTGCCTGGAAGGGCGGTTTCAGCAGGGGCTATGCCGAGCTGCCCGACAGATACTGGAGGCCGGCCAATGGTCGAGTCTGAGCCACCTGGAAGGGTGCTCCTGATGAGGATGGAGAACCACTGGGTCTGATCCGGAGGGTCGGGTCCCTGGCCTTCTGGCCTAGATTGGGGCGAACCTAGCTTCCGGCCAGGTTATTCAGGAGAGTATGCCAGTAGCTCCTTCTACGCTAAGGGGAGGAGTTGCTGGTGTCTCCTGGATGTAAATTGGTTGGAGTGAAGGGGGAGGTGGACCCCTGAGCTTCTCCCTCCTGGCTGGGGTGGGGGCCGCTGTGGTCTGGGTCATGGGTCAGGGTTGTACGAAAAGCCTATGATGAATGTGCCCCTGAAGTGGCAGTTCAGGAGTGCCATTCAAAGCACTATGAGTGAGGGTCATGTTGATTTATGGCACCACGGACACTTCACTATACACACTTTTTTTTTACACCTGCCTCTAGGGCCGAGCCTTTTGGCTAGGACCAGGGGAATTTTTTATTCCTGGCCGGAGGGCCGGCCATTGTATTGCACAATGGTCACTTTCACTCACTCTCCCACTTCCTTCTCCCCACTTTCTTTTTATTTAACCCCGTGTTCGTCACTTTTTTGTATTTTTTTGTTTGGTGTTGTCACAGTTTGTCACTGGGTGATGAGTAGGTTGTGGGTCCTCTGGCCAACCCTGAAAGTCTTGGGAGGAGGTGGATATGGCCTTCTGGCTTAGTTCGCCTCCACTCATGGGGCCTCCCTTCGGGGGAGCCCCACCAAGTACTTGTGGAGAAAGGGGTCCGTCTGGTTTCGGCCAGATGGACCAAAGTGAAGTACCTCAGTCCCCGTCTGGAGCCTAACGTCCTGGGGGATCAGGGTAAGGTCCATCCCTAGGGAGGACAGTGTAACACCCGTTGCACGTTTTGTGTTTCACTCTTTATGTGTGTGCACTTTTTTTGGCACCGGGTGGAGTTTTTTGGGTGTGTTTCACACGCCACTGGCTTTTCAAAAAAAAACAACAGTTGGTGTGTCTTAGCAACATCCTATTAACAAGACAGGATGGGGTGATGCAATCTGAGAGTTTTTTCAGTCAGTCTTTATGAGTTATGTAAATGGTCTACACCTATAGCAAGAGCATTATTCAACTTTGGTCAAAGCTGCACAGTTAGTTTTTTTTTATATAGGCACCTATTACCAGCATAGCAAGTTTTTTTTGGAAAGATTAACTTTATGCCTCTAAGTTTGCAATGTTAAGACTTCAAGCTGAGATAAACCTCCCACAAGTCAAACCCAGACATATTCATTCATCCCTATTAGAGAGGTGAAGAGAGGGTTGGAAGAACTGGGCCAGCATTGACATCAATTAGCTACTCCCAGAGAAGGAGAGGACTATGAAGTGCAAGGAGGAGAGGGCTGGGCTAGGGAACTGGTACACTGCAAGTCAATAAGAAATATTTTTTGAAAAGGAAAAACACTGCAATACGGCGTTTACAATATTTGATTTTCTGTGCTTTCACCACAGTTGTTTACAGTGACAGGGCCTCTTTAAAGAACCATTGTGATGTGTGATCTGTCCAAATAATACAAACACTTACCCATTACAATAAGACTTTTAGTTCTCTCGATGGGTTTCTCCAGAGAGGGGTGATTCACCCTACAGATGTATTCTGCCCCCTGGTGGACACTCCGTGTGGGGATGATGGTCAGACTGGCTGTACAGCTGTATGTGTTATCATCTCCTCTCTTGGAGGTTATTGTATTTTTATCAGTCTCCTCATATATCTCCTGATTCTTGCTTTTTCTCAGCCAGGTCACAGTGATGGTATTGGGGAAATAATTGGAGATATGACACTGCAGGGTGGCTGAGGTATCATGGAGTACAATTGGTGTCTGTATCTCTTCCACCTCTGGAATCCATGGGTATTCTACAAAACAAAAATGTATACCATCATCAGGGTTCAGATATAATTTCATACTTTGCCAAGAAGCCGTATTTATACAGTAAACCTTGGCAGCTCAGGAAGCTGAGTAGCAGCATTTTAGTGGACCTCTTATCTAGAGATGACCTTGGGAGTCCTCCAAACTCATCTACAATGCTGAATGTGTGCTCTTTTCTACTCAGTCATTCCCAACCACCACTCATGTAAACATTAAAGTGATACTAAAGGATCGTTTTTTATTTTTTTTAAATAACAAACATGTCATACTTACCTCCACTGTGCAGCTCGTTTTGCACAGTGGCCCCGAACATGCATTTTTTGGGGTCCCTCGGTGGCTCTTGTGGCTCCTCTCCGCATTAGATAACCCCCTTGGAGAAGCGATCTCCCGAGGGGATTACCTTGCGGGCGCGCTCCCGAGTACAGAATTCGGCATCCATAGAGGCCGAATGCAGGACTCGGCCCACGCCCCCCCGGAGCCCACGTCATTGGATTTGATTGACAGCAGTGGGAGCCAATGGCTGCGCTGCTATCAATCTATCCAATCAATAGATGGGAACCCGTGGAGAGAGGGACGGTGGGGACGCGCCGAGATAAGTAAAATGGGGGGGCTGGGGGCCAGTGACTGCAAGGTGTTTTTTCACCTAAAGTGGAGTTCCACTCACTTTTTAAAGTCCTCGGCATCCCCTGCGGCTCTGTGCCCTTTAACAGATTTGGCATATATATATATATTTTTTTTTAAACTCACTGTTAGATTTCTGAATAGTATCTCCATTTGCTCCTGTCGACCGGTAATGTGCAGCACTGAGCATGTGCGAGATTTGCAAGGCTGAGATCCAGGAAGAAATACAGTCTGGCTTCAGATGCCCATACCTAAGATGGCCACGGTCTGATGCAAGTTTATAAAAGTTACAAAATGCTGCAATAACCTAACAAAACGGACCTTAGTTTACAGACTAACTTTACTAGAATACATTAAGCTTGTGTATTATAGGGTTATTTTTATTTAAAAAGTATAATTTTGTCCAGAACACCGCTTTAATGCATAGGATGCATTAAGGTGAAAAAACATGAACCTTTACAACCCCTTTATGACATGTTGGTGGGAATAAGCCACAGTTCACTGGAGTAAGAGAAAAAAAAATGCATGTTTGGTATTCAGCTAGAGATTATTTTAGAGGATACATGAGCTCATCTCTACTCCAACCCTGACCTAGAAAAAGTCTTTACAAGTGGTCTGATGCTCTTTCTGCTTCTGAAATCTGCTTTCAGCTTTTGTTTGTATAAAAGCATGTGTGAACACATGTAGAAAGTCTGAGAAAATTTAAATTCTGACTTGATGACCCCCCCCCCCCCCCTTGATGTATTTAAATAGGAACTGCAGTCTGCTCACATAATCTGTAATAATCTGTAATAAAAAACATCGTTGCCATTCTGAAGCTTCCCTCCAACCACTTTGCATATTATTTTATATATACTGTGATTCTGTACTTGCCAAATATGCTGCAGAAAGCTGCAATTCCAGGCGCAATTTTCTGATGGCCTATAAAAGGCTGCCCAGGATTCTCTCTCATTGCTGGATTGTCTTCAGCTCTCCCTGAGTTCCTGAACCTGCATCTGTTTTCTGTTATCTTGCTGTGACCCGGATTGTTTCTTGACCTACTCTGATCTTCTCCTGCCTCTGACCCCGGCTTATCCCCAGGACTACTCTTCTGCCTAAACATGCCTGCTTGCCTGTGTATGACCCTGACTTGTCTCCAGGACTTTGCTTCTACCTCAAACCACCTGTTTACCCGTGAATGAGCCCGGCTTACCACACCAACTTATCTTAAAGCAGTTCCAGCTGATCACCAGTGTTGGATCCTCAGCCAGGACTTTATTGAGTTCTCCGGATACCCTATGTATTGTATCCTGTCACCGCTCTTTAAGGACTACCTCCAGCACTCCAGCTACATCCTCAAGTAGTCTGCAAGTGGTCATCTGCTCAGGTCCTTCACACCCTGCTGGCAACCCATGCTTCTTTGAGCATTATACCCTCTGTACCACCTTCAGGGGTAAATTGCGCTCAGGTGGAGATAGAGAACAGCAAGACCAACCAGGTTTTTTGCAAATACAGAAAAAAAGTCTCATACTGAGTGAGTGACTGAGTATGAACAGCATGTAATACACCATTTTCTGATGGTTTAGTTGAGCACATTTGCAAATATATGTAAAAGCCACAGTGCCTCGCCAAGGCTCCTCTGTAGTTATGAGTGTCTCCAAGTTGGAGACTCTCTATACTATATGTGCTCCAACTAAAACCTCTGTTTTAACATTAACTTTTAGACAGGGCTAATTCGTTTTTACTGCAGGCTGCACAGTGCACAGGCTAGTTATAGGTTGAGTGGTTGCCACTTATCTGCACATTGGATACCTTTAGCTGCCATTGTGCTTTTGCTGGTCATCCTGTGTGTCCCTGTACCTATAAAAGTGCCTCCAGGCAAAGCCGCCCTTAATTTAATCCCCTGCTATGTCTGCTCCAACATGGATACACTTAAAACTAAAGTGTTAGGACCACAGTATACAGGGGAACCTTGGTGGCCTTCACATACTATATATCTGCAAATGTGTGCAACTAAAACCTCTTTTTTAACATGAACTGTTAGACAGGGCTAATTTGGTTTTATTGCAGGCTGGTTGGTAAGTGTGCTGGGACATTTTCTTTTTTTATTGTATGTTTTATTGTATATTAGGATATATCTGTCACTAACATTAGGAAAGCTATTATTAATTTATATGATTAAAATAAAAGATCAAAAGTGAGATCTCCCTACCATGGTTCCTGATTCTGTGCAGCTGGGAGAATTAATTCTGTCTACCTTTATGTGTTCCTGTTACAGTACATTCGCCACAATAAGCCCTTCATAATGGGCAAAGCACGTGTACAGACCAGGGAACTCAACACAAGGATTGCGGGAGCCCCTCATATTGAGCAAAGCAGGTGTGCAGACCCAAGAACTGAGCACAGAAGTGGAGGGAACCCTTCATAATGGGCACAGCAGATGTACAAAGCTGGGAACTCAGCACAGGGATGGTGGGAACCCCTTATAATGGGCACTGCAGGTGTGCAGACCTGGGAACTCAGCACAGGGATGGTGCAGACCTAGAACTCAGCACAGAGATCTGACAAATAGAGTCCCTGAGAAATAGACGATATTCCCGGGGGGTTTACCTCTCCAGTATCTACCAAACATTGAAATATAAGGTTTAGGTAGTGTGACCCTTTCATAGACTGATTAACTTTATTTTGTTTTGGTAACTTGCCCTGCACGTGGGGTACCTTTCGCCATGAACACGCTCATCAATGCCCAGGACCATACAGAGACTGCAGTCATGTAGTTCCCCAAACTTAGAGATGAGCCGTGTCATTGTGTGCAGTAAAAAAAAAATGCAGAGTTCCTCTGAAAATGCTGTCTCGTGTCACTACAATCTGTTGTCTGATATGTGTTGCATCTAGGAGGGACATCACATAGCCTGCTCCCTCTCCACCAGTCCATTACTCTTTTACCTCACTCCCAGTAACAGAATGGGGTCCCACAATGCACATAGCACAGACTTGCACTTGTTAACTCCTTCCTTCCCGTACCATATGTCTAGGCTAAGGGCTTCTGAAACGTGGGTCAGGCCCCAGTTTCTGCAGGAGACCAGCCGTAACATCACCGACCCCCACACTACTGGAGGACCCATCACCTACATTAGGTACCACACTTCACAACTGGCTTTGTTGTAACTTGCACTAGTTATTGGTTACCTTTAGCAACTGCATTACTCCTCCTGTTTGTCTTGCTGAGTCAACCATTTGTAGTATCTGTGCTTCATACCCCATACGTGCTTTACTGACCTTGGTTTATTTGATATGCCAGAAACCATCATGCAGCCCTTTAAATAACAAGCTTAGGACAGTTGATGCATCCTTTCTTAAAAGTCTTTTAGCGTTAGAGTTCATTGTGAACATTAGCATTAAAGGGTCCCCATCTATTCTTAGTTGGCTGCCCAGGCATACTTCCAAAATGTAGTAGTCCATTGTTGGCACTCCCAGTCTTGGGTAATCTCCCAATCCCTGGTGCCTCTGGGGGACTGCAAGATGCAGCAATCCTACTCCACAGTATGTCCTGCTCAGTGTGGCTAGAAAAAAGCCCCAAACCCAGCCTTTCCGTAAACTTATATCACTGGTTGGTAGGCTGGATCCAAAAAGCCCAGCACACACATTAACTATTTTCCCCTATCCTGGGCTAACCACTAACTAAACTAGCATTTCTGTAGGCAACCTGCCTTCAAACTCAACTGGCTTATTTTCTTTGACATTCTTGTATTCTATCTTGATATTATTTATAGAAAGCTTAGAATAGTTGGTAGCTGTTCAATTGTAGATCTACATTCTCTGAGGTGAAGGCTCCACACAACTCCTTCTGAAAATAAGAAGGTTCAGATATTCTTATTCAGATGTTTGCCCATTGTGGTATCTCCCTCCTCTATAGTCAATCAAAATCAACAGTTCCTTAAGTTGTCCATAGACATTAGAGAGATGTTGGAACATCCATCTGATCACTTCTGTTTCCTCCCATAAGCAGCACTGGAGACACCTACACCATGTCTACTACACGACCTTCCCTTTCCATAGCCCCCAGATGATGGCTGCACCGTACCAATTTGAATTCTACTTTAGAGCTTTATCGGCAGGCATAGGGGCCTAAAAGTTACCATATCATGCCTGAACATGTAGAATTGTCTATATAGTTTCTTAAGCCCCATACACACACGCGGATTATCCGAGGACAAGGTCCGTCGGATCATGTCCGTCGTACTTTGTCCGATGTTGGTTTTGCGTACACACGGTGGGACAAAGTTGTCGGAAAATCCGATCATTCTGAACGTGGTGACGTTTGTTGCGTACGACGGGACTACGTAGAGGCTAGTAGCCAATAGCTTTGGTCTTGTAATGTGATCTGAGCATGCGTGGCACTTTGTCCATCAGGAATTCGATTCACACGATCGGATTTGGTGTGATCGGACCTTGTTGTCAAAAAATCTATCCAGCAGGAGATAGGACTTTGTCCGTCGGACAATCCGACGTACACTGTCCGATGGTGCCTACACGCGGTCGGATTTTTCGACAACATTGTCCGATAGGACAGAATCCATGCGAAAATCCGACCGTGTGTATGGGGCTTTAGTCTTTCTTGCCACTTCCACCACAGAAGATTGGATGCTATTATTTGTGTGGTATATTTAGCACAGGCCTATGTAAGAACTGCTCAGATCTGATCCGAACTGAAGATTCCTCATTCCATAGTGGATGGCTTGCTGTTCAATATTACTATTGTAAACAAATCTACACCAAGTGACTTCTATTCTGAAGACCAAGAGTAGATAGCGGCGCTAAACATATATCAAATACATGTGTAACCCTATAAACTAAAAAATAAAAAATGTGTAATGAAAAATATTAAATAATAATAAAAATAAATAATAAAAAAACATATATCACCAATAGTGTTGAGTGAAGCAAATATAACATGTGTATAAAATCGATCACAAATAATAAGTGCACAACAAATCTGTGTATAATAGTCAGTATAACACTGATTTCTGCAAAGAAACACGATTAGTGAAAATATAAGTCGCATAAAAAGTCCATGCAATTTTTCACACAATGTGCAAATAAACGTGAGAAACTCTTCCTTTGATCTTCCACCACACCACTGTGATCCGTGCTTCCACTTCCCCAAAAGAAACGCACTCACCGCATCTATTGCCCGCACTCTCGTGACAGGCTAATAAACTTTTGGATTCCACCCAAGAAAGTAAATGATCACTCCTAAATCTATCTATGTCCGGATCTCTCCATATGTGAAAATAAAAGGATTGCTCCAATAGTGTAAAAACGTTTAAATTTTATTCACACCACACTAACAAGTCTCTCCAATAGTCACACTCACATTTGATACAGTTCAAGCCAGCATAAGTAGGTTTTACCACAGCACAGCACGCTTCACTTCAAATGTACACACAGTAAGAACGTTTGCAGTCACGGCGGACTCGAGGTGTGTACAGGCAGTAACCAATGTTGCTCACCCCCTCCTTCCTGCTCGTGCTCCAAACTAGGATCGATTTTCTCCAAGGGACTCCTCACATTAACGTGTAACTAGATTAATTGCCGCTCAGCCACGCCCCCGACATGTTTCGTCATTAGGACTTAATCATGGGGTTGGCTGAGCGGCATGGCAATCAATCAATTTATATCCTGTCCGTAACGGCCACACTGCGCATGCGCGATCCCTCTACATCCGCCCATGCGCCCAACACATGTTGCGCCTGCGCACTCCTCGTGTCCCCGTTCATGCAGTATACAGTCATTTCAAATGGGGCACCCTTCGGCACAGGATCTTATCACTGCTTGGCAATCATTATCATTCAATAACAAATGTCTTATGGTTGCATACAGTACATTGTATAGTTGGAGCCGAATCAGCACTCCGCTGTCACAAAGCGCCATATATCATGAGCTATGTGCCACCTTCAACTTTAATGGGCGTAATGCTGCATACATTAACTCTAAATCTGCCGATCACTATAATGCGCATACAGATAGTAGTGTTATACATATAATAATGCCATGCACTAAATCCGCATATTTATCCATGGTATTAGTAGTCATTATGAAAGTTGACCAACATTATCTAATTAAATGATCAAGAATAAACTGCGGACAGAACATCCAGTTAGTAAATATTGTTCACTAAAGACAATATACACCACCAAACAACTGGATATCTTTACATGAGCCATATATGTAAAATTTAAAGTGCTATATGAGTTTAAATTATACTTAAAATACCTCATCCAAATATTATTTAAAATCTTCTTAAAATGTATTTAATGACTCAAAACCCTAAAAGTATCTCAACGCCTGTATCAATGGAATAAGATATAAGCCATCTATCAAAATATAACTAAAATCAATGACTGGGCTAAACACCATAATAATATACTCTTCATTATTAATGATCAATAATCCATAATAAAAATATTAGAGATATTAAAAATATTAAAAATATTAAAAATACATTCTGAGTGAGACTGGGAGATAAAGGACGAGGTGGGGACCTAATTGGTTCCCCACTCTATCATCATTCACTCATCACATCATATACCATACATGAATTAAATCTCAGAAATTATTGATGAAACAATTCAGGTCTAGCTCAATGTTTAACCCTCTAGGCGTTAAACACTTGAAAAGGAAGATCCACCTAGTTTCCCTCTGCGACAGGTCCCTCACTCTATTGGAACCCCTCCAGGCCGGGTGTACCACATCAATTCCAACAAATTGTAAGAGGCTAGGGTCCTGTTGATGTTTTTCTTTAAAATGAAGGGAGATGAAGCAGTGATAAGATCCTGTGCCGAAGGGTGCCCCATTTGAAATGACTGTATACTGCATGAACGGGGACACGAGGAGTGCGCAGGCGCAACATGTGTTGGGCGCATGCGCGGATGTAGAGGGATCACGCATGCGCAGTGTGGCCGTTACGGACAGGATATAAATTGATTGATTGCCATGCCGCTCAGCCAACCCTATGATTAAGTCCTAATGACGAAACATGTCGGGGGCGTGGCTGAGCGGCAATTAATCTAGTTACACGTTAATGTGAGGAGTCCCTTGGAGAAAATCGATCCTAGTTTGGAGCACGAGCAGGAAGGAGGGGGTGAGCAACATTGGTTACTGCCTGTACACACCTCGAGTCCGCCGTGACTGCAAACGTTCTTACTGTGTGTACATTTGAAGTGAAGCGTGCTGTGCTGTGGTAAAACTTACTTATGCTGGCTTGAACTGTATCAAATGTGAGTGTGACTATTGGAGAGACTTGTTAGTGTGGTGTGAATAAAATTTAAACGTTTTTACACTATTGGAGCAATCCTTTTATTTTCACATATGGAGAGATCCGGACATAGATGGATTTAGGAGTGATCATTTACTTTCTTGGGTGGAATCCAAAAGTTTATTAGCCTGTCACGAGAGTGCGGGCAATAGATGCGGTGAGTGCGTTTCTTTTGGGGAAGTGGAAGAACGGATCACAGTGGTGTGGTGGAAGATCAAAGGAAGAGTTTCTCACGTTTATTTGCACATTGTGTGAAAAATTGCATGGACTTTTTATGCGACTTATATTTTCACTAATCGTGTTTCTTTGCAGAAATCAGTGTTATACTGACTATTATACACAGATTTGTTGTGCACTTATTATTTGTGATCGATTTATATAATCTGTTTTTATACACATGTTATATTTGCTTCACTCAACACTATTGGTGATATATGTTTTTTTATTATTTATTTTTATTATTATTTAATATTTTTCATTACACATTTTTTATTTTTTAGTTTATAGGGTTACACATGTATTTGATATATGTTTAGCGCCGCTATCTACTCTTGGTCTTCAGAATAGAAGTCACTTGGTGTAGATTTGTTTACATTTACATTTACCTTTAAAGTGGCAGCTATAGTTAGGTAGGCAGCAGTTTTGTCCTGAGCGCAGTGGATAGGCATTCAAATAGGGGCGGTTGTTTTGGATTCCTATAGGTTGTGATATTCAATATTACTATTGCCTATACAGAAAGTCCCCTATTTCACAGCATATTTTTCTCCACGTGTCTTTGAATATTGTTTTTAGTTGACAGATTTATACAGTATATTTGTTGGTAAAAACCTAATGCAACTCACCTGAGTCCCTGATGGACAGATCCTTATAACCCAGATTTTCCAGAGATTCATGTTTCCAGCTCACTCGTACTCTGAATTCTGGATCCTTCAGGAGCTCCTCCGGAATTCTCACCTCACTGCAGACATTATATGTCCCATCAGGAATATCTGTGAATGTCTCTGTGGATGGTAAGGCTTGTTGTGGGTCCCCCACTCCATGTGTCCATCTGATTGCGATATCTCTGGGGTAAAATTTCTCCAGAGTGATCAAATACTTCAACTCCCCAGATTCAATTAGACTTCTTGATACCGGCTGTAACAGCTGAGGCTTGGCTGAAATTAGATACAAGAACAGTATCAATAAACTATTTTTGATATGAGAAATGTTAGCTACCCATATGCCTGTATTGTCATTTATAAGTTAAATCCCACAGGAGTCTGTTTATAAGACATTCACTATGTGAATGTCTCAACCATTTGCACAGTGGCCACAAATAATCACTGTAATTAACCCTAATATTTGTATGTGCTAGATGCAATAGCAAAATGCTGCACTCAATCCTCTGGATACAAGAAGTTACAAATAATATTCAGTGGCAGCCGCTCATTATGGGCGCAGGGGCGCTGCCCCCCTAATCCATGTGCCCGGCCCCTAATCTACATGCAGGGGGCCAGACACATGGATTCCAATGCTTTTGTTTTTTTTTTTAAACACGTGATTAGAGCGCTTACCCCGACTTGTTCATGCCCTGACTTGTTCAGGCCCGACTTAGTTGGGGTAGGCGGTACACTTTGGTGGGTCAGCAAGACCTCTTGACCTTTGACCTCTGTGGGACATGCCTGCTGACCTTTGACCTTTGGGGGAGGTCCCTATTCCAATCCCTGAGTCCTAACCTTGTTTTTCTAGGGGAAACCCTAACCCTTAAACCCTAACCCTACCCTAGCCCCCTAACCCTAACACTCTAACTCTAACGCCCTAACCCTAACCCTAACCTCAACCCTAACCCCAACCCTAAGTTCTAACCCCAACTAACCTTTGACCTATGAACTTTAACCCTAACTCTAAGTGTATCTCCACTATGACTCCCCCACCCTAAAACCCCTACCTTTCCCAGATCCTGCCAGAGGCTAGGGAAATGTGCAGGGCTAATGCGGGGTCTGGAAAGCCAGAGAGCAAGTGAGCCAGCGACCGGGGGGTGTGGGTATGGTGTGCAGTGGCGGGCTCGACAGACGGGGGGAGGGTTAGTATAGGGTGGTGGGCTGGAGCAACGGGAGGTGTGTCTGTGGTGAGGTCTGTTTGTTGCCCCCCGACCGATGGAGCACAAGCCACCACTGATAATATTTAAATAAAAAAAGTGCACAAGCTCCTATACACTTGTGATCATAAGTTTACATCTCCTGGCCGAATTTCTGATTTCTTAACCATTTTTCTGAGAATATGAACAATAACACAAAAACATTTCTTTCACTCATGGTTAGTGTTTGGCTGAAGCCTTTTATTATCAATCAACAGTTTACTCTTTTTAAATCATAATGACAATAGAAACTACCCAAATGACCCTGATCAAAAGTTTACATTTAACATGCACACAAGTTGACACAAAGGGGTTTAAAGGCTATTAAAAGTAACCATCCTCACCTGTGATCTGTTTGCTTGTAATTAGTGTGTGTGTATAAAAGGTCAATGAGTTTCTGGACTCTTGACAGACCCTTGCATCTTTCATTCAGTGCTGCACTGAGGTTTCTGGATTCCGAGTCACGGGGAAAGCAAAAGGATCTGCGGGAAAAGGTAGTTGAACTGTATAAAACAGGAAAGGGATATAAAAAGATATTCAAGGAATTGAAAATGCCAATCAGCAGTGTTCAAACTCTAATCAAGAAGTGGAAAATTAGGGGTTCTGTTGAAACCAAACCACGGTCAGGTAGACAAACTAATGGTTCAGACACAACTGCCAGGAAAATTGTTTGGGATGCAAAGAAAAACACAAACCCACAAATAACTTCAGGTGAGATACAGGACTCTCTGAAAACATGTGGTGTGGCTGTTTCAAGATGCACAATAAAGAGATACTTGAAGAAAGATGGGCTGCATGATCGAGTCGCCAGAAGAAAGCCATTACTACGCAAATGCCACAAAGTATCCCGCTTACAATACGTCAAACAGCACAGAGACAAGCCTCAAACCTTCTGGCACAAAGTCATTTGGAGTGATGAGACCAAAATTTAGCTTTTTGGCTACAACCATAAACGCTACATTTAGAGAGGAGTCAACAAGCCTATGATGAAAGGTTCAGCATTCCTACTGTGAAATACGGAGGTGGCTTGCTGATGTTTTGGGGATGAGTGAGCTACAAAGGCACAGGAAATTTGGTCAAAATTGATGGCAAGATGAATGCAGTATGTTATCAAAAAATACTGGAGGAACATTTGCATTCATCAGCCAGGAAGCTGCGCATGGGATGTACTTGGACATTCCAACATGACAATGATCCAAAACTCAAGGCCAAGACGACCTGTCATTGGCTACAGCAGAATAAAGTGAAGGTTCTGGAGTGGCCATCTCAGTCTCCTGACCTCCATATCATTGAGCCACTCTGGGGAGATCTCAAACGTGCCGTTCATGCAAAACAGCCCAAGAATTTCCAGGAACTTCAAGCTGTCATTGATGTTAAGTGGGGCAATACACGGTATTAAGAACTGGGGTATGTAAACTTTTGATCAGGGTCATTTGGGTAGTTTCTGTTGCCATTATGATTTAAAAAGAGTAAACACAGTTGATTGATAATAAATGGCTTCAGTCAAACACTAACCATGAGTGAAAGAAACGTTTTTGTGTTATCATTCATATTCTCTGAAAAATGGCCAAGAAATCATAAATTCTGCCAGGGTATGTAAACTTATGAGCACAAATGTATAACTACATGAACAGGTACAAAATATGATATCTCATCACCAATTTATATATGTGAAAACATATTATTTGACAAGAAACCAATATGAAATTCCATTCACCTGTGTCCCCTCGCAATCCAGCAACGTGCACGACTGTCCAGGAACTCCCTCTCCTCATTGGCCATTGGCTCTCACTGCTGTCAATCACAGCCAGTGAGCCAGTTTAAAAGAAAGTGTGGGAGGGGCTGAGCTGCAGCTTTATGTGTCATATGGATGCTTAGAACAGTGCTTGGGAACCAGCACTAACCAGTGCTCCCATAGCAAGGGCTTGCTGTTGGGGCAACTGGTCAAGAGGGAGAAGCCAGGAGCACTGGCGTGCATAAGATCGGGCTGCTCTGTGCAAAACTACTGCACAGAGCAGGTAGGTATAACATCATTGTTTTTTTTTTGTTTTTTTTTTTAAGCAGAACCTATAATACCACTTCAATGTTTTCCATAGCCTGTTTAAAATCACTATATATGTAAATGAGAACATTCTGTGGAATTCCTGGCAGACATCCTGACCCAATTTTTAAACAGGAATGGGAAAGCTATTGACTGGGTGGGATTCTTTGATATGATAAACTATTGTTAGATGATTACCGTACTTGAATTTAAGCAATAGTTCCATGGCTGGAAACGAAGACTTCTCTGCAGTGTTCCAGCTTCCAGGACACAAGGGTGACACTTATTCCTCTAAAACTGGACAAGCTTTTTCTGGATTTCTTTTTAAAGAGAAAAAATCTAAATCTAATAAAAAAAAATCCCTTGATAAAAATACCATGGTAAATAATTTTTGTTGTGCTTGACGCAATACAAAAATGACAGAGTATGAGCTGCGAACATTGGTGATTGGATGGTATTTTTCTTGTTTTAACATGATTCCACCATTAGCACACAACAATGAATGCAAGCCACAGATGTACTAATAGAGACTCCTCACCATAAATAGCTCTGCAGTGAAATGTTTTCTCTTTCTTCTCTTCCCCACAGCTATATCTACAGATAAAGGTCACATCTTTGTGATTGGTCACGCTGGGTCTGAACTTCAGTGAAGATGTGTAGTTTGGTCCGTCTCTGCATGATATGACCCCATATTGTGTGTCCATCAGTCTCTCCTCTTCCTCCTTATCTCCTCCATGGGACTCTGGGATCTCACAGACTTGTCCTCCTCTCTTCTCCAGCCAAGTCACACTCGTGTTCTCTGGGCAATTGGTGGCTTTACAGCATAGAGATGTTTCTTCTCCAGCTATCAGCTTGGTAGGATTTGGTAGAATGTCCATTACTGTGAAAGTTCCCATATCTGAAAATGCATTGATTATGAATGTACTCAATTATTTGTTCCATTACTTGGAAATTTCAGCTCTTGTGTCTTTAAACCATAAAAACACACCAAAATATACACGTTATAACTTATATATGTATAATTAAACTAAGCTGCAAGGACACAAAAGATGACTTACCAGGGACCAATTTATTGTTATTAAAAGTAGTCTTGGCCATCACTGGGTCAACCCTGCTTCATACCACCTCATGAGCCCCTCTGTCCATTAAGCATGAGATGTTCTAATTGTCACTCCTATTATCCACCGGTTCCCGAAAATTATCAATAGCATAATTTACACTAATGTTGCCCACCTATTAGACACATTACCACTTCCTAAACTGGGAACTCATGGTTAATGAGTGATCACATAAAAGACTGGATCCAGAATATGAGCAACTTTAGCTTTGATTATTGGCTGGCTTAAGATGGAAATTAAAGCTGAATACAAGTGTAGCGCCAACACTTTTCAACAAGTGTGCGCTATAGTGCAAATTTATTTTTTTCCAGAACTGTAACGGAGTTCTGGGGGTTAATTGTATAGGTCATTTACATTGGCATCAGTTTGGCTGGGCTGTACTGAGGTTCTGCCTGGTCATAGGTGCAGTGAGGCACCTGTGACAGGCTGAGAACAGAGCCTGGTTGGACGTGTTAGGTACCAATCTTTCTCAGAGCCAATCAGTGGGCGCGTCTGGCCCCGCTGTGTAGTCTGGGAAGGGGTATTTAAGATGCTGAGGTCACGTGTTCAGGGTTCGGCTTGCTGTTTGATTCCTGGTTCCGGTCCGGACCAACTCCGTGAGGGGTCCCGGACCCAGGAGTGTCTGCTGCCCCCGTAAGCATGGTCACCCTGACCAGCCCCAGAGGCCCTCATGGTCTGGGGTGGGGATCCGTTCTTTCCCGAGCCTCGGCTAGCTAGCTCAGCCTGGCTAGTTCAAGGCCCAGTAACTGAAGGAGGATTCTGGGGTGTCCCGGTGTGCTCTCAGGATCGGAGAGGCACAGCAACTCGTACAAACGACCAGGGGAGGACTTTTCGGAGGAGGGCCAAGAAGCTGGCTGCTCGGTAAGAGCCTGGGAGCTGAAGTTGTATGGACACTAGTGAATCCGCATTTCTTACGGTATCGCCGAAGTGGCTGAAAGATCCAGGTACCGTAGGAAAAGTTCCTAACTCATCTTTCAGTTACAACCTAGTCTGTGGCAGAGACTTTGCAAATCTTTGAAATCACTTGTTGGCTGCCCAGTTTCGAGTGGCTACACTCTGGGCTTTCTAGGGAGACTTTCATTTGATGTCAGCAGTGAAGTGCCTGAGCTTTGTCATCCTTACCCTCTATTCCCAACTGAGAGACTGTGTTATATTTGAACGTTACTCTTTGCAAATAAAAATCCTCAAAAGGACATTTGAGTGTCAGCTTCTGAAATTACTGGGTACTAACCCTGGGAACCCCTAGACAACGAACGACGAGCTACAAGGAGGAGGTAATTGGTAAGCCCAGAAAATACATAGCAGCCCCGCAGAGATTATGGCTGTTACACAAGGTATGATTTTTATTGCAAAGTTACATTTGTTTAGCTTGGGCCAATGTATTCCAGATCTGTGGGACTGCTGTGGAAGCAAATAATTACTGTAGTAGTCAGCACTACTACAATGATCATCGTGGTCCTGTATCAAATGGCTGCCCTTCTACATAGTGAACACAGGGAGTCGCCCACTTGGAATGGCAACCAGAGAACTCCTTGTATTTTTTTCCTAAGGCATTTTTTTGAATGGATAAAGGTGGAGAGGAGGGAGATTGACGTCAAAATCTCTACCTCATCAAATTCATTGGAAGAAACTCAAAGCATTCTGTTAATGGTTATAGTACCAAGCGAGTGACCCCGTGTTCACTATGCAGAAGGGCAGCCACTTGGCATAGAACCCAGGAGACTGTGGCAATCAATGTAGTAGTGCCAAATACTGCTTCCATAATGGTTGCACAGGTACGGAATATGTACACTTACATTAGCCCCTGCTAAATAAATGTAACTTTATTATAAGAACCATACCTGGAGTTTAGCTTTATTTTACAGACAAAATATAATGTGCTTTTAGCAACATAAGCATTCAGTAAGCAAACAGTATATATTGGTATACTTTTCATTTTAGAAAGTACAATTTACAGAGATTTAATGTACGTTACCTTTTTTTCCGTATTTTCGCCTCCGCCACAAAAAAATTCCAATTCCAACTGAGATTATTGTCATCAAAACCAGAATAATACAGACCACTGTGGTCACATGAGATGAAGTTTCTATATATGTTAAATAAAATAATGATTAAAGAAAGAAAGCGTCTTAATACATCCTCTATATAGGGGTTTATACGAGTCAGGAAGGGATGAGCATCAAAGAGAAAAGCATGAAAAAAACAATCTTACCACCAGGGGTGCATTACCAAATATCCCAAATAAAAAACACCAATAGACCAGTGTTACCTTTGGAATATTTTGTCTATAGCTGTAATTAAGGGGGAGACTCCACTTTCGTAGGGAAAAAAATAGCAAATAAAGAAAAAATAATATAGCACATATAATTGGGACACTCATTATATTGTAATTGAATGTTATTAACCGCTTCCCGACCGCCCACTGCATATATACGTCAGCAGAATGGCACGGGCAGGCAAAATCACGTATATACACGTGATTGTGCATTTGCCTGCCTGTGGGTCACGCGCGCGCCGCCAGCGGCGCGCTTGCGACCCGGTCGGGAGCTCCGTGACCCCGGCCGCGGGACCAGCGGACCCGATCGCCGCTGGTGTCCCGCGATCGGGCTACGGAGCTGAAGAACGGGGAGAGGTCTGTGTAAACAAACCTCTCCCCGCGCTTCCTACTCTGCCTGTCATTGATTGGCTGTTCCCGGTCATCGGGAAAGCCGCTCAATGACGTCAGACGTCAGCCCCGCCCCCTAATGTAAAAAAAAAAACACACACGCGTCACAGCCCATAACCCCTCCCCCTAGTGGTTAACCCCTTCACTACAACTGTCATTTATACAGGAATCAATGCATTTAAATAGCATTGATTGCTCTATAAATGACAATGGTCCCAAAAATGTGTCAAAAATGTCCGATGTGTCCGCCATAATGTCGCAGTCACAATAAAAATCGCTGATCGCCGCCATTACTAGTAAAAAAAAAAATATTAATAAAAATGCTATAAAACTATCCCCTATTTTGTAAATGCTATAACTTTTGCGCAAACCAATCAATAATCGCTAATTGCGATTTTTTTTACCAAAAATATGTAGAAGAATATGTATCGGCCTAAACTGAGGAAAAAAAAATGTTTTTTTATATATTTTTTGGGGATATTTATTATAGCAAAAAGCAAAAAATATTGCATTGTTTTCAAAATTGTCGCTCTATTTTTGTTTATAGCGCAAAAAATAAAAACCGCAGGGGCGATCAAATACCACCAAAAGAAAGCTCTATTTGTGGGAAAAAAAGGACGCCAATTTTGTTTTGGAGCCACGTCGCACGACCGCGCAATTGTCAGTTAAAGCGACGCAGTGCCGAATAGCAAAAAAGGGGCCTGGTCCTTTGGCTGCCAATTGGTCCGGGGCTGAAGTGTTTAAAAATTACCTTTCCTTTTCAATCTGCAGCTGCTGTAATTTTCTGAGAATGCATTGCAATATGGCTACCTGGAGTTCTGTACACAGAAACATAAGTTTCCTGCTTGTGTGATTGGCTCACCAATTTCCCCAGAAGTCTGTCTAAGGCCCCTTTCACACTTATACGACTTGTCCCACGATTTGGGACTGCAAAGTAGCATGACAAGTCGTTCCCCATGATTTCCAATGACAGCCATTCATATTAGTAGGACTTCAAGTCGTTCCGACTTCAAAGTAGTCCCTGCACTACTTTGGTCTGATTTTGATGCCACTTACACAGGCATTCCTTGAAATCGCGGCCGCGAATCACGGCAAAATCGCAGTAAAGTCACGCAACTTTAAAGTTGCACAAGTGTGAAAGGGGCCTAAGATACAAGTCAGATTTCAGGCATCCCTTGCAACAAAAATGTCCTTTTTGTAGAGATACTTTCAATAGGAACACGTCTAAAGGGATGCAGGCCCAGCAGATTTCCTCATTAGGCCCCTTTCACACTGGGGCGGTGAGCCGCGGTGACGGTAAAGCAGCGCTATATTTAGCGCTGCTTTACCGTCGTTATCACCGCGGTTTTCGGCCGCTCGCGGTGCGGTTTTTACCCCCCGCGAGCGGCCGAAAAAGGGTTTAAACACCCCCCGCAGAGCGCCGCCGTAGCCGCGGTATTGCCGCGGTAACCGCGGTATTGCCGCGGTAACCGCGGTATTGCCGCGGTTTTACCGCGGTCTCCCATTGTAATCAATGGGAAGGAGCGGTATAGGAGCGGTGAACACACCGCTCCTATCCCGCTCCAAAGATGCTGCTAGCAGGACTTTTTTTGTCATCCTGCTAGCGCACCGCTCCAGTGTGAAAGCCCGCCGGCTTTCACACTGGAGTTAAAGGGGCCGGATTTTTTCATGCGGTGAACAGGCGCTATTTTTAGCGCTGCACCGCATGAAAAACGCCCCCGGTGTGAAAGGGGCCTAAGTGCCCTGCAGCTGCACACCTGACAGTTAATTATGAAACCACTCCCATTAGACCCACTCAGTACAGAGGCACAGAAAAACACACAGGGATTACTCCAGAATAACAAAATGTAGGAATCTGCAACAAAGGTTATTATAATCCTTGCAATGTACATAGATCACCCAGAGGGGAAAGTTTTTTTCACAACAAAAGTGGAGTTACACTTTAGAGATAAGTTACTATTATAGAACTCTCATTGATATAAGGTGAAGGTTAAGGATTTCCATACCATTAAAATCCCATGATACTTAACCACTTGCCGACCAGCCGCCGCAGTTGTACTGCGGCAGAATAGCACGGCTGGGCGAAACAATGTTATGTAACGTTGCTTCGCCTGTGGCCACTAGGGCCCCCCCCCGCTCGCCCCCCCAAGCCGATGCGAGTCACCGATTGGCTCCCGCGATCGCCGTGGACACACGGAGAACCGGGATCTGTGTGTGTAAACACACAGTTTCCGGTTCTCTGAGGGGAGAAGAGACAGGTCGCATGTTCATATGGTTCATAGAGTATGAACAGCGATCTGTCATCTCCCCTACACAGTCCCCTCCCCCCTTCAGTTAAAACACACACTAGGGAACACAGTTAACCCCTTGATCACCCCCTAGTGTTAACCCCTTCCCTACCAGTGACATTTTTACAGTAATCAATGCATTTTTATAGCACTGATCGCTGTACAAATGCCAATGGTCCCAAAAATGTGTCAAAATTGTCCGATGTGTACGCCATAATGTCACAGTCCCGATAAAAATCGCAGATCGCCACAATTGCTAATAAAAAATAATAATAATAATAAAAATGCCTTAAATCTATCCCCTATTTTGTAGATGCTATAACTTTTGCGCAAACCAATCAATATACGATTATTGCAATTTTCTTTTACCAAAAATATGTAGAAGAATACATATCAGCCTAAACTGAGAAAGAAATTCGTTTTTTTATAAATTTTTGGGGATATTAATTATAGCAAAATGTAAAAAATATTGAGTTTTTTTTTAAATTGTTGCTCTTTTTTTGTTTATAGCGCAAAAAATAAAAACCGCATAGGTGATCAAATGCCACCAAAAGAAAGCTCTATTTGTGGGAAAAAAGGACATAAATTGTGTTTGGGTGCCACGTCGCACGACCGCGAAATTGTCAGTTAAAACGACGCAGTGCCGAATCGCAAAAAGTGCTCTGGTCAGGAAGGGGGTAACATTTTCCGGGGCTGAAGCGGTTAAATTTACTATGTGACAATTGCACTCAGTAACGAACCACCCAAAAAGATAAAGCAGTTACAAAAAAGGATCCACCTCTGCTGCCACATAAAACCTACCTCTCTAATCTCTACGCACCTGTTCCTTGTCAAACCTTACTCCTAACTTATTTATAAACTTATTCTGAGAGTGCTAGGGTAGCGATGAACAGAGGCGTAGCTTGAAGCTTGTGGGCCCCGATGAAAAAGTTGACCTGGGCCCCCCCCACTACTTCCAAGGTGCGTGCAAATACATTCACCACAAGCCAAGATACTCAAAGTGGCTTAAGAGTTTTGAGTTCCCAGAGTTCCTTTTTACATCAGAGGACAGGGATCACCACTGGAGAATCAGAGGACAGGGATTACCGCTGGAGACTCAGAGGACAGGGATTACCGCTGGAGACTCAGGGGACAGGGATTACCGCTGGAGACTCAGAGGACAGGGATTACCGCTGGAGAATCAGAGGACAGGGATCACCGCTGGAGAATCAGAGGACAGGGATCACAGCTCGGGAATCAGAGGACAGGGATTACCGCTGGAGAATCAGAGGATAGGGATTACCACTCGGGAATCAGAAGACAGGGATTACCGCTGGAGAATCAGAGGACAGGGATCACAGCTGGAGAATCAGGGGATAGGGATTACCGCTCGGGAATCAGAAGACAGGGATTACCGCTGGAGAATCAGAGGACAGGGATCAAAGCTGGAGAATCAGGGGATAGGGATTACCACTCGGGAATCAGAAGACAGGGATTACCGCTGGAGAATCAGAGGACAGGGATCACAGCTGGAGAATCAGGGGATAGGGATTACCGCTTTGGAATCAGAAGACAGGGATTACCGCTGGAGAATCAGAGGATAGGGATTACCGCTCGGGAATCAGAAGACAGGGATTACCGCTGGAGAATCAGAGGACAGGGATCACAGCTGGAGAATCAGGGGATAGGGATTACCGCTCGGGAATCAGAAGACAGGGATTACCGCTGGAGAATCAGAGGACAGGGATTACCGCTGGAGAATCAGAGGACAGGGATCACCGCTGGAGAATCAGAGGACAGGGATTACCGCTGGAGAATCAGAGGACAGGGATCACTGCTGGAGAATCAGAGGACAGGGATTACCGCTGGAGACAGGGACCCCTGGCAGGTCACTTGGCAGAGCTCCTTTCCTATCCCAGCACTGTATACAGCTCCCCCCCCCCCCACACATACACACACTACACAGAGCTGAAATGTGTATCTGGCTTTTATGTTGCCCTTCTGATCTGTGATTCTCTGGTTGGAACGGCAGTGAAGTTCCAGTAGGCAGATACACCCTGACATGGCTGACTGGCTGTGTTTGTAAAGTAATGTGATTTCAGCCCTGCGGAGGAGGAACAGTATAGAGTGTGGTAATGGGAAAGGAGCTCAGCAGCCGGGCATAGCATGCAGGGTGGTAGGGGTGGTAAGGGGGCAACTTAGATCTGGGAGGGGGAAAGCCATGTGACACAAAATCTGGAGC
The DNA here is from genome assembly GCA_028564925.1 of Lithobates sylvaticus. Taxonomy (NCBI): domain Eukaryota; kingdom Metazoa; phylum Chordata; class Amphibia; order Anura; family Ranidae; genus Lithobates; species Lithobates sylvaticus. The sequence continues at coordinate 268,925,146 of CM053031.1, forward strand.
CTGTAGCCCTTTAGGGGCCCCCCGAGGAGGTGTTAAGGGATTTGTTTTAGCAATTTCTGAAGGTTTCTCTGTCAGGATTGGGAAGGACACCTCCCAGAGGTGTGTGTCTTTAACTCAGTTTTCAGGGAAGTGGGGTAAGTAGACATCCCCGGGTGGGGGGGGGGGGTACAGATAATCCCAGCTGGTGACTAGGAGACACTGAGCAATGGGAACAGAGGGGTGTGGACTGTGGAAGGCAAAGTAAAAGCCCAGTACTGGAGCGTGGCTAGGGCAGATCGGAGCTGGATTTTGTGAAGAATATGATAATATGACAGGGAGGCTGCAGGGCAGGGGCGTCGGGAGGGGGTGGCTAGGGGGGGCTGAAGCCCCGAATGTGACCCCGAGCACCGGGACCGATCTGATCGCGAGTGCGGGAGAAAGTGTCCAAGTGCGGCTGCGGCCGAAAGTGGCGGGGTGCGGCCAAAAGTGTCCGAGTGCCATGGCGGCTGAGTACGGACGAGTGCCATAGCGGCCGAGTGCGGACGAGTGCCATAGCGGGTCCCGCCTTCTGGAGCCTGCAGCGCCTAAGCCAGGGCCGCAGGACGTGTGAGTGATGTGAGGTCCATCTTAGCCTGCAGGCTCCAGAAGGCGGGAACACCACATCCCAGCTCCGGCGGGCGGCTCTCCTCTCCACCTCGGCTTGGCTCCTCTCTGACGAGTGACTGACTGACTGCCTGCTGTGACCGGACACCAAGCCTGAGGTAGGTCAGACAGTGTGGGTATGTATGTCATTGTCAGTGTATGTAGGTCAGGCAGGTCAGTGTATGAAGGTCAGGTAGGTCAGTGAGTGTATGTAGGTCAGTGTATGTAGGTCAGGCAGGTCAGTGTATGTAGGTCAGGCAAGTCAGTGTATATAGCCGTGCCACATACAACACCACCCCCCCCCCCTGGTTCTTGGACTTTGCACTTCGGGCTGAAGCCCCTGGTCTTTTTGCCACCTAGCAACGCCCCTGCTGCAGGGGCCCCCTGGAGCTAGGGGTTGGGTTGCGATTGTGACCCCTGCAACCCCTTATGCTACGCCCATGGCGAATAATAACATTTCCTGTCTGGTGTACCCTATTGGGCCTACAATGTCTTTATTATGCTCCACCTTCTGACCCCCCTGTTAATTGCTAAGCAGTTAAGGACAAACTCAATAAAAAAAAAAGTGTCATGTGAGAAGTTGATGACTATTCATACCTTCATAGATGAGCTGGAAGTTCCTCTGAAGAGGTTCTTGTAGAGAGTCATGTTGGACTTTACATGAGATCTTGTTCTGGTCATCATCGGTTGGTGTGATTATCACGGTGCTGGTGACTTGGTAGGTTCCATTTTCATACTCTTGTGGTTTTTCCATCAACTGGTTCTTTAGGACCTCTTTATCTCTATACCACGTAAGTTTGATCTCCGGAGGGAAGAATCCAGTGGCCTTACAGGTCAGAGTGTTCTTTGTATTTCTCTGGACCTTCGTACTAAGTATAGAGAGTACAGGTCTGGCTGCAGAGAACACAGATTTTACGAAGTAAGATACATTTGCTTTTGAGAGACACTCATCTACAGCGAGACAAATTGTGAAAGGGTTGGGGTCTTTATATCTAATATCACAATTCTGTCTTTTTAGATTAGTAGTACAAGATCAGACCCATTTTTAGATTTTTATTGTTGCATCTGTCTCACGAGGGAGATTCACCCTCGCTATCTGTCCTGGCGATAGTTATTATAGAGTCAGAAAGTAATGGGAAATCCAACATTATGAGTGGTCACCAGAACAGGACACCTGTTCCTATGACAACTGTCTAAGGGGAAATGTCCTTCCACTTTGGAGACATTTCTAGTTGCTAAAATCTTGTATAAACTTTAACATGCAATTTTAAAAGTTATTTTTAATATTGTTAAACCTGCAGCTTTCATTACAAGAATATCTGGTGATCTTGCCATGAAGGTCCTTGTTTAAAGCAGAACTTTACTTTGATTTATTAAAGGTAAATAGATTGTGCACTTTGCCACTGCAGTTGCTCTAGAACAGGGGTCTCCAAACTGCGGCCCGAGGGCCAGATGTGGCCCTTTGCTATCCTTTATGCGGCCCTTGGGGCACAACTCCTTCCACTGATATGAGGCACTATTCCTCTTACTGACACCAACAATGGGGAACTATATCTTCCACTGATACCAATGATGGAATACTATTCCTCCTACTAATTGGGGGAATACTCCTTCTATTGACCACAAACCCTGAGGCCATATTTATTCTCACTGATGATGGGCCTGTGACATTTTCTGCCCCTGCTGGCCATAATCCAGCCCTCCTAAAGTCTGAAGGACAATAAAGTGGCCCTATGTTTGAAAAGTTTGGAGAGCCCTTCTCTAGAGCTTAGTGAATGAGGCAAAATGTACAGTAAATGCTGACTATCATCCAATCATGTGCAAGCAAAAATTCAGTTTTTTTTTTTCCTATTTTCTTTGCATGTGATTGGGTATCCTTTTGTAAAGTGAAGCTTTAGCTCATTTACTAAGCTCTGGAGCAACTTTTTTTTACATTTCTTCATTAACTTCCTGGTTTCCAGGTCTAGGCCAATAATGTCATACATCCCAGGAGTCTTCTGGAGGGGACAAGGGTTTTTCTTAGTTGAGCACACCCTCCTACCTGCATGCCTGAGCTAAAAGTAGATGGATTCCAGGAATTAAATGCTGTATGGATCAATCCGCACTTACTCAAGGTGGCCATGGCTGGAAATGATAGGGGGGGTTTTTTAAAGCGATTTCTCAGAAAAGTAGTTGCACTCAAGCATTTCCTGTTATGGAGTCACAGTATTCTGTCACTGTTTCCTAGTTGTTCTTTTGCATTGTCACCTAGGCTTCCAGTGGAGACTACAAGTTGTTGCTTTAACACACATTGTGTAGCACTACCCCTGCAGGGGCTGCTGGTAACCGATTCCCTTTTTTCCTGCACAGCCAGGCAATAAGCATTTTTCACTTTCATCTGGACACAAGAAAACAGTTTCTGCTTGGTTTTGTTGTTTTATTAGGGATAATAACTTGGATGGGGTGAAGGGGTTATGGGATGCCCAACTTGACCGGAACAATGAATAGGGACTATTTCCTTCCTATGTACAAAATCCTGAATTATCCTCCTTCCTGGACACCAACGGTCATTAGTGATCAAAGCAAAAGTCCCTTGTGGACTAGGAGCTCTCAGTCCCCTTTAGAAAATGGCACAGTATGCTGCAAGCTGCATACCGGATTATCTCCTCTCCTCTATAGAACTGCTCCCAGCTCTACTGCCTGCAGGAACTACCAGCCCTTCTGGCTGCTTGTCCATCAGCCCTCCTGGTTACTCCAAAAATCTCCCTGGGTAAGGGATAGTAATGGTTAAAGAGGGAGTCCACCTAAAAAAAATTATTAAAAGCCAGCAGCTACAAATACTGCAGCTGCTGACTTTTAATAAATGTACACTTAGCCGTCCCAGGGTCCAGCGATGTTGGCATTCTCATTGAGTTAATCAGGAAGTGAAACATTGCGGCTTCACTTCCCGGTTCCCTAGTGCGCATGTGCGAGTCGTGCTGCGCGTTGTAAGTGGTCCCCGCTATCTCCTGGGACCTGTGTGTTTCCCAGGAGACAGCGGGGGGGTGACGCAAAGGGGCGTGACTCCCGCTGGAGTCTATTCCCGGGAAGTGGGTGCAGATACCTGTATTATACGGGTATCTGAACCCACCTCCCCCTGAAAGGTGCCACCGGAGGGGGGAGGGTTCCGATGAGCGGAAGTTCCACTTTAGGGTGGAGCTCCGCTTTAAGAACAGTGCTGTCCTCTTGAAAGCTTGCTACCTGTGGCAATCTCTTCCCTTGTGAATCCCTGGGTGTGCTGATGTACTCATTCTGTCCTATTTGCTCCTTGGGTAAGACTTCTCCCCAAACTGAGATGCTGATAGGATCTTCTTAAGCCAGCCTGTGCTCAACCTGCAGACAGAGCCCCCCCTAGACCCAGAGGTCCCCTCTTAGGCTACCGTTAGTCTCCTTAGCACTCCATCTTCCACCCGACTCACCTGCTAGCATGGCTCCACCATATTTAAGGTCTGCCTGGAGCTTGGCCAAGTTCCCTCCAGTATGTAGATCAGACCCTTCTGGCCTCTGCCCACTAACTTCTAAAAGTTTCTGCAAACTTCAAGATCCAGGGGGAGGTACCAAAGACCAGCCTCTTTGGAGCCATCCAGCCTGACCTGCAGTAACCCTGACCCAATTTCTGACTCAAACTAACCATGAGTCAAAATTTAAAGAGGGAGTCCACCCGAAAAAACTGTATTAAAAGCCAGCAGCTACAAATACTACAGCTGCCGACATTTAATAAATGGACATTTACCTTTCCTGGAGTCCAGCCATGTCGGCAGCCAAGGCCGATCAATTGCTCAGCTCTTGGCTGCTTCCAGGACTCTATGCCCGGAAGTGGGTGCAAATACCTGTGTTAGACAGGTATCTGCACCCCCCACCCCCCTCCCCCCTGAAAGGTGCCAACTGTGGCACCGGAGGGGGGGAGGGTTCCGATGAGCGGAAGTTCCACTTTAGGGTGGAACTCCGCTTTAAAATTGCCTGCACTAACACTAGGGTGCTACACTTGTATGGTCACCATCTGAAAACCTGTCCTGAAAAAAATATATATGATAAATGTAATCTTTTAAGTATCTTTCATTAAAATAGTGCTTGACGATCCAGCCATGAAGATCCTTGTTCAGCCAATTACTGTTATGGGCTAACAACTATCCCCCTATGGTCCTCTTTGTGTTGTCACCCTGTTACATACCCCTTTGGTGTGGTCTCCAAGTCATATTGGGCAGGCATGGTCCAGGATTATGGCATACAGTGCTTTGGCAAATTAAATGCTGTTTAGTCACAGATTAAATCCACTTCAATCCACAAAAGCTAAACGTTAAAAGAAAAATTGAACACAACATTTAACATTTTTATCCAGTAGGTGCTCTTACCTAACGCTTCAAATACAATTTCCTTCTCCTTGCTTTCAGGACTGTAGATAACGGTACACTTATAGGTGCCCCTATGATAGACGGTCACGTTGGATATGTGTAGTGAGGCGTATCCGTCCCCCAGGGATTCCACATTGAGGGACATTCTGGGATCTTGGGTGGAGAAGCCTTTGTTATCATATCTCAGGATGACTTTTCCCTCGAAACTCCACAATATGGCCAGGAAATTAAGATCCAGCGACTGTTTATCCAGCAAGAAGGTGCAGTTGAGAACTGTGTCATTGGTGACAAAGGCCCTCTGTGGGGACGGAGCGAAGACATCCAATCCTGCATCTATTGAGATACATCAGCATGTAGGATTATGAAAATGAATGTCACACAGCAATCAAAGCTTATTTTATAGGTAAATGGAACCCGGGTTTTGTTTTGCCAAACTCCTTGAGTCCTTCCCACTGTTCATAGTTTGGCCTCAAGCCACGGCGTGCCACATTGCTACTCTCCCTGAGATGCCCAAAGGTTTTTTTTGTATCTGCGGACAGCCTGGCATGAGGATGGCAGCTAGCAGTCATGTGTTTTTTGTGAGCCTCGCCACGCAAAAAAGGTGAAGGAGCTACTTTGGCGCTTTTGTCACATGTTGGGCAACCCATTGAATGGGTTGCCCTTTTCTGTCACACAACAAACTTAAACTGCTTAGTGTGTATGGGGCTTTAGAGAGGAGAACTGTGTGTGGGGGGGGGGGGGGGGCAGTGTGTAGAGAGGGTGGGTGTACAGGGTGTGAAGTTATCTTGGGATACTTTCCAGGTTGCGGTATTTGTCATTTCTAATCAGACTATTAAGCCATGCCTGATGTTTAGAGTAATTTAACAGCACACCCACTTTTTCCCCGCGGTCATTATCAATGTCATTGTCAACGCCAGTAGCTTTGCAGTGAGTTTTTTGCAATAGCGTTTTTTTGTGTTTTTCAGCATTAGCGCTTTTTTACCTTTTTTTTTTATGGATCAGAAACATTAAACGCTGGTAAGCAGCGTTTTTTGGCGCTTTTGGGCATTTTTATAGCTGAAAACTGCCTCTCAGAACCCACTAGTTTTGGGGTTTTTTTTTTTTACAGCCAAAAAACGCCACTGCCAAAAACAGTTGATAACAGCCAACGGAGGTTATTTACGAAAGGCAAATCCACTTTGCACTGCAAGTTCACTTGGAAGTGCAGTTGCTCGAAATCTAAGGGGTAGATCTGAAATGAGTGGAAGCTCTGCTGATTTTATCATCCAATCATGTGCAAGCGAAAATTCTGTTTTTTATTTTCCCCCTTCGGATCTACAGTGACTGCACTCTCAAGTGCACTTGCAGTGCAAAGTGGATTTTCCTTTAGTAAATAACCCCCATAGGATAACATGCTAGAGAGTTAGTTGACTGTAAAAAAAAAAAAAATGTCTGAAGCCAAAAACAGTAGCTGTAAAAACTTAAAAAAAAGGTCCAGTGTGCATGAGGCCTTAAAGTGGTTGTAAATCCAAAAAAAAAAAAAAACTGTAAGACAAAGGCATAATGAGCTAGTATGCATAGCATACTAGCTCATCATGAATTACTTACCTGAGATCGAAGCCCCCGCATCGGTCCTCGTTCACCGCTCTGGGGGGCGACATCGCAGCTCCGGCACTGTGATTGGCCGGAGCCGTTAATAGTCACTCCGGCGCATGCACGCGGGAGCCGCCGGTAACGGCACAGTCTAACAGTTTGCTTAAGTGTGCATGTCGCTGGCACATGCAAATACAGGAACCGTGCAGGTTTAGGAGATATCCAGTGTAGCTACAGGTAAGCTAGGCTTGCCTGTAGTAAAAAGTGGTTGTAAAGGGTTTACAACCACTTTAAAGCTGGGAGGTATGCTGAAACTGCATGCAATCTGACCTGCTATTTCATTCTCTGTCAGCTTTATGATATTCAATTACCGAGAACACAAGGACACCGCTATATGTTGGAATCTCACAGATAAGCACACATGAATTTACAACCGCACACTCAGGCACTTGGTAACACAGAAAACACAACAATCTCTTTAGGGACTGTAAATTAAACTATTTTATCTCCCCAGGGCTTTTTTTTATCAGAGAATAGGTGCAGGAACTCCCTTCTTCTGGTTCCCCTCTTGTCTCCTCCCCCTACCCACCTCTGAGCCCTGTCCCTTATTTCCTCCCCCTACCCACCTCCGAGCACTGTCTCTTATTTCCTCCCCCTACCCACCTCCAAGCACTGTCCCTTATCTCCTCCCCCTACACCCTCCTCTGAGCACTGTCCCTTATCTCCTCCCCCTACCTACCTTCGAGCACTGTCCCTTATTTCCCCCCTACCCACCTCCGAGCACTGTCCCTTATCTCCTCCCCCTACCCACCTCCAAACACCATCCCTTATGTCTCCCCCTACCCTCCTCTGAACACTGTCCCTTATCTCCTCCCCCTACCCACCTCCGAGCACAGTCCCTTATCTCCTCCCCCTACCCACCTCCAAGCACTGTCCCTTATCTCTCCCCCTACCCTCCTCTGAGAACTGTCCCTTATCTCCTCCCCTTACCCACCTCTGAGCACTGTCCCTTATCTCCTCCCCCTACCCACCTCCGAGCACTGTCCCTTATCTCCTCCACCTACCCTCCTCTGAGCACTGTCCCTTATCTCCTCCCCCTACCCTCCTCTGAGCACTGTCCCTTATCTCCTCCCCCTACCCTCCTCTGAGCACTGTCCCTTATCTCCTCCCCCTACCCTCCTCTGAGCACTATCCCTTATCTCCTCCCCCTACCCTCCTCTGAGCACTGTCCCTTATCTCCTCCCCCTACCCACCCCCGAGCACTGTCCCTTATCTCCTCCACCTACCCTCCTCTGAGCACTGTCCCTTATCTCCTCCCCCTACCCTCCTCTGAGCACTGTACCTTATCTCCTCCCCCAACCCACCTCCGAGCACTGTCCCTTATCTCCTCCACCTACCCTCCTCTGAGCACTGTCCATTATCTCCTCCCCCTACCCACCTCTGAGCACTGTCCCTTATCTCCTCCCCCTACCCTCCTCTGAGCACTGTTCCTTATCTCCTCCCCCTACCCTCCTCTGAGCACTGTCCCTTATCTCCTCCACCTACCCTACTCTGAGCACTGTTCCTTATCTCCTCCCCCTACCCTCCTCTGAGCACTGTCCATTATCTCCTCCCCCTACCCACCTCCGAGCACTGTCCCTTATCTCCTCCCCCTACCCTCCTCTGAGCACTGTTCCTTATCTCCTCCCCCTACCCTCCTCTGAGCACTGTCCCTTATCTCCTCCACCTACCCTGAGCACTGTTCCTTATCTCCTCCCCCTACCCTCCTCTGAGCACTGTCCCTTATCTCCTCCACCTACCCTCCTTTGAGCACTGTTCCTTATCTCTCCCCCCTACCCACCTCCGAGCACTGTCCCTTATCTCCTCCACCTGCCCTGCTCTGAGCACTGTCCCTTATCTCCTCCCCACCTCCGAGCGCTGTCCCTTGTCTCCCCCCTACCCACCTCCGAGCACTGTCCCTTATCTCCTCCCCCTACCCACCTCCAAGCACCGTCCCTTATCTCTCCCCCCTACCCTCCTCTGAGGACTGTCCCTTATCTCCTCCCCTACCCTCCTCTGAGGACTGTCCATTATCTCCTCCCCCTACCCACCTCCGAGCACTGTCCCTTTTCTCCTCCCCCTACCCACCTCCGAGCACTGTCTCTTATCTCCTCCCCCTAACCTCCTCTGAGCACTGTCTCTTATCTCCTCCCCCTACCCTCCTCTGAGCACTGTCCCTTATCTTCTCCCCCTACCCTCCTCTGAGCACTGTCCCTTATTTCCTCCCCCTACCCACCTCCAAGCACTGTCCCATATCTCCTCCCCCTACACCCTCCTCTGAGCACTGTCCCTTATCTCTCCCCCTACCTACCTTCGAGCACTGTCCCTTATCTCCCCCCTACCCACCTTCGAGCACTGTCCCTTATCTCCTCCCCCTACCTACCTTCTAGCACTGTCCTTTATCTCCCCCCTACCCACCTCCGAGCACTGTCCCTTATCTCCTACCCACCTCCAAGCACTGTCCCTTATCTCTCCCCCTACCCTCCTCTGAGCACTGTCCCTTATCTCCTCCCCTACCCACCTCCGAGCACTGTCCCTTATCTCCTCCCCCTACCCATCTCCAAGCACTGTCCCTTATCTCCTCCCCCTACCCTCCTCTGAGCACTGTCCCTTATCTCCTCCCCCTACCCTCCTCCGAGAACTGTCCCTTATCTCCTCCCCCTACCCTCCTCTGAGCACTGTCCCTTATCTCCTCCCCCTACCCACCTCCTAGCACTTTCCCTTATCTCATCCACCTACCCTCCTCTGAGCACTGTCCCTTATCTCCCCCCTACCCTCCTCTGAGCACTGTCCCTTATCTCCTCCCCCTACCCTCCTCCGAGCACTGTCCCTTATCTCCTCCACCTACCCTCCTCCGAGCACTGTCCCTTATATCCTCCACCTGCCCTGCTCTGAGCACTGTCCCTTATCTCCTCCCCACCTCCGAGCACTGTCCCTTATCTCCCCCTACCCACCTCCGAGCACTGTCCCTTATCTCCTTCCCCTACCCCCCTTCGAGCACCGTCCATTATCTCTCCCCCCTACCCTCCTCTGAGGACTGTCCCTTATCTCCTCCCCCTACCCTCCTCTGAGGACTGTCCCTTATCTACTCCCCCTACCCTTCTCTGAGGACTGTCCCTTATCTCCTCCCCCTACCCACCTCCGAGCACTGTCCCTTATCTCCTCCCCCTACCCACCTCCGAGCACTGTCCCTTATCTCCTCCCCCTACCCTCCTCTGAGCACTGCCCCTTATCTCCTCCCCCTACCCTCCTCTGAGCACTTTCCCTTATCTCCCCCCCCTACCCTCCTCTGAGCCCTGTCCCTTATTTCCCCCCCTACCCACCTTCGAGCACCATCCCTTATCTCTCCCCCCCCACCCTCCTCTGAGGACTGTCCCTTATCTCCTCCCCCTACCCACCTCCGAGCACTGTCCCTTATCTCCTCCACCTACCCTCCTCTGAGCACTGTTCCTTATTCCCTCCCCTACCCTCCTCTGAGCACTGTCCCTTATCTCCCCCCTACCCTCCTCTGAGCACTGTCCCTTATCTCCTCCCCCTACCCTCCTCCGAGCACTGTCCCTTATCTCCTCCACCTACCCTCCTCCGAGCACTGTCCCTTATATCCTCCACCTGCCCTGCTCTGAGCACTGTCCCTTATCTCCTCCCCACCTCCGAGCACTGTCCCTTATCTCCCCCCTACCCACCTCCGAGCACTGTCCCTTATCTCCTTCCCCTACCCCCCTTCGAGCACCGTCCATTATCTCTCCCCCCTACCCTCCTCTGAGGACTGTCCCTTATCTCCTCCCCCTACCCTCCTCTGAGGACTGTCCCTTATCTACTCCCCCTACCCTTCTCTGAGGACTGTCCCTTATCTCCTCCCCCTACCCACCTCCGAGCACTGTCCCTTATCTCCTCCCCCTACCCACCTCCGAGCACTGTCCCTTATCTCCTCCCCCTACCCTCCTCTGAGCACTGCCCCTTATCTCCTCCCCCTACCCTCCTCTGAGCACTTTCCCTTATCTCCCCCCCCTACCCTCCTCTGAGCCCTGTCCCTTATTTCCCCCCCTACCCACCTTCGAGCACCATCCCTTATCTCTCCCCCCCCACCCTCCTCTGAGGACTGTCCCTTATCTCCTCCCCCTACCCACCTCCGAGCACTGTCCCTTATCTCCTCCACCTACCCTCCTCTGAGCACTGTTCCTTATTCCCTCCCCTACCCTCCTCTGAGCACTGTCCCTTATCTCCTCCACCTACCCTCCTCTGAGCACTGTTCCTTATCTCTCCCCCCTACCCACCTCCGGGCACCGTCCCTTATCTCCTCCACCTGCCCTGCTCTGAGCACTGTCCCTTATCTCCTCCACATCTCCGAGCACTGTCCCTTATCTCCCCCTACCCACCTCCAAGCACTGTCCCTTATCTCCTCCCCCTACCCACCTCCGAGCACCGTCCCTTATCTCTCCCCCTACCCTCCTCTGAGGACTGTCCCTTATCTCCTCCCCCTACCCTCCTCTGAGCACTGTCCCTTATCTCCTTCCCCTACCCTCCTCTGAGCACTGTCCCTTGGTTCCACCACCCACCCACTTCCCAGTACCACCCCAAGTATCATTTTGTGGTGCTAAATAGTTTGTATGAGATTTTTTCTTGTCTAATAACAAGAAAAGCAGTAAAATAGATCCCCGGAGCCAGCAACAATAGATGTCCCCAGCAACAATAGACCCCACCCCAGTAACAATAGATCCCTCATACAACAATAGACTTCCCCAGCAACAATGGACCTCGCCCTAGCAACAATACCCCCCCCCCCCAAGAACAATAGAATCCTCACAGCAACAATAGATCCCAACCCTGCAATGATAGACCTCACTCCAGCAACAATGGGCCAACCACAACCAAATATCACCCCCAGCAACATACGATCCACCCCAGCTACAATAGAACCCCCCACACATCAACAATGGGCCACCCCCAACAGCATTAGATCCCCCAGCAGCAACAATGGACCAACCAAAGCAATGTACCACCCCCAGCAACATAAGATCCACCCCAGCAACAATAGACCCCCACAACAAAAGATCAACCCCAGCAACATTAGAACCCCCCAGCAGCAACAACATATCGCCAGCATAAAAAGAGCCTCTAGCAGCCAGCAACAATAGACCTTTCCCCCTTTTCAACAGTAAATCCCTACCAGCAACATAAGACCCCCCCAGCAATAATAGATCCCACACCAGCAACAATAGACCCTCACACAGAAAAAAACAGATCCCCACCAGCAACATAAGACCCCCCCAGCAATAATATATTCCCCACCAGCAACAATAGACCCTCACACAAAAACAGATCCCCATCAGTGACAATAGATCCCCCAGCAGCCAGCATCAGTAGACCCTCCAGCATAACTCACACAGCTTGCTTTTACATACATTCAGTACTGGAGGTGTCAGGAATGCGCTCCCCGCTTTCCCACTACAAAAAAAGTCCTGGATCTGACAGAAGTTCCTGTCAGAGAAGCATTAGCCTGTGTTAGGCCCCTTTCACACTGGGGCGGTGGGGGCGTCGGTGCTATATTTAGTGCTACTTTACCATCGTTTTTGTGGCGCTATTCAGCCGCTAGCAGGGCAGTTTTAACCCCCGCTAGCGGCCGAAAAAGGGTTTAAACCGCCCGCAGAGCGTCGCTGCTGTGGCGCTTTGCCGGCGGTATAGCCGGGCTGACCCATTCATTTCAATGGGTAGGAGTGGTTTAGGAGCGGTAAATACACGGCTCCTTCACTGCTCCAAAGATGTTGCTAGCAGGACTTTTTTTACCGTCCTGCTAGCGCACCGCCCTCCGGCTTTCACACTGGAGTGAAAGGAGACACCTTTTTCAGGCGCTATTTTTGTGTGAAAGGGTCCCAAATTCTTACATTATCATCCTCCCGTATTTTATATATAACAGTGACAATGTTGTTCATTCTGCAGTGAATTTGCACAGCAACCTTGTAACCCTGTGGACATTGTAGTCCTAGATGGAGATTGTATATAACCATATGTTGCATGGAATTACCAAATTAAAACTTTATTGAAAAACCAAAAAAAAATTTGAAACAATTGTTTGGACACGTGAGGTTGTGGCAAGGGCTCTGGCGGTTGTCTCTGCTAACCTTTTGTGGGTCTAGCAGTTCTCTTTACTATTGAGGACTTACAGTTGAGGAAGTTACATCTTTGACCATCTTACGTTGGCAGGGAAGTGGTGCAAAATGAAGAAAATAAAAATTGGTCCTGCGCTGGTGAAGGCGTTGTTGTTGTGAAGTTGTAGTGCTATTCTAACCAATAAGACTGGAGAAAATGATCATGCGTGTCCCGCTGCCTAGACTGACCAGGGGTGGTCTCGAGAAAACTATGTAGGAGAAGTGGATGGAAGGTGCGTGATGAACCGCTTCATACAGTTTAGTCATGTATAGTGGAATACATACTGTACAGGACGCCGTGGCTGGGTCCTGGAAGGACGCTATGTTTCCCCTCTGTTTGGACTGTGGTCCCTTTAAGGGAACAAAAAGGGTTAACTCACCTGTTAGAGGAAGTGGGTTTAAAAACAAGACAGGAAGTTGCAGATGGGGTGGAGTAGTGTAGAGGAGATGGTGGTTTGTGTTTGGTTTGATTTCCAGCAACCAACGTGGACAGCAGCGTTCTGCCTGGAAGCGCTACCTCTGCGGAATACCTCCTCTAAGGCTATTGCTCGGGAATTATTCCAGTTGTTTACACGGACTGGTTTTCCCAAGGAAATACTCACGGACCAGGGCACCCCGTTTATGTCGAGGGTTATGGCTGATGTGTGCAAGCTGTTCCGGATTAAATAGCTGCGCACATCGGTCTACCATCCACAAACGGATGGGTTGGTAGAGCGCTTTAATAAGACCCTTAAGTCTATGCTCAAGCGGGTTGTACAAAGGGATGGGAAAGACTGGGACTGCCTGTTACCCGCTCTCCTGTTTGCTATCCGGGAAGTGCCCCAGGCCTCCACTGGGTTTTCGCCCTTTGAGTTGGTATATGGGCGGAGACCTCGCGGACTACTGGATTTTGTTAAAGAGGAATGGGAAAGTGAACCTATTCAGCATAAGAGTGTTCTTGAATATGTTTCCCAAATGCAGGAGAGGATCCGAACTGTGATGCCTCTAGTCAAAGAACATTTGCAAAAAGCCCAGGAGGCTCAACGACGGGTCTATAATAGGGCTGCTAGAATAAGAAACTTCCAAGTGGGGGATCGAGTAGCGGTGTTGATCCCCACTGTGGAAAGTAAATTCTTGGCCAGGTGGCAAGGCCCCTTTGAAGTTGTAGAAAAAGTGGGAGAAGTAAATTATAGAGTCCACCAACCAGGTAAGAGGAAACCCTATCAGATATATCATGTAAACTTGTTAAAGCCCTGGACAGACAGGGAACCGGTGACCTCCCTGGCTGGTGCAAGACTTGAGCCTCGGGTTGGGGTGGAGAGTGTCCAAGTAGCAAATACCCTGTCTAGAGTCCAAAGTCAGCAGGCAAAGGAGTTCTTGCAGAGAAATAAAGAGAAATTTTCAGACTTGCTAGGGCTCACTAGTGTCATAGAGCATGATATTGTCACCGAACCAGGAGTCAAAGTTTTTGTCCAGCCTTACCGCATTCCAGAGGCCCAAAGGAAGGCTGTTTCAGAGGAAGTGAAGAAGATGTTAGACCTGGAGATTATTGAGGAATCACAGAGTGAGTGGTCAAGCCCGATTGTGTTGGTACCGAAGCCCAACGGGACTCTGCGATTCTGCAATGATTTCCGGAAACTAAATGAAGTTTCACGGTTTGATGCCTACCCCATGCCCCGGGTAGATGAGCTTATTGAGAGACTAGGTCCAGCCAGGTATATCACTACATTAGACCTTACCAAGGGGTATTGGCAAATCCCGTTGACTAAGGCTGCTAGAGAGAAAACTGCTTTTTCTACCCCAGAGGGAAGTTTTCAGTACAAGAGAATGCCTTTTGGATTGCAAACTGCTCCAGCCACGTTCCAGAGGGCAATGGATAGGATTTTGCGTCCTCACCGGGAGTATGCCTCAGTATACTTGGATGACATAGTCATTTTTAGCAGAGACTGGGAATCACACTTGCCCAAAGTCCAGGCAGTACTGGACTCTCTTTGGAAGGAGGGGTTTACAATAAACCCGGAAAAATGTGCTTTGGGAATGGAGGAGGTGAAATACCTGGGCTATGTTGTGGGTAGAGGGGTAGTAAAACCTCAGGTCAACAAGGTAGAAGCTGTACAGAATTGGCCCCGCCCCCTCACAAAAAAACAGGTACGTGCATTCCTGGGTATGGTGGGATACTACAGGAGGTTTGTACCCAACTTTGCCACGTTGGCAGCTCCATTGACCGATCTGACTAAGGGTCGGAAATCGGTCATGGTGGAGTGGAATGCAGACGCTGAGGAGCTCAAGTCGGCACTGTGCCAACACCCTGTCCTAGTAGCACCCAATTTTTCAAAAGAGTTTGTTGTACAGACTGATGCTTCCGATGTAGGATTGGGAGCGGTGTTGTCACAGGTTATTCATGGCGAGGAGCACCCAGTAGTCTTCCTCAGTAGGAAGTTAACACCAGCGGAGAAAAACTACGCTGTAATTGAACGAGAGTGTCTGGCCATTAAGTGGGCTCTGGAATCCCTCAGATATTACCTTTTGGGGAGGAAGTTTAGGCTGATTTCTGACCATGCCCCGTTAACATGGCTGAGACAAGGTAAAGGGACTAATGCCAGGGTTACTCGGTGGTTCCTGGCACTCCAGGAATTTAAATTTGTATGTACAGGACACCGTGGCTATGTTTCCCCTCTGTTTGGACTGTGGTCCCTTTAAGGCATGGGTGCTCAACCTGTGGCCCTCCAGCTGTTGCGAAACTACAACTCCCATCATGCTTCTGCTCTTGGGAGTCAAGATTGTAACTGTCAGCGGCTTGCAATGCCTCATGGGACTTGTAGTACCGCAACAGCTGGAGGGCCACAGGTTGAGCATCCATGCTTTAAGGGAACAAAAAGGGTTAACTCACCTGTTAGAGGAAGTGGGTTTAAAAACAAGACAGGAAGTTGCAGATGGGGTGGAGTAGTGTAGAGGAGATGGTGGTTTGTGTTTGGTTTGATTTGCAGCAACCAACGTGGACAGCAGCGTTCTGCCTGGAAGCCTCCTAGCAGGTGAAGTCACCTGAAACCACCCAAGGACTGTTTGATTGCGATAGCAAATGCTGGACTTTGAATGTCGGTGAGACTGAAACCTTTTTCTTTTGTTTTTGCTGCTGTCAAGCTGTTTAAGTTTAATAAACCTCCTTTTGGGTTAAAAGCCTGTGTCCTGCGGTCTGGCTGGTCCCCCGAACTTTACAATACATTGAATACATTCAATACATTGAATTAAAATACCAATGTACCCATAACCCATAACCCTCGATGGGGCGGCCTTGACTTTTGGGCTTACCGGTTACCTCCGCTTGGCTTGTTCCTCCAGGTCTAGGGGTTCCTAGGGTTAGTACCCAACGACTTTGGACGCAGACACCATAAAAGTCCTTTAGAAAGGTTTTTATTTGCAGGTGTAACATCCAACAGACACAGTCTTGTACGGGAACAGAGGGCAAGGGGTGAAGAAACTCAGGCCCCTTGAACTGCTGACTATTAGGAAGTCTCTAATGCAAACCCAGAGAGTAGCTGAACGAATCTCTAGTCAGAGATTATGGCAGTCAGCACTTTAATCCAGAACTTGCAAAGTTTCTGACCTTGAAGAGTCTCCTCCGAAGAGTCTTCCCCTGGTCGATTACACAAGCTGCGGTGCCCCTCCAAGTTGAGAGCGCACCTTGAATCCTCCCTCAGTTACTGCGCCTCGGACCAGCCGGTTCCGAGACTCGGGAACAGATGGATCCTTACCCCAGACCATGGGGGTCTGTGGGGCTAGTCAAACTGACCATGTTGCTGGGCGGCACACGCTCCCGTGATTGGGACCCCTCGCCGGGGCTACCCCGGTCCAGATTCAGGAACAGGCTGCTCTGGCCTAACGAACCCCGAACACGTGACTTCAGCATCTTAAGTACCCTTCCCCAGACTCCTCAGCGGGGCCAGACGCACCCACTGATTGGCTCCGGGGAATGCTGATACTCAAAACATCCAACCAAGCCTGGTTATGGGCCTGTTATGTGTACCTTACTGTACCCATGACCAAGCAGAACCCCAACACAGCCCAGCCAAACTGATGCCAAAGTTAAACCTGCACAATTACCCTCAGAACCCCTTTACTGTTCTGAGGAAAAACTAAATTTGTACATAGCGGACACCTTGTAAAAGTGTCACTGCTACACCAATAAATATATATATATATATATATATATATATAAAAAAAGGAAGATCAATACATGTACATGTATATATATATATATATATATATATATATATATATATATATATATATATATATATATATATAAATATTAAAAACTACGTGACATAGGAAATAGGTTACAAATTGAGCACTTAAAGGTTAAAAATAGAACATGCCCATGCAAGGGCAAGTGTTTAAAATCTGGCTGACGCGTTTCGAGGTAAACCTCTTCATCAGAGCTTTATAGATAGGAACAAAGTCTGTGTGAACCGGTAGATAAACATACAACAGCAACATGGAAAGGGGTAGCTAGTTGAGCGGTATAAATGATGAGTGAATGATTCTCTTTAGCTCTGTACCAGTCCACATTGTAGTGCTCTAAATGAAATGGAGATCGCATATATGTAAAATACAGAGCGCATAAAAATGTATACTACACAGTATAGACTGGAGACGTGTGGTAGGAAAATAAATTCAAATTAATATAGTAGATAAAATCATACATATTATAGTTATGTAAAAAATGAATTAATAATGAATAATGATAATAGGACATTGTAGTATAAAAACAATAAAAAGCCTTAACAGGTAAATGGTTCGCTATTAATAGTGTTATTTATGGTTTGTGAAACAGAGTGATCTCACTCACTAGACTGCCAAAAAATTTGTTCATTTTCGTTTCTTTCTTTTTTCATTTTTCGGGTCATTCGTTATGATCGCAATTCGTAAATTCGTACATGCGTAAATTCGTACATTCGTAACTCATACATTCGGAAATTCATACATTCGTAAATTAGAAAATTCATATTCGTAAATTCGTACATTCGTAAATTCGTACATGTGTTAATGCTTACATTCGTAAATTCGTACATTCGTAAATTTATACATTCGTAAATTAGAAAATTCATATTCGTAAATTCGTACATGTGTAAATTCGTAAATTCATACATAAGTAAATTAGAAAATTCATATTCGTAAATTCGTACATGTGTAAATTAGAAAATTCATATTCGTAAATTCGTACATACGTAAATTAGAAAATTCGTGAATTTGGAAATTAGAAAATCCAAAAATTTGAAAATCTGAAAAAGTAAATAACTAGTAAATTATAGGTATTGTAATTTCCTTTCAAATTTGTCTGTTAGTGAACGTAACAAATACAAATTTATCCAAAGTTACGACTTATCCGAAAAAACGAATGAAGCATCTAAACAAATAAAAGGGAATAAATTAATAACGAATAATAATAATAAATCATTTTTATTATTATTATTGTTATTTATTATTATTAATTCATTACGTTCCATTCGTTTAGATACGGCACTCGTTATTTCAGATAATTTGTAACTTCGGATAAATTTGTATTTGTTACGTTCACTAACAGCCAAATTTGAAAGGAAATTACAATACCTATAATTTAATAGTTAAGTTATATTAGGTAATTATTATTTCAGATTTCCGAATTAACGAATTTACGAATGTACAAATGTACAAATGTACAAATGTACGAATTTACGAATGTACGAATTAACTAATTTTTTTAATATTCGAATTTACAAATATTAGGAAAAATTTGTTTTCGTTGATTCGGATATTTCCGAATTGACGAATTTGTCGAAATTCGTTAAAAAACGAATTCGGAACTAAACGAATTGGACGTGTCTATCACTCACACGCACAGAGAAACACACACCTGTGCGCAAACAAATACTGATACTTGAATGCCCGCAAGTTTCTCACTACCTTCGATGTCATGTTGAATTCGGGTGTAGACAACATGCGCATGCGTGTGCATGCATCCACGCCAGCACATGGGCAGTGGTGCACAAAGTACAAATGGGTCCTCACTCAAAAATACAATGGTCTGTGAGCATGCATCTTCCCTAAAACCAACAATATATACCGTAATGACTGATGGCGAAGATAGAGCATTTAGATGTAAACAGGTCTGCGTGCAATAAAATATATATTATATATATATAGACCATGCATGTAGGGGAGTGCGCATACAGTGAGCAAAGGGGTCTAACAAGTGTTAGTCCCCATAAATGAACTAAGCAGTTGATCCAGACAGCGGCCACATGATTGGTGTGTGAGAAACCCTCGGGGTGGACCACCTCCCTCACTGGGACACACAGTGGGAGCATGTGCACTATGCCAGTATAAGATGCACGCTCACAGAAATGTAGTTGCATATCAATGCATGCACTTTCACTGAATTTTTCTGTGAGTGTGCATCTTATACTGGCATAGTACACATGCTCCCACTGTGTGTCCCAGTGAGGGAGGTGGTCACCCCGAGGGTTTCTCACACACCAATCATGTGGCCGCTGACTGTGAAGTTGGCACCCCATGTTTGTAAAACCTGAATAAAAATATACCATTCGTTTGTGCCGCGTTTGTGCTGATTTGTGCCGCAAAAATTAGCGTTTGTGCCGGTTCGGTTTCTGAGATATTAAACATTCAATTTAATGCAAGCCCCGCCCACTTTGCACCCCATATTGCTGAATTTGAAAAACAAACGCACCATTCATTTGTGCCGCGTTTGTGCTGGTTTGTGCCGCAAAAATAAACGTTTGTGCCGCTTTGGTTGCGGAGATATTGTGCGTTATAGTTTCTGCAACCCCGCCCACTTTGCAACCAATATTACTGAATTTGAAAAACAAACGCACCATTCGTTTGTGCCGCGTTTGTGCTGGTTTGTGCCGCAAAAATAAACGTTTGTGCCACTTTGGTTGCGGAGATATTGTGCGTTATAGTTTCTGCAACCCCGCCCACTTTGCAACCAATATTACTGAATTTGAAAAACAAACGCACCATTCGTTTGTGCCGCGTTTGTGCTGGTTTGTGCCGCAAAAATAAACGTTTGTGCCGCTTTGGTTGCGGAGATATTGTGCGTTATAGTTGCTGCAACCCCGCCCACTTTGCAACCAATATTACTGAATTTGAAAAACAAACGCACCATTCGTTTGTGCTGGTTTGTGTCGCAAAAATAAACGTTTGTGCCGCTTTGGTTGCGGAGATATTGTGCGTTATAGTTTCTGCAACCCCGCCCACTTTGCAACCAATATTACTGAATTTGAAAAACAAACGCACCATTCGTTTGTGCCGCGTTTGTGCTGGTTTGTGCCGCAAAAATAAACGTTTGTGCCGCTTTGGTTGCGGAGATATTGTGCGTTATAGTTTCTGCAACCCCGCCCACTTTGCAACCAATATTACTGAATTTGAAAAACAAACGCACCATTCGTTTGTGCCGCGTTTGTGCTGGTTTGTGCCGCAAAAATAAACGTTTGTGCCGCTTTGGTTGCGGAGATATTGTGCGTTATAGTTGCTGCAACCCCGCCCACTTTGCAACCAATATTACTGAATTTGAAAAACAAACGCACCATTCGTTTGTGCCGCGTTTGTGCTGGTTTGTGTCGCAAAAATAAACGTTTGTGCCACTTTGGTTGCGGAGATATTGTGCGTTATAGTTGCTGCAACCCCGTCCACTTTGCAACCAATATTGCTGAATTTGAAAAAACAAACGCGCCATTCGTTTGTGCCGCGTTTGTGCTGGTTTGTGCCGCAAAAATAAACATTTGTGCCGCTTTGGTTGCAGAGATATTGGGGCTGATTTACTAAAATGAATGCGCTGCGCCGGTTCATACCATAATTGGTGCGCCAGATAAATTATTAAGTGAGCGTATGAACCGGCGCACACATAAGCGCAACACATAATATACCGGCGCACCGCGATAATAGTATGCCATTGATAATAGCGCAAGCTAACAGTCCATTCACACAGGGGCAACACGACTTCCAGCGCGACCTGGGGCGACTTACAACACGACTTGGGGCAGACTTTACAACACTACTTGGGGCGACTTACAACACGACTTGGGACGACTTTAATTAAAAAAATAAACGGCATGGGTTCCCCTCCAAGAGCATACCAGGCCTGAGGCCTGGTATGGATATTAAGGGAAACCCCGGCCAAAAAAATAAATAAAAATGACGTGGGGGTCCCCCTCAAAATCCATACTTGACCCTTATCCGAGCACGCAACTTAGCAGGCCGCAGGAAAAGAGGGGGGGACGAGAGAGCGCCCCCCCTCCTGAACCGTACAAGGCCACATGCCCTCAATATTGGGAAGATGCTTTGGGGTCCCCCCCAAAGCACTTTGTCCCCATGTTGATGAGGACAAGGGCCTCATCCCCACAACCCTTGCCCAGTGGTTGTGGGGGTCTGTGGGTGGGGGGCTTATCGGAATCTGGAAGCCCCCTTTAACAAGGGGACCCCCAGATGCTGGCCTCCCCACTGTGTGAAATGGTAAGGGGGTACCCCTACCATTTCACCAAAAAAGTGACAAAAGTGTTAAAAATGTCAGGAGACGGTCTTTGACAATTCCTTAAAGCGGAGCTCCACCCTATTCTAAGACCTAGATGTAAAATACTATACTCACCTAGCTCGATCCGAAACGGTAGTTTTTTTTTTTTTTACTTACCTTTTTCTGATTTCTTGCTGCCATCCATCGCTTCCGGTTCTCCTTCACTCGGATATGGGCGGGGATATTATGGCTATTTCGTAATATCCCCTAGCCCGCACTCAGGGCCGTCTTTAATATTGATTGGACCCTGGGCAAAACTTTTCTTGGGGCCCCCCCCATGCAGTTTTGCTCTCCACCTACTCTGAGACATACAATAAATAGCAGCTAGACTCAAAATCAGTTTACTGAATCAGATCAGGCAGCTATTGCGATTGGTTGCCAGAGGTAACATTACCGCTCACTGACTGGTTGCTAGAGGTTACAGAACACATTACAGCTCACTGGTTAGTTGCTAGAGGTTACAGCACATGATTTCTGCTTGTTGATTGGTTGCTAGAGATTACTGTGGATATGACCTCGGGGGGGGGGGGGGGGGGGGGGGCATGATAAACGTATAAATGCTGCCGGCGGACGCTATTTACATATGAATGCCGCCATTATTTACATATGAATGCCGGTAATTTACATGTAAACACAGGGTCTGCAGGTGAGTCATCTGTACACAACAATAGGGCAGAGCTGGGCAGCATTAGTAGCAACACTTCACACTGAGATATCAGGACACAGCACAACAGGACTAAAACCTCAAGGTACAAGAGAATTTAAACCAGGATAGTTGGCAAGTATGAGGCAGCTGCTTTGGGCCCCACAACAATGACAGGGCCCAGGGCAGCTGCCCCTTTTGCCCTGCCTTAAAAACGGTCCTGCCCGCACTGTCTCCTGGGAGCTTGTGTCATAGTTTCCAGGAGTCAGTGCGACGGCCTGGCCCGAGATAGAGCGAGACTTGGAAACCGAACGTGACGTCATCACGACAGTGACGTTCGGTCTCTGCTATCACAACAGGGCGGGACTTTCAACGCCGCCACCCGTTGTGATGGCAACAGAAGCTGCTGACGGCTCTCCTATGCTGTTCGTACTGCGCATGCGCGAGATTAGAATGAATGGGCGTCAATCGAATCCCGGAAGAGAATGCCTGTGGGTTTCACATGCCCACAGGCAAGATGGAGAACGAGGCTAGAAATTTTATTAAGTGTTTTTAGAAGCGAAAAAACGAAAGGCACAAGTGCTAGAGACGCGACACGTGAGTTAAGCCCCTTTCACACTGGGGCGGGGAGCCGCGGTGACGGTAAAGCAGCGCTATATTTAGCGCTGCTTTACCGTCGTTTTAACCGCGGTATTCGGCCGCTCGCGGTGCGGTTTTACCCCCCGCGAGCGCAGAAAAAAGGGTTAAACACCCCCGCAGAGCGCCGCCGTAGCGGCGCTTTGCGGCGGTATTGCCGCGGTTTTACTGCGGTTTCCCATTCAAATCAATGGGAAGGAGCGGTATAGGAGCGGTGAGCAGGACTTTTTTTGCCGTCCTGCTAGTGCACCGCTCCAGTGTAAAAGCCCGCCGGCTTTCACACTGGAGTTAAAGGGGCCGGATTTTTTCAGGCGGTATACAGGCGCTATTTTTAGCGCTGTGCCGCCTGAAAAACGCCCCAGTGTGAAAGGGGCCTTACTCATTTATAAATTAATATCTTTATTAATGACTATTGTAAAAAAAACGTCAGGGGGAGTGGAGCCCCGCTTTAATTAAAGTCTTCTTTCTTCTGGCTTTCTTCCTTCTTCCTTTCTTCATCCTTCGGTTTCTTCATCTTCTTCCTCCATCTTCTTCTTCTTTCTCCGATCCGCTTCTTCTTGCTCCAGTGTTCTCGTCTGGCATCTACGTTCTTTCTAGAATATCTGCCCCCCTCTGATGCATGGAACCGTGCACCAGAGGGGGGCGGGGTCACCGCGTGGCCCGGCCTCCGTTATATAAGACTTGTCAGAAGAAGAGAAGCATCACACAGCGGGAGCCTCCCATTGCGCGGAGCGGCCCGATAACGAAGAAGAGACACTGTGGAGGAAGATGCCGGACGAGAACACAGGAGCAAGAAGAAGCGGATCGGAGGAAGAAGAGGAAGAAGAAGATGGAGGAAGAAGAAGATGGAGGAAGAAAGAAGAAAGGAGAAGAAAGAAGATTTTAATAAAGGAATTGTCAAAGACCGTCTCCTGTCATTTTTAACACTTTTTTTGCCACTTTTTTGGTGAAATGGTAGGTAAGTACCCCCTTACCATTTCACACAGGGGGGGAAGCCGGGATCTGGGGGTCCCCTTGTTAAAGGGGGCTTCCAGATTCCGATAAGCCCCCCGCCCGCAGACCCCCACAACCCTTGCCCGGTGGTTGTCCTCATCAACATGGGGACAAGGGGCTTTGGGGGGACCCCAAAGCATCCTCCCAATGTTGAGGGTTGAGGGCATGTGGCCTGGTACGGTTCAGGAGGGGGGCGCTCTCTCGTCCCCCCTCTTTTCCTGTGGCCTGCCAGGTTGCGTGCTCGGATAAGGGTCTGGTATGGATTTTGAGGGGGACCCCCCCCACACCATTTTTTATTAATTTTTTTGGCACGGGGTTCTCCTTAAAATCCATACCAAACCTAAAGGGCCTGGTATGCTCTTGGAGGGGAACCCATGCCGTTTTAAAAAAAATTAAAGTCGCCTGGTCTGGGGGCGACTTAAAGTCGTGTTGTAAAGTCCGCCCCAAGTCGTGTTGCATGTTGCCCCAAGTCGCGCTGGAAGTCGTGTTGCCCCTGTGTGAATGGACTGTTAGCGTGCGCTATTATCAATGGCATACTATTATCGCGGTACGCCGGTATATTATGTGTTGTGCTTATGCGTGCGCCGGTTCATACGCTCACTTAATAATTTATCTGGCGCACCAATTATGGTATGAACCGGCGCTGCGCATTTATTTTAGTAAATCAGCCCCAATATCTCCGCAACCAAAGTGGCACAAACTTTATCTTTGCGGCACAAACGAATGGCGCATTTGTTTTTCAAATTCAGTAATATGGGTTGCAAAGTGGGCGGGGTTGCAGCAACTATAACGCACAATATCTCCGCAACCAAAGCGGCACAAACGTTTATTTTTGCAGCACAAACGCGGCACAAACGAATGACGCGTTTGTTTTTCAAATTCAGTAATGTTGGTTGCAAAGTGGGCGGGGTTGCAGCAACTATAACGCACAATATCTCCGCAACCAAAGCGGCACAAACGTTTATTTTTGCGGCACAAACCAGCACAAACGAATGGTGCGCTTGTTTTTCAAATTCAGTAATATTGGTTGCAAAGTGGGCGGGGTTGCAGCAACTATAACGCACAAAATCTCCGCAACCAAAGAGGCACAAACGTTTATTTTTGCGGCACAAACCAGCACAAACGCGGCACAAACGAATGGTGCGTTTGTTTTTCAAATTCAGTAATATTGGTTGCAAAGTGGGCGGGGTTGCAGCAACTATAACGCACAATATCTCCGCAACCAAAGCGGCACAAACATTTATTTTTGCGGCACAAACCAGCACAAACGCGGCACAAACAAATGGTGCGTTTGTTTTTCAAATTCAGTAATATTGGTTGCAAAGTGGGCGGGGTTGCAGCAACTATAACGCACAATATCTCCGCAACCAAAGCGGCACAAACGAATGGCACGTTTGTTTTTCAAATTCAGCAATATTGGTTGCAAAGTGGGAGGGGTTGCAGCAACTATAACGCACAATATCTCCGCAACCAAAGCGGCACAAACATTTATTTTTGTGGCAAAAACTAGCACAAACGCGGTACAAACGAATGGTGCGTTTGTTTTTCAAATTCAGTAATATTGGTTGCAAAGTGGGCGGGGTTGCAGCAACTATAACGCACAATATCTCCGCAACCAAAGCGGCACAAACGTTTATTTTTGCGGCACAAACCAATGGCGCGTTTGTTTTTCAAATTCAGCAATATGGGGTGCAAAGTGGGCGGGGCTTGCATTAAATTGAATGTTTAATATTTCAGAAACCGAACCGACACAAACGCTAATTTTTGCGGCACAAATCAGCTCAAACGCGGCACAAACGAATGGTATATTTTTATTCAGGTTTTACAAACATGAGGTGCCAACTTCACACAGCTGAGCAACTGCTGTGTGCTGCTCTGACAACACACTGCGGCTTGGTTCACTATTGCCTCGTTTCCACTGAGTGGATCGGTTCGGTACGGTGCGCTATTTTCAGTGTTTCCATTATGAAAGCGGCCCATACAACCGAACCATACCGCACCATTTAGGGTCCTGCTTCAGATGTGGGGCCATAGAAAATGGAACGGTTCGGTTAGGGCGGAGCTACAAAACATTCCACTGATTGGCGGACAGAAAAACATCTGCCAATCAGTGTGAGGCCACGCTAGGCATTTTTTCTAAACCCGGTATGGACCCTGGTGGTCCGACTTGCAGTGGAAACGCTCACCTGAATAGGCCGGACCATTCTAACCCTTGCAAACTGTACCAACCCGAACCGATCCACTCAGCGGAAATGAGGCATTAGTAACTGTGTCTCCTGTTGTCTACCTCTTCCGGGACCTAGCAGACCTTCTGGTCATGTGATCGGCCCCTGGAACACACAACCACGCCCACGGACCCACCCCTTGCAGGCTTTTATTACAGGCACATTCTCTGCAGACACTGCTGATGTCTCATTTGTTTTGAGACAGCTACAGACTCCTGTTGGTACGTGACAGGACTCTGGTGAGAAATAACGTTTATCTCCCGCCCCCATAGACACCTCAGCTCTCTCACTTCCAACCTTGCACACAGGCTGCAGTATTCTTATACAGCTTTGAAGACAGGTTAGTTGTTCACACTTCCCTTATACTCTTTGGGCAAGACTAAGGTCACATCTGATACCATATAGCAAATTGTGTGTCCTTTAAAGCCAATCCATCCTGTTACACCTGTTGTTCCCCCTTTTTTTTCTTTTTCCCCCTTGCATACATTTCATGTAGGTACATTCGACGATATTCTATATATAATAAATATTTTATCAGTGCTCGACAAACCCTGGGCGCCAGGTCGCATTTGTGACTAGAATTAGCGACCTGGCGCCTGGGGCAGCACAGCTAGAGTATCCTGTCTCCGTGTGGACCCCCCCCCCCGGCACGCAATTGCGTCTGGCCACGCCGGCCGGTAATCAAGGCCGCGGCTTTGCGGCCTTCTGCAAGCCTATACTTCCCAGCCCTGCCTATAAAAATTAACCAATCTTAAATTTACACAGGCGACTAGAACCAAACATATTATACACACACATATATATATATATATATTTGTGTGTGTGTGTATATGTATGTATGCTTTGGTTCTAGTCGTCTTTCTGTGTAAATTTTAACCACTTTCAGACCGGACCAATTTGCAGCCAAAGGACCAGGCCCCTTTTTGCGATTCGGCACTGCGCCGCTTTAACTGACAATTGCGCGGTCGTGCGACGTGGGTCCCAAACAAAATTGACGTCCTTTTTTTTTCCCCCCCACAAATGGAGCTTTCTTTTGGTGGTATTTGATCGCCCCTGCGGTTTTTATTTTTTGCGCTATTAACACAAAAGAGCGACAATTTTGAAAAAAAAACACATTCTTTTTTTATTTTTTGCTATAATAAATATCCCCCAAAATATATAAAAAAAAATTTTTTTTTTTCCTCAGTTTAGGCCGATACGTATTATTCTACATATTTTTGGTAAAAAAAATCGCAATAAGCGATTATTGATTGGTTTGCGCAGAAGTTATAGCGTTTACAAGATAGGGGATAGTTTTATAGCATTTTTATTAATAATTTTTTTTTTATTAGTAATGGTGGCAATCAGCGATTTTTATTGTGACTGCGACATTATGGCGGACACATCGGACATTTTTGACACATTTTTGGGAGCATTGTCATTTATACAGCAATCAGTGCTATTTAAATGCATTGATTCCTGTAAAAATGACACTGGCAGTGAAGGGGTTAACCACTAGGGGGCAGTGTGGGGGTTAAGTATGCCTAGGGGTGTGTTTCTTACTGTGGGGGGGGGCGTGGCTGTCAGCTAGTGAATGCTGATCTCTGCTCCAATCACAGGGAGCAGAGATCAGCGTCACTAGTTGCTAGGCAGAGCGGGGAGATGCTGTTTATTTCCGCATCTCCCCGTTCAGCCTTCCCGTGAGACGATCGCGGGTGTCCCCGCGGCGATCGAGCCTGCGGGACCCGCCACCGGCCTCACGGGAGTCCTGACCTGGGCGCGGGAGCTCGCCGCTCCCGGCGCGCTCCCGATGGCACAGCAGCCTGTCCGTGCCATTCTGCCGACATACATCGTCGTGCGGCGGTCGGGAACCGGTTAAGATAGCTTTATTTTCAATATAAAAAATGTACCATTGTTTATGCGCATGTTGTCTACACCCAAATTCAACATGACATCGAAGGTAGTGAGAAACTTGCGGGCATTCAAGTATCAGTATTTGTTTGCGCACAGGTGTGTGTTTCTCTGTGTGTGTGAGTGAGATCACTCTGTTTCACAAACCGTAAATAACACTATTAATAGCGAACCATTTACCTGTTAAGGTTTTTTTATTGTTTTTATGCTACAATGTCCTATTATCATTATTAATACATTTTTTCCATAACTATAATATGTACGATTTTATCTATTATATTAATTTAAAATTGATATTCCTACCACACGTCTCCAGTCTATACTGTGTAGTATACATTTTTATGTGCTCTGTATTTTACATATATACGATCTCCATTTCATTTAGAGCACTACAATGTGGACTGGTACAGAGCTAAAGCGAATCATTCACTCATCATATATACCTCTCAACTGGCTACCCCTTTCCATGTTGCTGTTGTATGTTTATCTACCGGTTCACACAGACTTTGTTCCTATCTATAAAGCTCTGATGAAGAGGTTTACCTCGAAACGCGTCAGCCAGATTTTAAACACTTGCCCTTGCATGGGCATGTTCTATTTCTAACCTTTTTCCTATGTCACATAGTTTTTAATATATATATATATATATATATATATATATATATATATATTGATCTTCTTCCTTTTTTATATATATATATATATATATATGTGGAAGGCCAACATGGTGGCCTGAATTTATGGGAGGAGCCCGGGAGGGTATTTAACCGGCCCACTCACCTGTGGTCTTCGTCGGTTCCGGTGCGCGATATACTACGTCACTAAGCCGACTACTCGATTTCGCTAGCGTTCGTGAGTGCCAGACGTCTCGTGGATTGCTCTCGTTCGAAGGTTTTGTACACTGTATCTGGCTCGGCTGCCGCAGGTAGGGGTCTCGTTTGACCACCATTTCACTTATGAACGTTACTTACCTTGTCACGAATCTCGCTGTTCACATACGCACAAGTCATTCCATTAGTACCCGTACGTTGCATCCGTACCGCTATCTGCATACAGTAGCCGGTCGCTTACGCATCACCTGATTCGGAATCAGTCGCAGTATCATGCCATACGGTCACATTTCAGCCATTTCAAAAACATTTCAGTCATTTCACCATTTCACGGTCCTGCACCGACACGCCGTTCGAATCTAGCCACATCCGATTCGTCCCGGCATGTCCCAGCAGTGGAACCCCATTTCAATACATGACCCAGGGAGCGGCCGTTAGCCGCAATTTCTCGACTCACCGGTCGAAAAAACACCTCTGTCAT
This sequence comes from Lithobates sylvaticus, assembly GCA_028564925.1. Classification (NCBI taxonomy): domain Eukaryota; kingdom Metazoa; phylum Chordata; class Amphibia; order Anura; family Ranidae; genus Lithobates; species Lithobates sylvaticus. The sequence continues at coordinate 268,954,140 of CM053031.1, forward strand.
GGCATCATTTCACTGTCACGTATCACGTTCCGATTCAAGTCTAGGCGCACCCCGGTGCCTCGATTCGTACCGGCACGCCCCAAGATGCTCCCAGGCCCCATTTCATTCCGTGCTCCAGAAGTACGGTCGCTGTCAGTCGAAAAGTTTTTAGGCTCACCGCTCGGCGCCTCTGTCACGAGGAAAACATTTCACCTCACGAGTCACGTTTGATTCGAAACCGGTCGCACCTTTGCGGATCGGTCTTCGCCTCCAACGTACCCCAGGTTTGTCGGCCCCATTTCAGTAACCACCCCTGAGTCTGCTCGTCGTCGGTCGTGAGACCCGACCGACCGTTCAGCACCTCAGGGAATGGTTCCCCTCATTTCTCTCACCGCCAGGCCGCACCTCGCTTCGAACCCAGTCGCGCTGCGCACCGGTTCGGACCGATGCGCCCTGAACATCCGTTGGCCTCATTTCAGTACATGCTCCAGAAGTCTGGTTCGTCTACAGTCGCCATCGCGGCTCGACCGTTTCATACTTCTGTCATGCCGATCAGTTCGCTGTCACAACAAAAACGTCCTGATCCGAATCCGATGGCATCTACCATGCATCAGTTCGCCTCAACGTACCCCAGTCGAGTTGGCCTCATTTCATTCCAAAATTCTCGGCAATCAGCAGTCACACTCATAAAACGACACCTTGCGCCCACGACATGGCACAAACGTTTCTCATTTCACTCAAAAAAAAAAAAAAAAAAAAAAAAAAAAAAAAAAAAAAATAATAAGTAGTGTATATGCACAGACGGGGGACACACCCCACGAGGCACACCTCACCAGTTCTCTTTATTTTTTCTTCCCTAGGTCAGTCCAAATTCAGTAGGTCCACCCTGCACAGGTTGGACGGTGTTTCTCCAGGTAAAATATAAAAACTTACCGTGTACGCACGTCCACGTACGTGCGCACACTTGTCCTTTCCAGAGCACAGCAGTTGGGTACGTATGTTTACACAAGGAAAGAAACAGTCTTGGCTTATCTCATCCCCTTGAACAGCTCCGGTCGACCTTCTTACGACCTCAGACGCCTCAAGACATCGCCTCAGGGCACAGCCCATCCGAGGACCATGTCGCAAGCGGGCAGCGAGGATCTCACCGCCCCCTTGTCACGTTCCCCAGTGTCCATGAGTGACAGCATCCAGTCCCTCAGGGGATGGACCATCCCCAGACTGACGGCAGAACTTAGACGCAGGGGCGTGCCGTTCCCCGCCACGGCCAGGAAGGCGGAGCTCTTCAGGCTCTTGTTTCCTCCTCCTGCCATGGCAGGGCCCAGCACTCAGCAAGCCTCCCTCCAGTCTATATCTGCGGCCATAACACAACTCCACACCATGGTGTCGTCCTTGGCGAACACAGTCACGGACGTCCAAGCCAGAGTGACTCTCCTCGAATCTCACCCGGCCCCGGCCGTCCCCGGCCCCGCCGCGATACAGCCACCTACAACAGTCGCCACAGGTACCGCAGGGACATGTCCCCTGGTCTGCCCAGCACACCTGGTTCCAGCCAGCATTAAGAAGGACATACTGGATGGCAAGGACGTCAACCTCGCCTCCCTTCTCATTTCAGTCCACGACCTAGCCGAAAACAAGGCCTATACCTGGGGAGATGTCTCGGTGGTCCTCAAAGCTAAAGACCCCAGACTCAACCGCAAATTGTCCGTCCCAGAATTCGCGTTGTCATTTGGGATGCTTAGAGACATCATATGCTCAGCTTCCCCGGCAGAAGGGAAGAGCTGGATTTATATCTCCACACCGTGGTAGATCTGGGCTACAAATACGGCGGGTTCTCATTTTATGACTACCACCGCTCCTTTTCCGCAAAAGCAGCCGCCAGGATGGCGCAATTCCAGTCACCCACAGATTGGAGCCTAATGGACACAGAATTATTCTGTCGCCATTTCGCCGGTCTACGCTCACCATTGTGCGCAGTCTGCCAATCCTCCACGCACACCGCCGCCTGGTGCTCCAGTGCAACACTCCGCCACTCGGTCGAGTTTCCCTCGACCTCGGCTCCAGCACAAAACCCGCCAGCACCGACACAGAAACCCCAGCTCGACAAACTCGGACGCCCCGTCCGGACCATGGGAGGAGCGGCCATCTGCAATAATTACAACTACGGCTCGTGTAACTTCAGCCAATGCAGGTTGCTCCACGTGTGCGTCGTATGCCACAGGGCGCACCCGAAAAAATCTATGCGAGCTCAAACCGAAAAATCTGTGACTGAGCCGCATAAACATCCTATGGTTAGGAGTCTATCTGGACTCACACCCCATCCCCTCACTAGCCACGTTCCTCATACAAGGATTCACGGCGGGCTTCCATACCGGCCTTGTCTCCCTGCCCCACACTACTTACGAGTGTAGGAATCTCAGATCAGCGGCCACCGACGAGCAGGCCATAGACCAACTACTCCTAGCCGAGCTGGAGCGAGGTTTCGTCATTGGTCCCTTCACACAACCCCCCTTCAACACCTGGAGAGTCAGCCCTATTGGGCTTGTCAAGGGCAAATTCTCAAATAAAGTTCGCTTGGTGTACGACCTGTCTGCGCCTCATTCTTGCCACGTCCCCAGCCTCAACTCCCTAATTCCCTCCGAGGAGTTCTCCTTAAAATACGCCTCCGTCGACTTGGCGATCCAGGCCATCCTCAAAGCAGGCACAGGGGCCTGGCTGTCCAAAGCCGACATATCGGACGCCTTCAAACTTCTGCCGATTCACCCGTCTCTTTGGTGTTGGCACGGTATCAAGTGGAGAGACAGGTACTACTTCGCCACCAAGCTCACGTTCGGCTCCAAAAGTAGCCCCTGGCTCTTCGACACGTTCGCTCAATCCCTCACCTGGATTCTCCTACACAAGGCCCAATGCACAGAAGTCATCCACTACCTAGATGACTTCCTACTGATAGAGCAGCCTAACGTTTCACCAGTAGACCTCGACAAATTAAGAGTCGTCTTCCAGAATATCAATGTCCCCATAGCCGAGCACAAGGTCGACGGACCCGCACACTCCATCACCTTCCTCGGAGTTGTCTTGGACACATGCTCCATGCAGGCCAGCCTACCCCTCGACAAGCTGACCCGCATCAGGGCAGTTCTTCAGGACTTCACCCGCACGAGAGGGTGCACAAGACGACAGCTCCAGTCACTACTTGGCATGCTCAATTTTGCCATGCGGATCGTCCCTCAAGGTCGTTCCTTCATTTCACGACTCTTAGTCCACCTGTCACAGGCACAAGACCCCGATCAGATCCTCAAACTGGACGCCGCGGCCATAGCAGACCTAGCGATGTGGGAAGAGTTCCTTTCCTCGTGGAACGGGATATCCATGTTTATCCCGGCCGTCTCACCCTTCTCACCACAGGTGGTGACAGATGCCGCGGCCTCAACGGGCTTCGCAGCCATATTTGGCCTCCATTGGTTCGCTGGCCCTTGGCCCCCGCAGATAATTTCAATTCCAGGTTTCAGCCGGACTTCCCCCCTTTTCGAGCTCTACCCAATCGTGGCAGCTGCCAAACTTTGGGGTCACAGCTGGACCGGGCAGACGGTAAACTTCACAACGGACAACCAGGCCACGGCAGACATCATCAACAAAGGCAGGTCCAAGTCACTCCAGGTGATGTCCTTCTTACGCAGGCTGGTCCAACTGTCGCTACGGCTCCAATTCAACGTCCATTGCTCTCACATCCCAGGTAAATACAACGTGGCAGCAGACGCGCTGTCACGCTTTAACTTCATCTCCTTCTTTCGACAGATACCAGAGGCCGATCGGGTGTCCGCCCCTATCCCCGCTTGGTCTCAGCTGACCCTAGACTAGACCGATACCTACGTGGGGCCACCCAGCTCATCAACCAGTCCCTGTCTCACAACACACTCAAAGCCTACCACGCAGCCTGGGACACCTTTAACAAGTTCCTAACCACCAACGCCGTGCCAACACCCACAGACACCAGGCACATTTTGGCCTTCGTCTCACATTGTCACACACAGCTAAACCTATCCTACAACACCATCCGCCTATACCTGGCCGGCATACAGCACTTTTTGGCCCTTCAAGATCCTACTAGACCGTCTGTCTTCTCGTCCCACGCCGTCCGAGCCGTCCTACGCGGCGTCCAGAAGCAGCAACCAGCAAACAGAACCAGACGTCGCCCCATCACTGGCGCCATCTTCCGCGAGATGTCCGCCATACTCGCTGGTTCCCCCTTTGGTATCCTCCTCAGCCAGGTCATACAAGCCGCCATCTACCTGGCCTACTATGGGTTCTTACGTCCCAGCGAATTCACCCGTAACAGCTCGACCAGCCAAACCCTGTGCAGACACCACCTAGTTCGCCATCAAGACCACTTCGTGCTCCACCTCAACGTCTCCAAGACTCAGCAAGCTGGCCACGGGGTGGACATCCATCTATACAGAACCGGCAATGCCTGGTGCCCAGTAACGGTTCTCAACCGCCTGCTCTCACTCCTGCCAGAACAAAGGGACACCGATCCCCTTCTGCCTTTTCCAGTCAAACCCTTGAGCACTTGTCAGTTCATGACACACGTAAGAATTCTCCTCCGCAACCTACGCCTCAACCCCAGCGAGTACTCCGGTCACTCTTTTCGGATCGGGGCCGCCTCAGCCGCCTCACAGCAGGGGGTCCCAGGCCACATCATCCAGAGACTCGGCAGATGGAAGTCAGCCTGCTTCACCCGGTATATACATGACCCACAGGCGGAAATGTCACGGGCCTTCGCCCAGCTCACGCAGTAGTCAATACTAAAAGGCAATAAATATCTTCAAACCCTACCTCAGTTTTTGCCCCCTTATTTCTGGCGTACCGGCCATAGACCAAGGCACACTTCAGGTCTCCCTTTTCATGTTATAGATCTTATTGGTTAAGTTATTTCCCTTCAGATACGTGTCGGCCATAGGGCTTCAACCATAAGTGGAAGGCCAACATGGTGGCCTGAATTTATGGGAGGAGCCCGGGAGGGTATTTAACCGGCCCACTCACCTGTGGTCTTCGTCGGTTCCGGTGCGCGATACCCACCCTCCCATTCCCCCTTTTAAGGGCATTTCTCACAACATCACCCCCATCAAATACTCATTTCTAATCAGGGTATGCCCCCTTATTTCTGGCGTACCGGCCATAGACCAAGGCACACTTCAGGTCTCCCTTTTCATGTTATAGATCTTATTGGTTAAGTTATTTCCCTTCAGATACGTGTCGGCCATAGGGCTTCAACCATAAATATATATATATATATATATATTGATCTTCTTCCTTTTTTATATATATATATATATATATATATATATATATATATATATATATATATAATTAATTCAATGTATATATTCCACTATACATGAATAAACTGTATGAATTTGACACAAGCGGTTGATCACGCGCCTTCTATCCACTTCTCCTACACAGTTGGCAGGGAAGTGACCACGGCTAGGTAGCTTTGTATGACTGGTCGCCCCACTGGAGGGACCCTGCTGGAGATTGTAGAAAGCTAAGCATTGTTCCTTATTCCTGCCCCTTTAGACTGAGTGAGTGATTAACCCTTGCAGTACAATGTGGCCCCACTTCCAGGATAGATTTTTTCTAATTCCTGGATCTGGGCTTTAAGGCGTTGGGATGAGTACGGAGCTTTTTAGGGAAGGTGGAAATCTGTGTGTGATAGAGGGACTCCAACAGCCAGAATCAAATGATATCCCCCTGGTAGTCAAACTGGTATGGTGTTGAGTCATTTATGGCACACCTCCCGACATTTTGAGATGGGAATGAGGGACACCTACTAGCAAATGTATGTAGGTATAGGGCACGCCCCCTGCCACACCCCCTTAACCACCTGGTGCCCACTATACGTCATATGACATCCTCTACTTCCCGGGGGTATATCTGAATGATGCCTGTAGCTACAGACATCATTCAGATATTGCAGTTTTCAGCCGGCAATTCCCTGCACCATAAGAATGATCATAGCGGCTGTTCCGCCGCTTGATCGTTCTTGCGGGAGGGGACGCCCCCCCCCCCCGCCGCCCTCCGGTCCTTCTACTGACTCACCGATGCCATCGGTGAGTCAGACACAGGTTCCGCGGTCCCCCGGATGGTGATCATAGAGATTTCTGGCGGACCAGATGGTCGCCGGAGTCTCTATGATCGTTCGGAGGCCGGGCGCGATGTTATGAGGTCACGCCCGGCCTCTGCATTCAAATAAAGGCGCCGCATTGGCTGGGAAGCCATGATCGTTTATTTTCTTTTGATTTTAGGCTTCCCAGCCTAGAGGTGAGATGTGAGGTCTTATTGACCCCATATCTCACTGTAAATAGGTCCGATCGTGCCATATTCCTATTACAAGGGATGTTTACATTCCTTGTAATAGGCATAAAAGTAAAGTGTCAAACTAAAAAAATAAAAGTAAAATTAACAATAAGAAAAAAAAAAAAAAAAATGTAATGGGCCCCTGTCCCCGTGAGCTCGTACGCAGAAGCGAACGCATACGTAAGTCCCGCCCACATATGAAAACGGTGTTCAAACCACACATGTGAGGTATCTCCGCGAACGTTAGAGCGAGAGCAATAATTCTAGCCCTAGACATCCTCTGTAGCTCAAAATATGTAACCAGTAAAAAATCTTAAAGCGTCGCCTATGGGGATTTTTAAATACCAAAGTTTGGCGCCATTCCACAGGAGCGTGAAATTTTGAAGCGTGACATGTTGGGTATCTATTTACTCGACGTAACTTCATCTTTCACATTATGCAAAAAAATTGTGCTAACTTTACTATTTTTTTTTTTTTTTTTAAGCATTAAACATTATTTTTTTCTGAAAAAAACGCGTTAGAAAAATTGCTGCGCAAATACCATGCTAGATAAAAAGTTGCCACGACCGTCATTGTATTCTCTAGGGTCTTTGCTAAAAAAAAACAAATATAATGTTTGGGGGTTCCATGTAATTTTTTAGCAAAAAAATTACGAATTTTACATGTAGGAGAGAAATGTCAGAATTGGCCTGGATGCGAAGTGGTTAAAGGAGAATTAACCAAAAGAAAAGGTTAATTAAATTAACCAGGGCTTTTTCTTTTACAAAAAAATGATTGTCATACAAACCAACAGTACAGGTTTACAATAGAGTATTATAGCATATGATATACAAAGCAAATCAGGGCCCAGAGGCCTCCACCAGCATAAAGGAAGCAGGAGCCGTGATCCCATGCAAAACTCAAATAAAAAAGTCCTTGGAACCAGATGGCCCAGAACCCGGGCCTTGAACCAGGGCTTTTTTTATCACTACTATTCCTCTATATTGACTTTTTAAAATTTACAAATGCAGCAATTTAGAATTTTGGATGAAAGGTTTGCACTAGGAAACCCTTCTTGAAAGATAAATAGTGCATTTTATATACAAACTATATAAATCAGACCAAAATGAAACACAAATGAGGGGGACAGAGGGACATTGCTCCAAATCAGTGGACATACTAAAAGTAATGACAGAATGGAATTAATCCCACCCAATCGCAATATTAAACATCGCCACTGATATTTAAAAGTAGGTTTTCTGAAGATAAGATTTTGTCACTAATTGAAATATTGTGTTTCCATTATTCTCTATGGGCAATCCATCTCCCTGTTAAAGTCTATGGGCGTTCCATTCTGCCATTGCTTTTAGTATGTCCCCCAAATCAGGGACAGTCCCTCGAAAACAGGGACAGTTGGGACTTGGGAGCTATGCTTATGGTCACATTAAGTTTATGTCCGTAATTAAAATTGTTCTCTGTATTCAGATTACAGGACTAAGAGAGAGAAATGTTCACACTTCTATGACTTCCATGTGCCTGAACACCATATCTCAGATCTTTTCTTTTTATATGTCATCTTTACAGTTAAATGAACACTCATTCCCCTCACCAATGATAAAAGGTTAAAACTTACATGTCTGGCATAGAGAGAGAAGAATCAGTATTCCCAGAACTGTCCTCTCCGCCATGCCGAGTCTTTGTGGAATGATTAACCTTTACCCCCGATTTGCCAACAACACACCTGAACATGTCTTTCACTTAGTTTCACTTTCAGAAAAAGTCCGCTGGATAGTCCGATCGTGTGTACGCGGAATTAGTCTGTACAATCTCTTTAAAGTGTTGGCAATCCAACAGTTTTATGATATCATTGTCAGCCTTTCAAAATAACTTTTTTTTATAGGGACACTTTTTTTTGGTTTCCATCCAGCAAGCCAGTGTAAACGGGCTCCTCCGCTAGTAAAAGAGCGGTAAAGGAGAAGAAGATAGCGGAGGAGCCCGGCGAGAAGACCCCCGAAGTCGGAAGAAGACCCCCGGAGCTGTCTAATAAACTACTTTAAAAACCTATGTTGTGTTTTTTTTTATTAACACTTTTTCCCTCAGGTGGATGGGTAGGGGAACCATTTACCCCATACTCATTCACATAGGGTGGGGGATCTGGGGGCCCCCTTATTAAAGGGGGCTCCCGGATTCTGATAAGCCCCCCGCCCGCAGATCCCGACACCCAACGGCCAGGGTTGTCAGAAAGAGGCCCTTGTCCTCATCAACATGGGGACAAGGTGCTTTGGGGTCGGGGGGGCGCCCTTTCCTGACCAGCCAGGCTGCGTGCTCGGATAACGGTCTGGTATGGACTTTGGGGGGACCCCCACACCGTTTTTTCGGCGTAGGGGTTCCCCTTGAAAATACATACCAGGTGACGGGGCTAGCAAGGTGTCAATCTCGCCGATGGAGGCGGCGACATTGACTTCCTTAGCTAGTCCCGTCTACCTGGAGTCACATTCAAAATGAACGGACTTTACTCCGTGTGTGGGCAATTTATTTTATTGCAGGGAGAACTCATTTAGCATGAAATATTTAGAAAATATAATTTGACCAATGACAATTTAGCTGAGTACTGCGGCATGTGTTATGATGGGTTGAAGGTTTTTATAGGTGTCAAAAATCCTGGGTAATTTAACTAGTTAGGAGGCATTACACTGTGGCAAATTGTGAATCTTGTAGAGCTAGACTGGAAATCTTTTGCATGTACAGTATATAGTGGGGGGTTCTACACTGACCACCAATGTAATGGCGATTTCTACACTGACCACCAATGTAATGGCAATTTCTACACTGACCACAGCAGGGCCAGGGTGCCAGCCAGCCACCCACCCACGGTGACCCACCCACACCAAGGAGCCAGCCATCCACAGAGGACGTGGGAGCCAGCCAGCCACAGATACAGTACCCAAAGTTAAGGTAAGAGGAGCGCTACAAAGTGACAATTTTTTTATACTTTGAGAGAGGTTGGGACAGGGGTGAGAGTCATGGCACAAGGAGGGGGTCCCGTGAGGACCAGATTGAATGAAGGTGTTCACTGTACACTCTATTAGAAAAAGGCCCCCCTCCAGGTCCCATCTCTAATGGGTCCTGGAGGGGATGCGTTCTAATGGACCCTGTTAGAGAGAGACCCCCCTCCAGGGTCCCATTAAAAAAAAAAAGCAGAATTTGTACAAAATGTAGGGGTAGGGTCAGGGGCGGACCATGGGCGGGTTAGGGGCTGACCATGCGTGGGGTCAGGGTGGGTCATGGGAAGGAGCCTGTCAGGGGCCCTTGCTTTATTTGGTCCGGGGGCCCTGAGTGTTGTAAACAGGAAATAGTAAACAGCTGAGGCCGGGGCGTCCCCTGGGGCGCATCACGGCCTCGTCATGCCAAAGGGAAACTCTGTAGCCAATGGGCGGACGGGGGCGGGACTAACAGGGAAAGACGTCTCCTGTTAGTCATGTCCATTGAGTCTACTGAGACTCAATGGAAGCGGGCCAACGTCCAGACAGAGCAGGAACGTCACGCCTAGCGTTTGTTGCAAATTTTTCCCATATATTTTTTTGAGTTGTGATGGTTTATTAAAACACATTATGTGATTCATCAATGTGGATCTATCCATAATATATAATAAAACATGCTTGACATTCACTTCTACTCCTATAAGCAGTATATCTTTATCTTCCGGTTGGCAATTTGGCAACAAACAGTTTTTTGCTGTTTGACATTAGATCAAACATATGTATAAATCTCAATTCAGGAATATTTTTGCAATTTGGCAACAAACAGTTTTTTGCTGTTTAACCACATACCCACTGGGCAGTTAAACCCCCTTCCTAACCAGACCAATTTTCAGCTTTCGGTGCACACACTCTTTTGGTGGTATTTAATCACCGCTGGGTTTTTTATTTTTTGCGCTATAAATCAAAAAATACAGAAAATTCTGTAAAAAAAAAAAATATTCTTTGTTTCTATTAACCACTTGCTTACTGGGCACTTAAACACCCTTCCTGCCCAGACCAATTTTCAGCTTTCGGTGCTCTCACACTTTGAATGACAATTACTCAGTCATGCAACACTGTACCCAAATGAATTTTTTGTCCTTTTTTTCCCACAAATAGAGCTTTCTTTTGGTGGTATTTGATCACCTCTGGGTTTTTTTTATTTTTTGCGCTATAAATGAAAAAAGACCGAAAATTTTGAAAAAAAAAGCATTTTTCTTTGTTTCTGTGATAAAATTTTGCAAATTATTAATTTTTCTTCATAAATTTTGGCCACAATTTATACTGCCACATATCTTTGGTAAAAATAACCCAAATTAGTGGATATTATTTGGTCTTTGTGAAAGTTACAGACTCTACAAACTGTGGTGCGAATTATACAAAATTGATCACATCTGATGCACTGGTGACCGATCTCATTTCTTGTGACCCGAACAAGCCAGGAAAGTACAAATACCCCCCAAATGACCCCTTTTTGAAAGTAGACATTCCAAGGTATTTAGTAAGAGGCATGGTGAGCTTTTTGATGTTGTCATTTTTTTCCCACAATTCTTTGCAAAATGAATTTATTTTTTATTTTTTATTTTTTTCCACAAAATTGTCATTGTAATAGGTAATTTCTCTCACATGGCATGTGTATACCACAAATGACACCCCAAAATAAATTCTGCTACTCCTCCTGATTATTACGATACCACGTATGTGGGACTTTTACACAGCCTGGCCACATAGAGAGGCCCAACATGCAGGGAGCGCCATCACATGTTCTAGGAGCATAAATTACACATCTAACTTGTTGACTACCTATTACACTTTTGAAGGCCCTGGAGCAACAGGACAATGACACGTGACACTGACGTGGCACTGATGACAGATGGCACTGATACGTGGCACTGATGACAGATGGCACTGATACGTGGCACTGATGACACGCGACACTGATGTGGCACTGATGACAGATGGCACTAGTACGGGGCACTGATGACACGTGACACTGACAGATGGCACTAATATGTGGCACTGGTGACAGATGGCACTTATATGTGGCACTGATATCATGTGGCACTAATACGTGGCACTGATGAGAGATGGCACTAATATGTGACACTGATGACAGATGGCACTGATACGTGGCACCGATGACACGTGACACTGATGACAGATGGCACTGATACGTGGCATTGATGACACGTGACACTGATGACAGATGGCACTGATACATGGCACTGATGACACGTGGCACTTATACATGGCACTGGGGACAGGTGCACTGGGGACAGATGGCAGCGGGCAGGGGGACAGATGAGGACAGATGGCAGCGGGCAGGGGGGGACAGATGAAGACAGATGGCAGCGGGCAGGGGGGACAGATGGCAGCGGACAGGGGGGGGGCAGATGGCAGCGGGGGGGACAGATGGCAGCGGGGGGGGGGGGACAGATGGGGACAGATGGCAGCGGGCAGGGGGGGGGGACAGATGGCAGCGGGGGGACAGATGGCAGCGGGGGGGACAGATGGGGGCAGCAGGCAGCAGGGGGACAGATGGCAGCGGGCAGGGGGGGGGACAGATGGCAGCGGGCAGGGGGGGGACAGATGGCAGCGGGGGGACAGATGGGGGCAGCAGGCAGCGGGCAGGGGGGGGGACAGATGGGGGCAGCAGGCAGGGAGGGGACAGATGGCAGCGGGCAGGGGGGGGACAGATGGCAGCAGGCAGGGGGGGGGCAGATGGCAGCAGGGTGACAGATGGCAGCGGGGTGACAGATGGGGACAGATGGCAGCGGGGTGACAGATGGGGACAGATGGCAGCGGGGGGACAGATGGGGGCAGCAGGCAGCGGGCAGGGGGGTACAGATGGGGACAGATGGGGGCAGCAGGCAGCGGGCAGGGGGGTACAGATGGGGACAGATGGGGGCAACAGGCAGCGGGCACAGATCGCACATTTTTTTTTATTTTATTTTTTTTTACTTACGGCCGCTCGGCCGTTCATCTCTCTCTCTTCTCACACGCTGTCAGTGTGAGGAGAGAGAGCGGCGCTGACAGATGATCTCATATGTTTCCATATGAGATCATCTCTCATTGGACACGCCGATCTCGCTGTAAACGGCCCCTGTGATTGGCCGTTTACAGCGAGATGTGACCGGCCGTGTCCTACGGACACGGCCAGCACAGAACTTCCCCGATGCGCGCTCTCAGGAGCGCGCATTAGGGAAGTAAACAGGAGGACGTCCAGGGACGTCCTCCCGGCAGGGAGCGTCCGCGCTGCAGCCGTCTTTCGGCTATAGCGCGGGCGCGTAGTGGTTAAAAATTATTGCAGAGTATTGGCGAGTATTGGCAGAGTATTGGCAGAGTATTGGCAGAGTATTGGCAGAGTATTGGCAGAGTATTGGCAGAGTATTACAGTGTTGCACAGTGGTGGCAGAGTATTGCACAGTGGTGGCAGAGCATTGCACAGTGGTTGCAGAGTATTGCACAGTGGTGGCAGAGTATTGCACAGTGGTGGCAGAGCGTTGCACAGTGGTGGCAGAGCATTGCACAGTGGTGGCAGAGCATTGCACAGTGGTGGCAGAGCATTGCACAGTGATTGCAGAGCATTGCACAGTGGTGGCAGAGCATTGCACAGTGATTGCAGAGTATTGCACAGCGGTGGCAGTGTATTGGCCAGCGCTGTGGGCACTACACATCCAGCCCACAGCGCTGGTCCCGTCTCTCCCCCTCTCCGCTTCTCTGTACCGATCGGTACAGAGAGGGGAGGGAGGAACCGGCGTCATGACGTGACGCCGGTTTGTGTACATGTGATCGCTCCGTCATTTGACGGAGCGATCACGTGGTAAACGGCCGCTATCAGCGGCTGTTTACCGTGATCCGTGATGCGCCGGGTCCTCGGGACCCGGCGGTCACGGATGTTCCCGAGTGCGCGCCCCAGGGGGCGCGCGGGAGCATGTTTCTGGGAGGACGTCCGTAGGACGTCCTCCCAGGATAAGCCGACCGCGCTGTAGCCGTCTTTTGACTATAGCGCGGTCGGCATGTGGTTAATATAAATTTCATTTTGGTTATCTTATATATATTTTTTTCTTTATATTTTCAGACATCTTGATCACTGGGCTTTTTTTCTTCCCCCTAGTGGAGACGGGGCATCAGTTTGATCCTTGTGTAGGCTTTATCCTTGGAGACCACCCTTTGAGGGCCCACAACCCCTCCCTTTCCCCCCCCTCCCCCTTTTTTAGAGGCGAAAAACCTGTCACACATGGTTTTAGAGCCTCTTGCAGTAGCTCCTCACCCTCTGCAAATTTCATCTCATGAAGAAATTAACCTTGGCTTTCGCTGTATTAACCTTTTATCCCCCTGGATATTGGTATGTATAAATGCATTTGTCTAAATGTCTATGGAATGGCTTTCTCTCCCTCTCAGGTTCCCTTCCAATGCTTATGTTTGTTGCTTTTGTTTTTCGTTTTTTCCCAGACTTCTCTTCCCACATCCAATCTCCACCTAATGCCTCTGAAGAAGGGATCGTTTGAGTTTCCCGAAACATGTTAGGCAGTTGAGGGATGTTTTCCCTTTCCATTTGTATGTGTCATATCCATATGTAACACTTGTAAACTAAAAAGGTTGTATCACAATTGTTTTTAACAATTTTGTATGTACATATATATCTTTTCATTGTTTACTTCTATTTTCTTTGATATTTATTTATCTATATATTTTTCTCTTAATAAATAATTTAAAATACATTCTTATCCATTTCCTTTTTCCTATTTTATTATCAATAATTTTTTTGTTATGTTTCGCCTGAAAAGTCCCAATTGTACCGGAGGGTACTAGTGGTCCTCTATTACTAGAGGTTCCATCTTCCAAATGTTATCTGTATATGCGTTATGTTCGCCATAGACAGGCAGATATTTCACGGAGAATAATAAGCAGTGTGACATTTGCCCTTCCTTGAGCTTGTCACAATGATTCTGATGATATTGTCCCTCTAATTTTAGCACTAGCATAACTAGAGTAACTACGGAAGAGTTGGTTCACACAGACAGGATTGCCTTGCTTTTACCAGTTTACTAAGGACTAAAAAGCCATGATGAGAAGTTTATTCCAACCCACAGAAAATTTGCTGATCTTTTGGAAATCAGAATTGTCTTTTAGGGATGACATTTAAGCTTGAGACGAACATGGGTCTGACCCAAACCCAGCTCTTTCACCCTTCAAAGACCTGCAAACAATTTTTCCTGAATTGGCCACTTCGTCTGCCCAAATTCCTGGCTTCTGTAATGTGAACAAAAACCTGAAGACCCTGAGAGACAGCATTGACCAAATATAGTCATGACCATAATATAGTCATGACCATATTTGGTCAATAATGTCACTGCAGTGACAATCCTGCGTTGCTTGGGATCAGTCATTTTGTGAAGGGAATGTGACGTGTACACATGGTGGCCACCAGGTCATTGTGATTGACAAGGATTTACATTGGAGACATTAGTGACTTTTGTTTCCTGTGTTTTTTGACAAAGGACTTTGTCAAGGCATTGGTGTGCTTGTTTACGAATTTTTGGGAAAGGGAGGTGGCAGATATCTAGTAGCCCCATTTTTATAAAGCATGCTTTCAGATTCTCTTGTAAGCCTCCCAATAACCTCCTCCATATCCTTTTTGTGGGACAGGATATCGGGAAAAGACCCTTGTCTCTCAACTTTGGGACAAAGTGCTTTGCAAGGGTGAAAGCCTTGGCACCACTTCTTTGCAAGGAGCTCCCCAGTGTGAAAATGCATGTTGCTTGGTCTGGTGCAGCACGGGGAGGGGGACGGCATGCTCACAGCTCTCCCTTTCCTGGTCAAGGCTGCATGCCTGGATAAGGGTCTGGTAGAAACTTTAAGAGAAACTCCATGCCATTTGTTTCAGGTTTTTTTTAAAGTAATACATCATACTGTTCCATAATACCACATACAGCTTTAAGGCATTCCCCAAGCATGTTATTTACTGTATCTTGTTCATTACAGCAAACTGTTGGGTTGTTTAAACTACAGTTTGCTGTAATGGTCGGTAGTTCAAGAAGTTTAGCATGTAGAACCAGTGTAATTGGCCCCTATGCTAATCTACTGTAAGTTCCCACTAGAGTCAAATACATTTAAATTTTTTCAAAAATATAGATGTGTGGAGTACAATTTTACATTTTTACTTATATCTTCGTTTTAATTTAATTTTATTCCCCAACATTCTCATTTTTGGCAGGTGGACTACAAATCTGATCAAGTCAGCCATATAGCCTACCACTCCTATCTTTTCTGTTATTTATTTTCAGCTGTATTGAGTCTAGAGCTTCATCTAAAAGGATCCTACTGTATCCCTTTAAAGTAGAACTATAGGCAAAACTTTTTTTTCCCATTTTGGATAGAGTAAGGGAAGGTTATAACCCCTGTCAGTTTATTTTTTACCATCTGTGTCCCGTTAGGGAGATTTCCATTCACTTCCTGTCCCACAACCAAAACAGGAAGTGAAAAAAATCCCTTCAAATAACAGGAATTCCTTGGGAACCCCCAGGTCACCAGAACTAGTGTCCCCATTGGAAAATTTCTCCTCTATTACTTTTCTGGGGACAGCCCAAAATGTGGGGTTTTATTTACTTTCACTTTTGATGATAAAGAGAAACAGAACAAATAGAGAGGTTGAACCTCCCTAACGGACACAGACTGCAATAAAAACAGGGGTTCTAAGCCCTCTCCATTCCATCCAAAACAAAAAAAAAGTTTTGCCTTTAGTTATACTTTGGGTATACTGTATAAAGCTCACTATCTTTCTGCACCAAGCATGCATGATGACGTCATCGGGCATGTCATGTATACGCTAAAGCATGAGCACGCACATGGTGCCCATCATCACATTGTGCCGGACAAGACGTCATTGTACACTGCTAATTTTTTCCCCACACACACACACACATAATCCAATTGACTCAACAGTCCTTTTATGTTCACCACCATTTTCTCTAAATCTCCATATTTTTCATTCAAATAATTTTATATTATTATATATAAGACCTACTCCTACTTCAATCAATAAATGGAAGATATGTAAAGCCTTAATTTAGACCATAAGTGAGAATTAAGTGAGAAGATCCACCTAGCTTCCATACGCAGTATTAGTGCCCAGATCCTCCTTTTTCCTGCCCAATTTGACTTGGTTTAATCCCCAAAATTGGAGGCCATCCAGCTTTACACCATGCTTATTCCACATGTGATGTGGAATCAGTTTATCTTTTTTCAGACTTATGTCACCAACATGTTCCAATACTCTTCTTAGTTTTCTCATTGTTTTTTTTCCCCAAATACATTACCTGGCATGGGAATTTTCCCACATATATCAAATCTACAGCTGACAAATGTATCAATTACAATCTTTTCCCCATTTTAGGGTTCACAAACTCTTTTACAGTTGGCATATATGCCATTCTATGCAGTGTCCACACTTATATGACCCCTTACGAGGTTCTCAAAGCCAATTGGTTTTACTGCTTGTTCTTCTGTTTTTGCAACCTTTTACAAAGTGGTAATCTACGGTGTTTGTGTGCCCTAAAATTACCTTTTGTATATTTTTTTACTGAAATTTTGCACTTCATAAATCGTTGGGCTAATATTGTGTGAAATAAAAAATTGGAACTACCACCATTTTATTCTCTAGGACTCTGGTGCCAAAAACGCAGACCGCCAGCACTCTATGTGTGGCCCATGGCATCTTGTCTGTGCCGACATTCTAAAGCATTGGCAGAGTCTGACATGTTGGGCACCAGGGAGACAAATAAAAAAACAAACTGCAACACCTTTAGTTCCTTTTCAGGAGATCCAGTCTAATGTTCTGCTACCCTGCTGTTTCCCCCCTCAGCCTGGGTTCACAGGACCTATGTGGATTGGGAACGCATGCATAATTGCATACATTCACGACCTGCAGGGCGCATCAGATGACGTAAGATGACATCACTTCCCCTCGGTGCAGGAAGGGCTCAGCTCTGCCCCCTCCCTCCTGTCAGTCATCTGGGACGCGTGACAGGTCCCAGATGACTGTGCGGCCAATCACGGAGGAGGGGGGGGTGGGCGAGCGGAGCTTCAACCCCCCGCATCGCTGGAACAGGTAAGTATCCGATTATTAAAAGTCAGCAGCTGCAGTATTTGTAGCTGCTGACTTTTAATTTTTTTTTTTTCAAATGGAAACTCCTCCTTTAAGTTAGTACCTGTGCAACAGAATAGGTAAACACGCTTGTGGGTAGCTGCGCCTTTTCAATGCATACACATTAGAAATTATTTTACTCGCCGCTCACCCGCTTCTAATGAAACCATAATGAAACACACAAAAACCCCCAAAAAAAATCATAAGATGTGTACAACGGATTATCCGTGAAAGAAAAATTATTTTATACAAAAGAATTATTCTTGGTGCAATTCAAACAAGTGACAATCCAAGTCCGAAATGGTATCAAGAGAGTAGGAGTGTCAGATAAGCACAAAAGTGCTTGAGTGATGCTTTTGTTCTATATGTAATAAAATGCTTTTCACCGTCAACACTCCACCCTGTGCAAATGGTGCACTAGCCAGAGTGGGTCCACACTCACCAGAGGGAGATGACCACCTTAGCATATGTCAAAGTAGGTCTGCAATGCCTTTCACAGCACTGCTGTATGTGCCAACCCTCCTCTGGTTTTATCTTCTATGACACAGATCCATGAAGCAGCTCAAGCAGAAAGGGATCAGATAGCTCAAGCAGAAAGGGATCAGATAGCTCAAGCAGAAAGGGATCTCGTAGCTGAAGCAGAAAGGGATCTCGTAGCTGAAGCAGAAAGGGATCTCGTAGCTGAAGCAGAAAGGGATCTCGTAGCTGAAGCAGAAGGGGATCTCGTAGCTGAAGCAGAAAGGGATCTCGTAGCTGAAGCAGAAAGGGATCTCGTAGCTGAAGCAGAAAGGGATCTCGTAGCTAAAGCAGAAAGGGATCTCGTAGCTGAAGCAGAAAGGGATCTCGTAGCTGAAGCAGAAAGGGATCTCGTAGCTGAAGCAGAAAGGGATCTCGTAGCTGAAGCAGAAAGGGATCTCATAGCTCAAGCAGAAAGGGATCTCATAGCTCAAGCAGAAAGGGATCTCATAATGCATACCATTTTATTAACATATTTGCTAAACATTTTTATATAAATCACACTCACTGGCACCCCGGTATCATCTGCCGGTTTATTTATAAAGACTCTCCTGCAAGAGCCGATGTGTTCTCTAATCTGCGGCTTGTAGACCAAAGTACTTTATTTGATATTTGAGCATTTTATTAACAAAAAAGCACTTTATTTGAAATTTAGTTGTTTTTATTTTTAGTGATATTTGGTATGAAATGTATTTTTATTGCACAGTGTATCATCTAACACAGTTTATATATTTTTAAATATTGCACTTTATTATAAGAAATTGTGTAGTTTTAGTGCTGTGGATTGAGAGCATAATTAAAGCGGAGTTCCACCCAAAAGTGGAACTTCCGCTCATCTGATTCCTCCCCCCCTCCGTTGCCACATTTGGCACCTTTCAGGGGGAGGGGGGTGCAGATACCTGTCTAATACAAAAACAAAATGAAGACTTTGGAGTGGCCTAGCCAAAGTCCTGACCTGAATCCTATTGAGATGTTGTGGTATGACCTTAAAAAGGCCGTTCATGCACGAAAACCCTCTAATGTAACTGAATTAGGACAATTCTGCAAAGATGAGTGGGCCAAAATTCCTCCAGGACGCTGTAAAAGCCTCATTGCACGTTATCGCAAACGCTTGGTTGCAGTTGTTGCTGCTAAGGGTGGCCCAACAAGTTATTAGGTTTAGGGGGGCAATCACTTTTTCACACAGGGCCATGATGGTTTGGATTTTTTTTCACCTTTAATAATAAACACCTTCATTTAAAAATTGCATTTTGTGTTTACTTGTGTTGTCCTTGACTATTGTTTAAATTGGTTTGATGTTCCGAAACACTTAAGTGTGACAAACATGCAAAGGAACAGGAAATGAGGAAGGGGGCAAACACTTTTTCACACCACTGTATATATAAACTTTTATTTCTATCGCAAGGAATGTAAACATCCCTTGTGATAACAATACAGCATGACAGGTCTTCTTTATGGAGAGATCTGGGGTCTAAAAGACCCCTCCTGCCTCTTCTAAAAGTGACCCTGCAGCAAATCTGACACTCAAGCAACTTTTGAGAAAGACCGGCACCTGAGGGAAAAAAAATATATCAGGGTTATGGCATCTAGCTGCAGCCATAACACTGGTATTGGTAATCACAAATTTTACCCCCTGGCAAGGTAGACCCCATGTTGAAGGTATGTGGCATGGTATGATTCAGGAGGGGGTGGGGGGTGAAAGGCGAATGCTTGTCCATTCTCTTCCCTGACCTGCCAGGCTACCATGCTCGGGTCTGCTATGGATTTTTTTGACAGGGGCCTTGCTCTTTTTTCTTATCTTTTGGATTGGGTTCCCCTAAATATTTGATAAAACAGTCCGGGTTTTGACACGTGTGCCCGGGTTTCTGCCTGCTGGAAACCCGGGCAAACATTCCACCATCCTGTGGCAGCCGGATCGCTGTCCCCGGCCGCAACATCTAGAGGGGCTGCGCGCATGATCCCGTGGCCGCTATTACTCTCACACAGCGGTGCGCTGTGAGCCAGCGGGTGCACTGTGA
Organism: Lithobates sylvaticus; assembly: GCA_028564925.1. Classification (NCBI taxonomy): domain Eukaryota; kingdom Metazoa; phylum Chordata; class Amphibia; order Anura; family Ranidae; genus Lithobates; species Lithobates sylvaticus. The sequence goes on from CM053031.1 coordinate 268,974,158, forward strand.
TTGGCCGAACGGGCCATGTACGGGGCGGGGGGGGCCAGGCGGCAAACTTGGGGGTCTGTGAATGGTCCTGTGCTGGTCATGTATGGGGGCGGGGGCGGGGCCGGACTGTGGATTTGACAATCGCGCGGCGCGCCTGCAGTGCTTGCTCCCGGAGTCCTGCTTCAAGATGTGTGTCTCCTGAGGTATCATCTGCTTTGTCAGCACCTCTGCGACACCCCCCCTCCTCTGCGACACCCCCCTCCTCTGTGTCACCCCCCCCCTCCTCTGTGTCACCCCCCCTCCTCTGTGTCACCCCCACCCTCCTCTGTGTCACCCCCCCTCCTCCTTGTCACCCCCCCTCCTCCTTGTCACCCCCCTCCTCCTTGTCACCCCCCTCCTCTGTGTCACCCCCCCCTCCTCCTTGTCACCCCCTCCTCCTTGTCACCCCCCTCCTCTGTAACACCCCCCTCCTCTGTGTCACCCCCTCCTCTGTAACACCCCCCTCCTCATTGTCACCCCCCTCCTCCTTGTCACCCCCTCCTCTGCAACACCCCCCTCCTCTGTGTCTCCCCCTCCTCTGTAACACCCCCCTCCTCCTTGTCACCCCCTCCTCTGTGTCCCCCACTCCTCCTTGTCACCCCCTCCTCCTTGTCACCCCCTCCTCTGTAACACCCCCCCTCCTCTGTGTCCCCCGCTCCTCTGCAACACCCCCCCCCTCCTCTGTGTCACCCCCCTCCTCTGTGTCACCCCCCCCCCTCCTCTGCAACACCCCCCCTCCTCTGTGTCACCCCCTCCTCTGTAACACCCCCTCCTCCTTGTCACCCCCCTCCTCTGTGTCACCCCCCCCCTCCTCCTTGTCACCCCCCCCCCCCCCCCTCCTCCTTGTCACCCCCTCCTCCTTGTCACCCCCCTCCTCCTTGTCACCCCCCTCCTCTGTGTCACCCCCCTCCTCCTTGTCACCCCCCCTCCTCCTTTGTCACCCCCCTCCTCTTGTTCACCCCCCCCTCCTCCTTGTCACCCCCCTCCTCTGTAACACCCCCCCTCCTCTGCGTCACCCCCTCCTCTGCAACACCCCCCCTCCTCTGTGTCACCCCCCCCTCTTCTGTGTCACCCCCCTCCTCTGTAACAACCCTCCTCCTCTGTAACACCCCCCTCTGTGTCACCCCCCCTCCTCTGTAACACCCCCCCTCCTCTGTGTCACCCCCCTCCTCTGTGTCACCCCTACTCCTCTGTGTCACCCCTCCTCTGTAACACCCCCCTCCTCTGAAACACCCCACTCCTTTGTGTCACCCCCCCTCCTCTGTGTCACCCCCTCCTCTGTGTCACCCCCCTTCCTCTGTCACACCCCCCTTCCTCTGTGTCACCCCACTCCTCTGTGTCAGCTCCCCCTTCCTCTGTGTCAGCTCCCCCTTCCTCTGTGTCAGCTCCCCCCTTCCTCTGTGTCAGCCCCCCTTCCTCTGTGTCAGCTCCCCCTTCCTCTGTGTCACCTCCCCCCCTCCTCTGTAACACCCCCCCTCCTCTGTGTCACCCCCCCTCCTCCTTGTCACCCCCCTCCTCCTTGTCACTCCCCCCTCCTCTGTAACACCCCCCCCTCCTCTGTGTCACCCCCCTCCTCTGTAACAACCCTCCTCCTCTGTAACACCCCCCTCCTCTGTGTCACCCCTCCTCTGTAACACCCCCCTCCTCTGTAACACCCCACTCCTTTGTGTCACCCCCCTCCTCTGTGTCATCCCCCCTCCTCTGTAACACCCCCCTCCTCTGTAACACCCCCCCCCCTCCTCTGTGTCACCCCCCTTCTCTGTGTCACCCCCCTTCCTCTGTGTCACCCCCCCCTTCCTCTGTGTCACCCTCCTCCTCTGTAACACCCCCCTCTGTGTCACCCCCCCTCCTCTGTAACACCCCCCTCCTCTGTGTCACCCCCCCCTCTGTGACACCCCCCTCCTCTGTGTCACCCCTCCTTTGTGTCACCCCCCCTCCTCTGTGTCATCCCCCCTCCTCTTTAACACCCCCTCCTCTGTAACACCCCCCTCCTCTGTGTCACCCCCTCCTCTGTAACACCCCCCCTCCTCTGTGTCACCCCCTCCTCTGTAACACCCCCCTTCTCTGTGTCACCCCCCTTCTCTGTGTCACCCACCCCTCCTCTTTGTCACCCCCCTTCCTCTGTGTCACCCCCCTTCCTCTGTGTCACCCCACTCCTCTGTGTCAGCTCCCCCTTTCTCTGTGTCACCCCCCCTGCTCTGTTTCACCCCCTTCCTCTGTGTCAGCTCCCCCTCCTCTGTGTCAGCCTCCCTTCTCTCTCTCTCTCTCTCTCTCTCTCTCTCTCTCTCTCTCTCCTCTCTCTCTCTCTCTCTCTCTCTCTCTCCCCCACCCTCTCACCCCACCCCCCTCTCTATCATGCCCATCCCTCTCACCCCCACCATCTCACCCCACCCCCACTCTCCCCCTCTCTCTCCTGCCTCCTCCCCCCTTTCTCTCACCACCGCCTCTCTCTCACCTCCTCCTCTTACCTTCCCCTTTCTCACCTCCCTCCCCCACCTCTTTCATTCCTTAGGGGATGGGGCCCCATGAGTATAGCTGTATGGGGCCCCAATAATTACTAACAGCAGCCTTGTGAGTGAGTGCACCAGTTCAGATGTGTCCTGAATCCTGTGTCTTGCCGACACACTTCTCCCCAAGGCTCCCCACACAATGGAAGGAAGGAAAACAGCACTACAATAGAGGAGCTCCACCCCCAAACTCCGGCTCCCACACTTCCTGGCTTGAATCGGCTCTCGGTAAGGCAGTCCAATGGGGGTCTTTCGGGGAAGGGGACACTGATGGGTGGGTTCCCTGATCTAATCGAGGGGGGGGACTGATATAAGGGAAGGGAGTCTGTGGGGAGGGAGGTGGACGGTGTCAGTAGGGCAGTGGACGGTGTCAGTAGGGCAGTGGACGGTGTCAGTAGGGCAGTGGACGGTGTCAGTAGAGCAGAGGATGGTACCAGTAGTTACCATCCACACTAAGCGTGACGCATTATTGCTCTCCTCCAGGTCTTTAACCGCTTTGCGACCGCCGGCCGTCAAATGACGGCCAGGCGGCGCAGCTCTCGTGTCGGGAGGGCGTCATATGACGTCCTCCCCTTCTGTGCACTGCAGGGAGCGCGCGCGTGCCGCCGGGGGCGCGCGCGCGCTCTCGCCGTGTCACTGGGCACCCGATGCGCGTGCCCAGCGGCCACGATGTCCGCTGGGCACCCGCGATTGCCCGGTAACACAGCGGGACCGTGGATCTGTGTGTGTAAACACACAGATCAACGGTCCTGTCAGAGGAGAGGAGCCGATGGTGTGTTCTCTGTACAGAGAAACACCGATCGGTCTCCTCCCCTTGTGAGTCCCCCTCCCCCCACAGTAAGAAACACTCTTAGGGAACATAATTAACCCCTCCCCGCCCCTAGTGGTTAACCCCTTCACTGCCAGTGTCATTTATACATGAATCAATGCATTTAAATAGCATTGATTGCTGTATAAATGACAATGTGCCAAAAATGTGTCAAAAATGTCCGATAAAAATCGCTGATGTCCGATAAAAATCGCTGATCGCCGCCATTACTAGTAAAAAAAAAATATTAATAAAAATGCTATAAAACTATCCCCTATTTTGTAAACGCTATAACTTTTGCGCAAAACTAATCAATGATCGCTAATTGCGATTTTTTTTTTTACCAAAAATATGTAGAAGAATACGTATCGGCCGAAACTGAGGAAAAAAAAATGTTTTTTTATATAATTTTTGGGGATATTTAGTATAGCAAAAAGCAAAAAATATTGTTTTTTTTTTTAATTTGTCGCTCTTCTTTTGTTTATTGCGCAAAAAAGAAAAACCGCAGAGGTGATCAAATACCACCAAAAGAAAGCTCTATTTGTGGGGAAAAAAAATGATAACAATTTCATTTGGGTACAGTATTGTATGACTGCGCAATTGTCATTCAAAGTGCGTCAGCACTGAAAGCTGAAAATTGGCTTGGTCAGGAAGGGGGTGAAAATGACCTGTAGTGAGGTGGTTAAAATCCTATAGTGTATACCACAAAAAAATTTGCGCTGCTAAAGTGTTCGGGTTTGGCTTGAGGAAAAGGTGGCAACCCTAATTCTACATGAGTTTTACATCCTCGGGAAATTCCCCAGATATGTTTGTACTGATATCAGGGCCACATGTGATTCACAGAATGTGATGTATGAGGCTATTCATTGTTTCTGTCTGTGACCAATTAGATTTGCAGAAAACAGAAATTCCAGAATGATGTGCTCTGTGCATCTGTCCCTTCACTGTCAGCGTAAGAGAAAAATGATGGTTATAAACATGTTGTTTTTTTTTTAAAAAGGAAAGTAATATAATGTAACACAGTTCATTAACCACTTCAGCCCTGGAAGATTTTACCCCCTTTCTGACCAGAGCACTTTTTGCGATTCGGCACTGCGTCACTTTAACTGACAATTGCGCGGTCGTGCGACGTGGCTCCCAAACAAAATGGACGTCCTTTTTTCCCCACAAATAGAGCTTTCTTTTGATGGTATTTGATCACCTCTGCGTTTTTTTATTTTTTGCGCTATATTATATATTATTATTGTTAGCTTTTTGCTATAATAAATATCCCCCAAAAAATATATAAAAAAAAATGTTTTCCTCAGTTTAGGCCGATATGTATTCTTCTATATATTTTTGGTAAAAAAAAAAATCGCAAAAAGCGTATATTGATTGGTTTGCGCAAAAGTTATAACATCTACAAAATAGGGGACAGTTTTATGGCATTTTTTATTAATATTTATTTTTATTAGTAATGGCGGCGATCAGCTATTTTTTTATCGGGACTGCGACATTATGGCGGACACGTCGGACAATTTTGGTGCAATTTTGGGACCATTCACGTTTATACAGGGATCAGTGCAATTAAAATTGCACTGATTACTGTGTAAATGTGACTGGCAGTGAGGGGGTTAACACTAGGTGGCGCTGTAGGGGTTAAGTGTGTCCTGGGGAGTGTTTCTAACTGTAGGGGGGAGGCGCTAGCTGGTGACACATCACTGATCACCGCTCCCAATCACAGGGACCAGAGATCAGTGACAGTGTCACTAGGCAGAACGGGGAGATGCTTGTTTACATCAGCATCTCCCCGTTCTTCCTCTCCGTGAGATGATCACAGGTATCCCCACGGACATTGAGTCTGTGGGACCCACGACATGACTCACGGAGCTCCGCGCGCGCAATGGCACAGCGGCAAATTCAAAGGGACGTACAGGTACGCCCATTTACCCAGCCGTGCCATTCTGCCGATGTATATCGGCGTGTGCCGGTCGAGAATCGGTTAATAAAGCCTTTTTAACTAAGTTACTAGTCTAAGGCCCCTTTCACACTGGGGCGGTGCGCGCGTCGGAGGTAAAGCAGCGCTATATTTAGCGCTGCTTTACCGTCGTTTTACCCGCGATATTCGGCCGCTAGCGGGGCGGTTATAACGGCCGGAAAAGGGTTAAAACCCCCGCAAAGTGCTTTGCCAGCATTATTGCCGCTGTATTGTCGCGCTGTCCCATTGATTTCAATGGGTAGGAGCGGTATAGGAGTGGTGAATACACGGCTCCTTCACCGCTCCAAAGATGCTGCTAGCAGGACTTTTTTTACCATCCTGCTAGCGCACCGCCCTCCGGCTTTCACACTGGAGTGAAAGGGCCCGCTTTTTTCAGGTGCTATACAGGCGCTATTTTTAGCGCTGTAGCGCTTGAAAAACGCTTCGGTGTGAAAGGGGCCTTAGGCTCAATTTACATCTATGTATGTTGCTTTTGAGCTTTTTTCAGTGCTTTTTGCTCGCCGCCATTACTAGTAAAAAAAAGGAAAAGAAAAAAGAAAGGAAAAATATCCCATAGTTTGTAGACGCAATAACTTTTGCGCAAACCAATCAATATACGCTTATTGGGATTTTTTTTTTTTACCAAAAAATATGTAGCAGGATACATATTGGCCTGAATTGATGAAGAAATTCAAATTTTTTACATTTTTTCATTGGATGTGTTTTATAGCAGAAAGTAAAAAATATTGTTTGTTTTTTTTTTTCAAAATTGTTGGTCTTGTTTTGTTTGTAGCGCAAAGAAATAAAAAACGCAGCGGTTCAAATACAACCAAAAGAAAGCTCTATTTGTGGGGAAAAAGAACAAACATTTTATTTGGTTAAAGCTTCTCACGACCGCGCAATTGTCATTTAAATTAACGCAGTGCCCTATCGCAAATAAATGGCCTGGTCATGAAGGAGGTCAAACCATTCCGGAGCTAAAGTGGTTAATCACTACTTTTTTTTTTCTTTCTTTTATTTTATTTTTTTTTGTTGCTATATACATAAATGAAAAGATATCAAAGTTTTGAGAAAAAAAAAACAAAAAAAATTTTTTTTAGTTATAAAATTTTGCAAACAAATAATCTTTCATTTTTTTGTTTAAAGTAGACAGTCTGAGGTATATAGTAAGAGGCATGGTAAGTTTTAATTGAATTTGTAATTTTTTTGTCACAAGTTTTAGGAAAAAGGAGAAATTAAATAAATTTTTTTTTCAACATTTTTTTTATAATGTCACCAGTGCTGTCTAGCATCGTCATATGACTGGTGTGGCGGTGATCAGGGCCACTGACTAGTGACAGTACAGTATGGAAAAAATGTATTCAATTTAAAAAAAAAATCTTTTTAGCTTTTCCTACAGAACTGAATTGGAGTTGCAGTGAGTCTCACTCACACCTGATCAGATGGCCAATTAGGGTGATTGGCCAGCTATTTAAGTCCTTCTTGTTTCCTACATAATCGCACATAATCCTGCCTGCTGGTCTCTGGTACCTCTATTGCTACTTGTAACTGACCTTGGCTTTTCCTTTTTTCCATTTTTCAGGTCGGCGGTGGTGGCGTGATTGACGATGGATCTACACCAGGAGACTTTTTCTTTATTTTTGTTTTTTAAATAAAGGACTTGTCAAAAACGGCCTACTGTCTTTTTTTTACACTACACCTTTTTGGTGAATGAGTAGAGGTACTATGTACTCCCTACTCATTTACATGGGGGGAGGCAGGATCTGGGGGGTTTCCAGATTCCGATAAGCCCCCCACCCCCACAACCACCGGCCAGGGTTTTGGGTAAGAGGCCCTTGTCCCCATCAACATGGGGACAAGGTGCTTTGGGGGGGCTGCCCCAAAGCACCCCCTGAAGGGACTAGTATGGATTGGAGGGGTCCCCACACTGTTTTTTTTTTATTATTGATATTTTTCATTGCCAGCAATTATTTTTTTACACATTCAGCTGTCAGCGGGAAACCCCACTGACTGCTGATGATTCATTGGTTGTTAAGGATGTTGTGGCCGCCCGGTTCAACCAGTACATATTCCACAAATACTTCATGCCTGGACCACTACTTAATTTCCATATTTATTTAATTATTTATTTCCTTCTGTGAACTGAGTTTAAATGCCTTTTCATGCGGTATTTACAGAGCGTTTTCAGTGTTTTGCGGTAAATATCGCGAAACGATATAGTGAATCGACAGTTTCAGGGTTGCATGAAAATTAGGCAAAATGTGTCCAGGCACGTAATTATCGCATGCAAGTTACTTTTGTGAATGGAGCCCACTGGCTGGTGAACAGTATGTGGAAGAAACATAATTTTTTTTAAATTTCGCTTTATTAACATTTTTTTTCGTTTTACTATTTTTGCACATACTGTACTGTCATCAGAGTAGTTCAGTGTCACCACTGTGACACCACCATGGTGACACTGTACTTCTCTGGGGGGTGATCGGTGTTTGTTTGTTTTTTACACTATTATTGCTTATTAGTATTTTTACTATTATTGCTTATAACAGTGATCATCACTGTTATAAGTAATAATTTTAACTTTCATGAATAGTTATAATTCACAACAGCTTGCTTACTATTGTGATCTGTGATCAGCAACAGCTAATTGCATGGTATAGGGTGCCAGTTACCATGTGATAGCTGTGAGCCAAACACAGATCACAAAAGTTGTAATTTTTTTTTGTCACAATTTTTTTTGAAAATAATGACATTTTAATAATTTTTTTTATTTTTTTACCTACTATCACCGGCGCAGTACAGCCACATCAAATGACTGGTGTGACAGTGATCAGGGACACTGACTGGTGACAGTATGAAAAAACATGTTAATAATTTTCTTTTCAATTTTTAAAATACTTTTTTTTGTTTTTTTTGTTACATTTGTTTTGTTTTCTTTTTTTACTATTTTTCGGCATACTGTGTTTAGAACAACACAGTGTTACAATAGTAACATTGTACTACTCTAGGGCATTGATCCTTTTTTTTTTCTCTTTACACACTATGATTGTTTATAGCAGTGAATTTCACTGTTATAAACAACCATTTTTACTGAATGAAATAGATTCATTCAGTGTTTACTGATGTGATTAGCTGTGATTGGCCACAGCTAATCACATATAGTACAGAAGGGTTGTGATTGGCCCTGTTTGTAACATGTGACCAATCACAGCAAACAACACAAATGTACACAATGAATGGTATGAATGAAAGCAATCGATTGTCATGTGATCTGCTGTGATTGGTCACAGCAATCACATGGTACCGGCAGCGTCCCTTTACACTTATCTGACATCTGCTACAACAAATCACGCTGCAACGAGGGAGCTCCCGTCTAGACGTAATTTGACTATAGGCCAGGTGGGAACAATTGATTTTGGAATGGATGGACTTTACCAAATAAAAACTACATTCACTGTTAGGAATTCACACAATCGAGAAAAAATGTCCATCCTGCTACTTCACGTTTTCTCATCACTGCACTTGAAAATTAATGATTTGACCCCACTAATGATTAGAAGAAAAATTAACAAATGTTCTTACAAGAAAAATTGCTGAAAGAAACTCTACTAATCAAAACCCAGTTTAAGAACTGTACATAACCTGAAGTTTCCGATCACTGGTCTCCACTCTCTACAGGTAAATTCCTAACATTTCACCTTCTTTACTCTCACATATCTTAACCCTAAAATGGAATATGCACATTGGAGTACTCATACTCACGCCTTCTAAGTAGTACTCACTAGGCACCTTGTAACTTGCTGAGGGATCAAACTATTTCTCCAATAATAGCTCAGTTGATGTGCATTCACCAATGATCATGTCTACCATTGTCATATTTAAAGGTTAAATCCACCTTTTGCACCATGTGACATTTTACACCCATAATTAGACTTGTAGCTTCCTTCGTCCTACAAGGGATTTTCTGTCTTGCAATGTCAAACAAGGAAATAGTGTATGGGAAACAAGCTCCGTCTGTATCAGTGTTGGTCATCTTACTTTAAAAAAGTAATTAGTTAAGTTACAAATGACTTCTCCCAAAAAGTAATTGCGTTAGTAACTCAGTTACTACATTGGAAAAGTAATTAGTTACGCAGCAAAGTAACTGTGACTTTTTTTTTATATACATTTTTTTTTGTTATATATCGTGTAACCAAGAGGCTGCTCTATTATTACTCTAACCAAGGGCAGATCTGTTATAGCGTGTAAGCAAGGGGGGGGTCTATTATTATTATAGCGTGTAAGGGGCGGATGGCTACAGAAGAGGGCGAATGTTAAATTAATGGACAGAGCTCGATACATAACAATAATAATAAATGCGCCCCTTGGTTACAGTAATACTAGACCCGCCAATTAGTTACATTAGCCTCGTACAATTACATGTTAACTGCGCCTGCGCGGTGTAGAGTTCACTCAGAGCTGTTTAGGTTCGGCAATTTTCGTAAGCTCCGTGGTCCTTCGTACTGCGCAAGTGCTGCACCTGCGCAGTACAGGGGGTCCTTATCCGGCAGGGGAACTTTTTCGGCAGGACACCGGAATTACACATCTAGTGGCGGTAGAGGTAATTGCGGTAATGCCACCCAAGTAATGGGAACTGCGTTACCATGAGGGGAAAAGTAATCAGTTAGATTACTCGTTACCCTCTAAAGTAACTGCGTTAAGTAACTCTGTTTATTTTAGCTCAGTTACTTACTGGTCTGTATACACACACGCCTACTGCTTACCAATAATTAACCACTAAAAAGCAGAAAGTTTTTTACAAGTCCTTGTTGCTGATTTCCTACTGTAAGAGAACTACTGTTGCGCACACATGCACGCATAAGAGACTGTACAAATCGCAGGCACGCTAACGTGCGCCCTTTGGCGCCAGACGGCCTATTTAACTGACTTGTAGCAGATGCTGACCAATCTTCAGCTGTTCCTGTACCCGTTCCTTGTGATTCCTGCCATTACCTGCCTGATCTCCGTCGCTGAACCCCTGGCTTGTCCTGACTTTGCTTCTGGATTCTCCTCTATCTCTGACTGCTGGCTCCTGACTTCGGCTTCCTGATTTGACCCTGCTCCTGCCTGATGATTTGGTACCTTAGTACCCGGCTATTCCTGTGACTTCGCTTCTGTCTCCTGTTCGGCTCCAAGCTGTCATGCGGGTGTCCGCAGCTCCGTTCCTGCGACCTGCTGCGACTTCCTGCATCTCCAAAGTCGCAGCATCTACCTCAAGCTTCCAGGGCTACATCTGCAGGCACTCGTGTTCCTCCTTTCCCTTGGGTCCTTCTGTCACCATCAGCGGGACTCGGGTTGGAGATACAAGGAAGGCCGACCTCGTCACTTCAGACTCCAACCAGGTATGTGACACCTACCTTGACTGAATATGTTATCCATCTTGTTTTAAAAAAAATCCTGCGCTTATCCAACCTCTAGCAAATATTGCAAAAATTGTTTTTGCAATAGTGAAAACAAACCAAAAAACAATCCAAATTTTCAAAATAATCAAAGTATGAGAGCCGCTACACAGTATGTCTGAATATAAGATTCAAAAAATATCTAAAAGTGACTAAGTGCACTTCTTTATATACGGTAATCATCAATTCCCTAATAATCACAAAGCCATAAACAGCGTATTCAAAAAATGTATTTACATATAAGAAAATAGAAATAAAGTGAACTAAAAATCGAAAAAAAAAAAGTCCATCGTGATTCACATACACAAAATCCTCTAGTGACAGTCCAATTAGATAATAGATATCCCAGTGATTCAGTGTGCACAATCGGCAAACAAAAAGTGACAAGTTGCTCATAGAAAGGCCGTCCCCACTTCAACTCAAGCCTCTTACCAGAGACTTTGGATCTCAAATTATAGAGATCTTAATTGCCTTTTATTCTCCACATATCCCTGTGGTTATAGGATAAGGGTGCCATCCACATTTAACCTCAACCATATTACCATCCAAGGGTTTCACTCGATATTCAATCAAGCTTGTGTTATATTTGGTCCTCGATAGTTCTCAGGCATAACTGTTGAGGAAAGCACTTCATAATGTAGTATATTAAAATCCCATTTTATTAAAAAGCATATATTGCACTTATGATCAAAAGCCAGGGAAATACAAACAAACAGACACGGCCGCAGACCTGGCCAGCCAGCTTGTGCGTAATGACATCACAGATGTGGCTCCACCCGACACGTTTCCCCCGTAATAGGCGTCAACTGGGAAAGAAGGCTTGTTAACTCAGTAGTTGCTCTGAAATAGCCTGATTGCCTGATTGAATGATTTTCAAATCAAACCGTTAATTCCCAGTGGTTTCCTGTTTGTAAGACCAGTGGCTGCTATGCCTTCTATTCCCCCAGCCACTGGTCTTGGTACAGCCCATCAGTAGTTCTGGGCCCCAGCAAGCAGGGATGTATTTTTGTCCCTGCTTGCTGTAGTGGGTGGACGAGGATTCAGAGACCCCCGGTCTGTACTACCCATGGAGGCGATGTCCTAAAAATGACAGCCCCTCTGGGCTGCCTTGAAAGCCTGCACCTTTTTTATTCTGTGACCCGTGCTGCCTGTGCATTGGGGGCCACATCACGGCTGACTCTGAATCTTCTGTTACGATAACACATTCTAGAGACCCTGTTCCCAGATCCTGCCGCTGCTGTCCACGGTCCCCCTGTAAAGTCACTGGTTGCTAGGACCGCTTGGTGTCTAGTAACCAGTGACCACAGACTGGCGCTCCTCTCACAGCCAGATGAAACAGTTCCACATGTAGCATATGGTGAGGCTTGCAAGAGCCACTCGTTGTGTAAAACTGGCAGGTAATGTAACTACAGGGAGAAAGCCAGCTGTCAACACTGAGCGGTGATGTAGGGGGTGGGCAGAACTGAGCATCTATCAAACGCTAGCCAATGGGATAGGGACTAAGCAGGCCGCTATGTTTCTGGGGCTCCACACCCTTTCTTAAGCAACTCAATCATTGGCTGGCTTTTGATAGCTGCTCGGTCCTGCCCACCCTCAAAATCACCGCTCAGTTATGACATCTGGCTTTCTTTCTGCGAGCAGTTACATTACCTGCTAGTTTTACACAACGAGCAGCTCTTGCAAGTCTCACCATCTGCTTCATGTGGAACTGTTTCATCCGACAGTGCTGATCTGATGTCCCAGGTGTTTTCATGGCTGCCTGCATTCTGATCTGCATTTACCACTTATTTAATAGTGCCATGTCTCTTTGACCCCCACTGGAGGGAGACTTTCCCTCACTTCCTGTTTCTGTGACCCCCTCCAGATGGCAACTTCTCCTCGCTTCCTGTTTCTGTGACCCCACCTGAGGGAGACTTCCCCTTACTTCCTGTTTTTCTGTTTCTGTGACTCCACTGGAGGGAGAGTTCCCCTCACTTCCTGTCCCTGTGACCCCACTGAAGGGAAACTTCCCCTCACTTCCTGTTTATGTGACCCCCACTGGAAAGAAACTTCCTTTAATGTCCTGTCTATGTGACTCCATCAGAGGGAGACTTACCCTCACTTCCTGTCCCTGTGACCCCACCAGAGGGAGACTTCCCCTGGCTTCCTGTTTTTGTGACCCCACCAGAGGGAGACCTCCCCTCACTTCCTGTTTCTGTAACCTCACTGGAGGGAGACTTGCCCTTACTTCCTACCCCTGTGACTCCACCAGAGCGACACTTCCCCTCAATTCCTGTTTCTGTGACCCCACCAGAGGGGGACCTCCCCTCACTTCCTATTTTTGTGACCCCATTGGAGGGGGACTTCCCTTCACTTCCTGTACCCTTGACCCCACTGGAGGGACACTTCCCCTCAATTTCTGTCCCTGTGATCCCACTGGAGGGAGACTTACCCTCACTTCATGTCCCTGAAACTCCACTGGAGGGAGACTCCCATATCTCCCAACTGTTAAACTTGACAATGAGGAACACTTAGAAGATCCGATGTGTGGAGAGCACAGCGCACCATGCTGAGAAGCGGGCGTGGCCAGAAAAAAAGGGTGTGGCCATTTGGTTGTGGTTTAAGAGGTGTGGTCAAATCATATTGGAGACGTGTTTACATCACTATAATATTAAGGGGTATAAATGACATTTCTGTTAAATCCTATATAATATAGCTACCCATTTTATTGGCATGCCAATTTGCACAGCATGATGGATGTATATTAAACATTCAGCTATACAAACCCGGTCATAACTGCCAGGTCATAACCGAACCATTTAAAGAATAATTTTTCTCTCTTGTTGCTTCTGCTACCTTGGCTTTTGCAAGATATGAATAATGGACCTGAAGTCAATATATAGATGAGCTTTGTGGGAAAAAAAAACACCCAATACTATAAGATTCAACAAGAAAATACATTTATTTAAAACAAAACAGTAACAACTCCAAGTAGTGTTTAGTGGAAATATTAAACAACATATTAACTTTTTAAGAAACAAAATAACTTACTAAGGCTGCAGTATATGCAGAATAAAAAAATATAAATAACCCAACATTGTATTAACCTAAAGAATGCAAAAAAAGCTACACTAAAGCAGAACTGAATTTACCAAAACAAAATGAGTCTAAAATGTCCTAATCCTCCATGCTGGTGTCTGCTACCTGCTTAGTTTCTATTGACTCTCTTTTCCGCTTTGGAGCAGCTTTTTTGCTCAGCAGAGCTGCAGTAGGTTTTTTTTAAACAAAGGGGCAAATCTCTTTTTGGATACCCCCTTCACTTCACTTTCAGATGATGCTACCTGAGAGTCTTCAACTGCGGATATTCGTTTTCTGCAGGGCCCAGTGATAGCCTGTGAGATAGAAGCCATGTTTTCTTCCCTTTCAAGTTGCAGATTCTGCAGTTCCAGTTTCTTTCTCTTTTGCTGGTCCAGTTGTTGGTTTCCTCCTACTAGATAAAGCCACAAATGTAGCGGATTTTGCCTTCTAGAGAAGCTGTGTGGAGGCAGAGGCGTGTCTAGTGAAAATGGCGCCTATGGCAAGCACTGAAACTGCGCCCCTGTCAAAACATTTGAAACCCATCTTTCAGATAACCTTAACAAAAAAAACATCTCTCTTTTCTTCCCTATCCTTTCCTTCTGTCTTTTCTCCCTGCGTGGTCTGTGCACTGGAAGGAAGTGACATACCCCCCTGTCCTGCTCCATTCATCTGTCATCATACCCCCTCCTGCTCATATCCTCTCTCTCCCCAGAGATACACCCAGCCCAAATCCCCAACTGAACCCCCCCCCCCCCCGAAACAATGTCCCCCTCTTAGCACAAATCCTCTACTCCTCAGACTTACCCTCCAAGCACAAACCCCTCCACTACAACTTTCCCCCTTCCTGCACAAATCCCCCCCCCAATTCCTCATCCTAGCACTACCTCCCCCCACACACACACAAATTTCCCCTCCTCCTACAAATACCCCCCAAACATCCCTACTAGTACAAATCCACCCCAAAAAAAAATATTTCCCCTCTACCATATTACTTTTGTAGCACAAACCCCCCAACTCCCCCCTCCTAGCACAAGTCCCTTTCCCTTATCCCTGTCCCTCCCACCACAAATCCCCCTCCCACCACAAATCCCCCCTCTTGACACAAATCCCTTTCCCCTATCTTCCCCCTCCCAACCCCCAACCACAAAATCACCACTCCTAGCATACCTCCCCAAATTTGCCCTCCTAGAACAATGTTTACCCCTGCCCCCCCAAATTCATCTTCTCAACACAAAGCCCCTCCCACTTCATTCATCAATTAATTGATGGGCACTGGAAGTCTGCATTGAAGGGTGCTGGTAGCCTGCATTTGATGGGAGGCTACATTTGATGGGCGCTGGTGAGGCTGCATTTGATTGGCGCGTTATTAAAAAGGTGGGATTGGCAGGGAAAAGTGGCGGAGTCAGCCAGGGGGGGGGGGGGGGGCGACAAAATGAGGGTGTCAAAAATCCTTGCACCTGCCCTGCTCTTAATATATGCAATTCAATTTTATTGCTTGAATTATTTTTTCCCTAGTGAGTGAGGCCTCATGTCTAAGTTATGCCTAAGGCCTCACAAAGCCTAGAGCCTCCTCTGCAGGAGATGTTTTTCCAGTCTTTTGTAGAGTAAGACGACAATGACTTACCTGAGCCCTGTCTGCTAACACAACAATTTTCAAATCTTGCCACAGATTCTCAATTGGATTTAGGTCTGGACATTGACTGGGCCATTCTAACTCATGAATATGCTTTGCTCTAAATCATTCCATTCTAGCTCTGACTGTATGTTTAATGTCATTGTCCTGCTGTAAGGTGAACCTCCACCCCAATAATAAATAATAAAGTAACATTCCACTACATATTACAATGACCCACAAACCATGGCAAACATGGGGAAAGAAATGATTATGTACAGTATCTTTTTATATGAAATGAAAAAACGAAGTCTAAAATTGTTGTACTTTTGAAAGTCTTATTTTAATATTATACAAACAAAAGCTTTAAGATCTATACAGTATACTATGAAGGGATGTGCCACTCAAACCTCATAGATTTTCTTAGGTTCTATTTTAAACTGAATGGGTTATTTTACAAGATGAGGGTTTACATAGACTTCTAGTAGCGCTAACCTTTGCTAGGGCCCCCTGATTTAATGTCCCAGGTTCTATTTTCGCTAGTGCAGCAGCCAGTCAAACAGCAACATCACACTCTGATTCATAAGTCACATTTCATAAGGGTTGCCTTTTTAACGTTTTATTGCAGCAATAACTTGGATAGAGTTCAGGAGGAAACTGAGGGACATTCCACATTACAAAGATGAACTGTGAGGACACTCTTCCTTGTAGTAGCTCTGCTGAATAGTCCTTTAACTACTTGCCAACCAGCCGCCGTCATTATATTGCGGCAGGTCGGCACGATCCCGCGAACCGTCGTAGCTTTACGTCGGCTCCTTTAAGCGGGATAGCAGGCGCGCACGCCCACTGCACTGCAAGGGGGGGGCGATGTTCGCGACCATCGGTCACGATGACCGCCAGCCACACGCGATCACGGGCACAAGAGGCAGAACAGGAATGTGTGTGTGTAAACACACAAATCCCTATTCTGTGAGGAGAGCAGAGGCAGATGGTGAGTTCCTAATAGCTAGGAACCACGATCTGTCATCTCCTATAGTCAGTTCCCTTCCCCCCACAGTTAGAACACACACATAGGGAACACAGTTAACCCCTTGATCACCCCCCCGACTCTGAGACCCCCCCACACAGCACAACCTCAGCGCGGCTTGTAAAGAACTTCTTTAATAGAAGTCAATGCAAGCCGCTTTGAATTTGTCCCAAAGTAGTCATGGAACCCTTTTCTATGTTGGGGCGACTTAAAGTGGTGTTTCCCCCAAAATTTCAACATTAATGGTCTGTGCATCAAATGAGCTAAAAAAACTTTTGGGAATTGGATAAAATTGGATAAAAAAAAAATTTCACTTACCTATTTCTCCCTGTTGCTAGGCGGTCCCACGAAATCTGCCTCTTTCATAGCCCGGGGTAAAAACATTACTTCCCCATGGCAGTCAGTCATCACGGGACAGGTCCCAGATGACTGAGCGGCGTATCACGGCATGCGGTGCCGCTCATGCATGCGCAGTGGGTGCCCGGCTGTGAAGCCACAGCCGGGTGCCCACAGTAAGGATGCCGGCGCCGCGAGCGGAGCGGGGAACGAGGGGGGGGGCTTCATTCCCCCGCATCGATGGACCCTGGGACAGGTAAGTGTCCGATTCTTAAAAGTCAGCAGCTGCAGTATTTGACTTAAAATTTTTTTTTAAGGGGCACACCTCTTTAAGTCGCTCCTATTAGAACGGTTCTATTGCACTGCATGGAGCGCGACTTGTCAGGCAGCTAAGTCGCCTGACAGGTCGGCCCTGTGTGAACCGGGACTTTGTTTAACTAGTTATTTTTTGTTTTTCTTTAATATTTTAATTCCGGTTTCTTCTTCAATCAACTCAACATTTCCTTTTAATACCACTGCAAAACAGTTTCAAAAAAGGCCTCTAAACGCAACTGCCTAGAATCGACTATAAACGCCCCTGTGTACGTGTACTGATAAGATAAAATAGAGGAGAGTTCAGGAGCAGTTGAAAAAAATGCCCAACTGCTCCTAAACGTCCGTTTAACAGCAGCCGTGTACATGAGGCCTTACACTGAAAACTCAATTACAGACCCTAAAACTTTATGACTACTTTTGGAACCAAATCCCTCCTTAGTTGTCCCTCTTTGCATGATATATAGACCACTATAAAAATTTACAATTTACCAACCAACAGTGTTATACTACACCAACACTTCTATATAAAGAAAAAATAGCAGAAAAAGAAAGAAAAAAAGCACTGGCTTTAACCAATAATTTTTTGTGACTCCAGGCTGGGTCCCTAGGCACACTGTGCGTGGCTCCAGTCTCAAAGAGCAGGGGAACTGTCTGCTAGTGTTGGTACCAAGTGCTTACTCCCCTTCACTGCCAGAGGAACCGTTACATCTGCCATGTCACCCGTCTCCTGGCTGATTGGCTGCCTTGATGCGACACAGACACCCAAAGTGTTTGGACCCACATGTTGTATCTTCACTGTATGTCACCAATCTCCTGGCTGATTGGCTGCTTTGCATGTGACAGACATTCTGTGTGTCTGGAACCAGGTGTTGTATCTTCACTACCAGAGGATCTGACTGCCTGCCTTGCATGTGACACATGTAGACAGTGCTAAAAAAATGCATTGATTAGTGTATAAATGTCACTGGCAGGGAAGGGAGGCGATCAAAGGGCTAACTGTGTGTCCTAGGGAGTGATTCTAACTGTAGGGGTGGGGACTCACAAGGGGAGGAGACAGATCGGTGTTGCTCTCTACTGGGAACACATGATTGGTCTCCTCTCACCTGACAGGACGTGGATCTGTGTGTTTACACACACAGATCCATGGTCTTGCTCGGTTAACGGCGGCACGCGCGCACCCGCCCCCCAGATGGCCGGGAAGCCCAGGACGTCATATGACACCCGCCCAGGATGGGAGATCCCATCTGCCGACGTCATATGACGGGATGGGAAGTGGTTAATCACCACTTTTTTTTTTTTTTGGTTTTTTTACGATATAAACGTAATTAAAAAGAGCAAACGTTTTGAGAAAAAAACAAAACAATATTTTCTAATTTCTGTTGAAAAACAAGCCAAATCTAAAAATCTAATTTGCTCATAAATTTAGGCCAAAATGTATTCTGCTAGTTGTCTTTCGTAAAAAAAAAAAATCCCAATTAGTGCATATTAATTGGTTTGTGTGAAAGTGTTATAAGCCCCCTATGTAAAAGTAAACAGGCAGTGACAGGTTCTCTTTATTGGGACATCTGCATCTAAAAAAAAACCCTGATGCCTTCTTTTTACTTTGACTAAAGAGATAAGGTACAAAGGGTCCCAATCTTCTGTGTTCTTCACCATAGCTGTCAGGATCTGGCAGCTCTGAATGTGGAAGTTCTCAGGGCTGGGCATTTCCTGGCTCATTTATCATGATTATTTATCATCATTATTGAAGACTAGTAGCTATAGTAGTAGAGAGGCTCCCACTGACCAGCTGGATTAGTACCGAAGCAGGTCACCCTGGTAGATGAGCTCCCGATAGTGGAGATAAGCTTTGCTGTGTAGGTCTCTGTCCTCAGGATCACACCATCAGGAGGTGAGCAAGAGGGGGTCCAGTAACAGATATAGCAGATAGCGGTCAAGCATAAGTGTAGTCAGTAGACAAGCCACATGTCAGTAACAAGTGTTTGCAGGTTGGAATCAGGCAGAAGTGTAGTCGAGGAACAATTCAAAGGTCAGTAACAAGCGGTAGCAAAGATGCGGACGGCAGCAGAAGTGCCAAGAACGAGATACTGGCTGAAAAGAGCACAATAATCTGGCAAACAGGAAGTGCAAAGGCATGGCTTTAATAGGAAGATCATTGGTGTCATTGGGAGAAATTGTGTCCCATCATTAGTGTCATTGGGCCTCATTGTTGATGTCATTAGGAGGAATTGTGTCCTGTTATTGGTGTCATTGGGCCTCATTGGTTTCATTGTTTCATTGGGAGGAATTGTGTCCCATCATTGGTATCATTGGGAGAAACTGTTCCCCACTGTTGATGTCAGAGAGGGGAGTTATGCCCCATTGTTGGTATCAGTGGATGAAATGGTGCCAATGGCCGGATAAAAGCAAGCGAAGGGCCACATCTGGTTAGGAGACAACTGATATAAAGCCACGGATCATTCAATAAGGGGACACAGAACGGCACTTAGCATCAGGACTCCACTTTGTTTACCTCCTATTGCTCCTTGAGAGATGACTCTGCAATAAGAGATAAGCCTCAGATAGTGTAGTACCATAACAATTAATTGATCTATAAGAGGCTTATCTCTCCCTGATCTCACCATCAACAGTACCTGTCACATGCCTATTGCTGTCACATGCTGTTTACATTCCTTGTGACAGCAATAAAAGTGAGGCAAAAAAAAAAAAAAAGTGAGTGTAAAAGTAAAGAAAATAAATAAAATGAAATAAATAATAATAAAAAATAAGGTGACCCCATTCCCCTGTGCACACACGTGAACGCACACGTCGGTCCCGCACACACACAAACAGCAACAGTCCCACACATGTGAGTTTTAACCGCAAATGTCCAATCACTGGCAGTTCTTCTAGCACCAGACCTCCTCTGTAAATCTAAAGTGGTGATCTGTAAAGACTTTTAAAGTGTTGTCCATGAATAATATTTACGTCTGTCGTGGTTGCACGGGCATGCACACATTTAAGGTGTGACATGTTTGTTATCTATTTACTCAGCATAACATCATCTTTTATATTTTACCAAACAATTGGGTAATTTATTGTGTTTTTTTGCATGCAAAAATTCAAAAAAGGGTATTACGTTTGAAAAACTGCTGCGCAAATACTAGGTAATAAAAAATTGCAAACCCCACCATTTTATTCTATAAGGCCTCTGCTTTTAAAAAAAGATATAATCTCGGGCCAGATAGGAGGCAACCGCTAACCCCCCCCCCCCCCCCCCGACTCGACCAATTCCACTCTCTCATACCCCAGCTGCACTCAACCCATGCCCCTCTTAACACACCCCTTATAAACCCAATTACTACTCAAACTTCACCTTCCCCCACACAACCAACGGAATCAACCAAGACAACCAGATGGACTGGTGGCCTTGACTCTTACACAAAACACAAAATACGTACAATTGTCTTAATCAAGGTCAGATAAATACCTACCTTACCTCCTCGCAAAAGTACCAAAGACCTATACAACACATTCTATTAAACCAGATCAAAGTCCAAGACAACAATACCCAACAGGTACGCACACTCTCAGAAATCCGACAAATCCACCACACGGGTAAACTAAAGTTTAACCCGGATTACAATAGGTCTCATATTATAACTCCCTCAAGTAAACACTACCATATGCTATTATGTCATTACAGTTGATGTTCTTGTTTTCTTATCGGAAAAATTTAAACTTGTGTACATCTTCAATCCGTTGGATTCATGTATCTACTGTTTTACTTGGACAAACTTGTACAACTATCCTTGTTTTTCTTCAATAAAAACTTTAATGGAAAAAAAAATATATATATATACGGTATATATATATATATATATATATATATAATGTTTGGGTGGTCTAAGAAATTTTCTAACAAAAAAAATTACTGATTGTTACATTTAATTTAAAATAAAATAAAAAAGTGTCAGGAAAGGCCTGGTCTTCAAGTGGTTAAGGCTTTGACCAGGCATGTGACAGAAATAATACTGAAAGACAAACCAATGCTCGAATTCCAAAACTTTTTGGGCACCTGTAAGTTTTTAAAAAAAGATCATGCATGGTAGACATGGTCAAGTTAAAGAGGAAGTAAAGCCTCTTAAAAAAAAAAAAAAAAAAAAGACACCCTGCAAGGCAAAGGCATAATGAGCTAGTATGCATAGCATACTAGCTCATTATGAAACACTTACCTGAAAACGAAGCCCCCGAAGCCGTCCTTATCCTCCATCTTCTTCGCCGCCATCCAGGGCTGGAGTGACTTCCGGGTCTCGCCGCTCCAGCGCTATCATTCGCTGGAGCGGCGAGACGTCACTCCCGCACATGCGCACTAGATCGGCATATAGCCGTGAGATCGGCATATGAAGTGCGCCCTCAGTGCGCCTGCGCGCCGCTGTCTACGGCGCATGCGCCGTAGACAGCGATGTCTTTAAATCGCTAAATATCTCCTAAACCATGTAGGTTTAGGAGATATTTATTGGACCTACAGGTAAGCCTTAATCTAGGCTTACCTGTAGGCCAAAGTTATATGGAAGGGTTTACTTCCACTTTAAGTGTAAAAGCTCTTATACTAACACTTCACGTATCGTTATTGTATTTCATTTAACATACATTCACAAACATATTAAATAAATATAGAATATTTTTTTTTATTCTAATGACATTTAACTTTTAAAGTTTGATCATTCTATTATTTGTGATTTTTATCTTATGAATGCTTTACTTGATCGCCACATAAAAAGACTCCTTTTCCTGCTCTCCTCAATAGGCACTTCAGTTATATCAGGTATGGCAATTTTTACAATGGTTTCTTTGGTCTAGCTTGGACCAATTTAATGTTGGCCTTTTGCCCCGTACACATTATGGGACTTTCCGACAACAAAACCGTGGAATTTTGTTCAAAGGTTGTTGGCTCCAACTTGTCTTGCATACACACGGTCACACAAATGTTGGCCAACAATTACGAACGTAGTGACGTACAAGACGTACGGCGAGCCGACAAAAAGAAAGTTCAATAGCCATGTGATTTCTCCATTACGAGCGCTAGTTTTACAAGACCGAGCGATTCTGGCTCGTACTTGATTCCGAGCATGCGTCGACTTTTGTGTGACTTGTGTACACACGATCGGAAAGTCCGACAAACATTTGTTGGCGGAAAATTTGAGAACCCGCTAGCCAACATTTGTTGGCGGAAAGTCCGACAAATGTTTGATGGAGCGTACACACGGTCGGACTTTCCGCCAACAAGCTCACATCCAACATTTCCCATCGGAAAATCTGATCGTGTGTAAAATTTAGTTTGAACATTCAGCCGAGAAAGTATAAAAATCGCTTGTTTGACATAGTTGTATATGTTTTAATCATTATTTGATTGTTAGTAGACTAAATTAACCCACTAGTGCCCCCTACCACTGTTATAGACAAAAGTGTGCCTTTCCAAATCATGTCCAATCAACTGAATTTACCACAAGTGGACTCCAATCAAGTTGTAGAAACATCTCAAGGATGATCAGTGGAAACAGGATGGACCTGAGCTCAATTTTGAGTGTCATGGCAAAGGCTGTGAATACTTACTGTACATGGGATTTTTTGTTTTTTCTTTCACGTTGTCATTATGGGGTATTGTTTTGTAGAATATTTGAGGAAAATAATCAATGTAATCAATTTTGGAATAAGGCTGCAACATAAAAAAATGTGGAAAAAGTGAAGCGCTGTGAATACTTTCCAGATGCCCTGTAATTACTTACATTGGTAGGTATGGAACAATGTAACTATGCCATACCTGAACTTCAGCTTTAAAGCAGATCTTTAGTTTCCTATACAACTTTGCACCATAGCATAGCTTACCATATTATATACCAGTCAAGCTGTCTACCTCTGTAAACCTTTCTGTTCTGTTTCTGTTCCTTTAGTCCGCCTGTTTCTCATTTATGTCATGCACGGTTGTGCAACATTCTCAGCAAACATTGCAGGGTTTTCTGGTGTGTCCTTCCCCCGGTTCTATCGATGCTGATGTAGCAAGTGGAATATTGGTAAATTACTTCTGCTGGACACAGGACTCGTTTAAGGGAGTTTTATTACACTTTGGCCAAAGCGGGCATGACACCTGACAGACTCTCGTCTGAAGAATGTGAAAGAGTGTGCCCAATTACAGCTTACACAGTGTATATATAATTTCAGCATATTTGCGTCACAAGCGAACAGGCGATATATTTGCGTTATACATTACATTTAACCTTTAAGATAAGGTGACCAGATTTTTTAAATGAAATCCGGGGACATATTTTTTTTTTGTAATAATGGCGGCAATTAGCGACTCCCTGCCCGTCGCCGCCCGCCTCACAGCCTGTCAAGTCTTACTCTCCGGGCCCCAGCTACTACTGGGTGGGAAGCGGGGGAAGATCACTCCGCCAGGGAAGGGAAGGAGATGGGCAGGTGGCTGGCCGGGACTTGTGCCAAGGCAGAAGAACATATGAGCAGGAGCAGAATGGGCATGCACCCGAAACTGAAGAAATATTCTCTCCACTCCAACCAGCACATGATCATCAGAAAGGGGCACAGATAATGAAAAAAATACACCCCCACTCCCTAGTGTAATTCAGATTTTTTTTTAAATTCTGCACTGACTGTCTTTGAAATTGCCCCAGCCCCTGTTCAAATCCAATCCGGGGACAAAACCGGGGACAGACTTGGCTCGGGGACAATCTCCTCAATCCGGGGACTGTCCCCGGAAACCGGGGATGTCTAGTCACCCTACTTTAAGAGCTAACCTACTTTCTGGATGCAAAGTATTTTAGCAAAGCATACACTTTGTACTCTTGCAAAAGTTTGGAGGTAGCTTTTGCTTTTACCTTATCTATCTTGTGGATCAGCTAACATACTATAACTCAGGAAACAAAAGCAAACAGATGTCTCAGATGGGAGGGGGGAGTAAGGCCCCTTTCACACTGGGGCGTTTTCAGGCGGTACAGCGCTAAAAATAGCGCCTGTACACCGCCTGAAAAGACCGGCCCCATTCACTCCAGTGTGAAAGCCGGCGGGCTTTTACACTGGAGCGGTGCGCTAGCAGGACGGTAAAAAAAGTCCTGCTAGCAGCATCTTTGGAGCGGTATAGGAGCGGTGTATTCACCGCTCCTATACCGCTCCTACCCATTGATTTCAATGGGACACCGCGGTAACACTGCGGCAATACCGCCACAAAGCGCCGCTACGGCGGCGCTTTGCGGGGGATTTTAACCCTTTTTCGGCCGCTTGCGGGGGGTAAAACCGCCCCACGAGCGGCCGAATACCGCGGCTAAAATGACGGTAAAGCAGCGCTAAATATAGCTCTGCTTTACCGTCGCCGCGCCTCCTACCCCAGTGTGAAAGGGGCCTTAGTGAGTGAGTTCAGTGTTTCAGAGTTCAGCTTGTCACAAGTGTTTTCGACATAAAATGTATAGAAATTAATCCTAGCTGAAACTCAAAATCAGTCTTACCACACACCTAAGTATGGCCACATAAACTGACCTTCGTTGCCACTTCATTGCCCCCTTTGGTCATAATCCTAGCAATTAATATGAGCGAACATTCTTCAATATTAGCACTCCATACACTATAGGGAGAATCAGAAAATAATTAAAATAATTTAAAAAAATTCAAAAAAATTAAAACTTGTCTCTGCAGTACTTGAGTTGGTGATCAGGATATAGTTTACCAGCTTACCGGTGGGGCTAAAGCTCAGAACAGTTAGCCAAGTTTTATAGGGTGCATAAGTGGGGTCTTAACAGGTTATCTGAGTCTCAAAAGCACACATTGAATAGGTAGTCCCATTATGTATGCAGGTACCAGTTACTGTGCCCTTGTATTGATAATGAGAGTACCACAGTAACATCTTGGTAGTTATGGATCCTACTCTGGTGGTTTTTATGCAAGGGTCACATGAGTTACTCTCCCCCCTTTCTAGCCTGGTTAGTATCACTGCTATGGCGACCAACAGTCTCATTATAACATTTTTAGTAAGCATTACACCGATGAATATCCTCAAGCTTCAGCTTATGCGTAGACCAACCAGCGTCCGGGCTGTGGTTGGAGCAGAGCTTAGTAGATTAGTCCTTTATCTTCCACCTTGCGTTGAGCCAGCAGCGTCCAGGGGTGTGCTGGCCGCAGGGCTGCAGTCCGTATATCTTCTGCCATGTGTAGATTCAGCAGCTTCCAGGGATGTGCTGAAAACAGGGCTGAAGTTCTTCCTTCTGATTTCTCGGGACAATCTCAGGCTCAAAGGGTCTTGGGGATCTACTGTACTGTGCCAGGAGTCTGTGAGGTCAGTGTTAGAAAATGATTGACTTGCTTCTATACATAATCATATATTCTAGATATGGATAAAGTGAAATAAATATATACCGTATATACTCGAGTATAGGCCGACCCGAATATATGCCGAGGCCCCTAATTTACCACAAAAAAACTGGGAAAACGTATTGACCCGAGTATAAGCCGAGGGTGAGAAATGCAGCAGCTACTGTAAGTGGAAAAGAGGGTCAGCAAATGCCCATCTGCAGCTGCATGTCTCCCTGTGTCCTGTACAAACCCCCCTGTGTCCTGTACAAACCCCCCTGTGTCCATTGCAGCCTACCTGTGCCGATCTGCCACCTGTGTCCACCATTGCAGTCTTGTGCCGATCGTTAGATGTCCTGTGTCCCCCATTGCTGATCCTGCCGATCAGCGTGTAAGGCACCATTCCACATTCAAAAGCCACGCCTCCTCCTCGTCCGTGATAGGAGGAACACTCTGTTTTCCCAGCAGTCAGTGTTCAGTGTTCCGCCTATCACGGACATCCTCTCATCCTCATCCATGAGATGAGAATGACAGGACGTCCATGATAGGCGGAACACTGCACACTGACTTAATGCTGGGAAAATTTGTGTTCCTCCTATCACGGACGGGGAGGAGGAGGAGGCGCGGCTTTTGAACACTGCCGTCTGTCTGCATGACACGCTGTTCATGTAGGCAGACAGCGGTGACTCGAGTATAAGCCGAGGGGGGCACTTTCAGCCCTAAAAAAAGGGCTGAAAATCTCGGCTTATACTTGAGTATATACGGTATATAGACCATTGTAATTTGGATTGAATTGACCATTCACCATCCCCCCCATCGTATTAGGTTACATCCTTGTCTAAAGACACAGTTTACGTATGTTATCTAAAAATATAATGTTATTTCTTTATAATATTTCTTGATTAGAATTATTATTAAGTACATTACATTTTAAACGTATATAATCTATCTACTGATATATGTAGTATTTGGTTTAGAAGATAAAAGACACAGAGTTTCAGTTAATACATGGCAGTTTTGCCATCCCAATGGAATGTGTTGATTAGAGACGGTTGTGTATTTCAACATCCTGTTGAATGAAGTTGGAGAGAGAATGCTCATTCAAAATTTGCGGGCATTCTGAGGAACATGAAACCATTTTTAATTGAGAAAATGGTGGGGGCTTACTTGGAGTAAGTTTGTAAAAAGTCAGACAGGCTGTGTGGTGAAAGGGAGACCTACAATGCTGCAGACACG
Source organism: Lithobates sylvaticus (assembly GCA_028564925.1). Taxonomy (NCBI): domain Eukaryota; kingdom Metazoa; phylum Chordata; class Amphibia; order Anura; family Ranidae; genus Lithobates; species Lithobates sylvaticus. Next base: position 269,000,800 of record CM053031.1, read on the forward strand.
AGGAGATTTTTGAAGGAGACTGACAAATCTTACACACGCTCACACAAAGATACATTTAAACAATCTTCATTTCAAGAATAAGAAGCTTATCGATGCTATTTTATATTCTACATTTTGACACTATTTTTGTAATATTTTGCTATTTTTATTATTAAATAAATTTTGGAGTTTTTACACGAGAACTGAATGGATTTTTCTTGAAACTTTCCTCATCGATATGAATTATGAAATATAGTTTATAATAAGGTAATAACTCAATTTCTTTAGTCAGCAGCTCGTTTTACCCTAGAATGGTGTATCCAGGGTGTCACCTCAGCCACCTTAATGGCCGTTGGGGTAGATAGCAGAACAGTGTAAGGACTTCCCCATCTTGGCCCTAGTGGGGTAAAGTTCCACTCTTTTACCCACACTGTATCTCCTGGTTTAAAGGGGTGTACTGGGTTTGACAAGCTTATGGGAAGTTTCTCCTGAACCCATTTCCCTATGTCTTGCATACTCTCCCCAAGTCTCTTGTATAAGTTCACGGTTAACAACCCCTCCTATCTGATGCAAGTCTCCTCTAATACCTCTAATGATGGGTGGGGGCCTACCATATAGTACCTCAAAAGGGGACAGATTTGTCCTCCTTGTTGGGGTACTCCGGATTCTCAGTAAAGCAATGGGTAACATCGAGGACCATTTCATTTGGGTTTCCTGGCAGAGCTTGGCCAGTTGTGACTTGAGTGTGCGGTTCATTTGTTCAACTTTGCCAGAGCTTTGGGGTCTATATGCGGTGTGTAGTTTCCAAGTAATCTTAAGTGCTGTTGCTAATTCCTGGAGGCACTTGTGAACAAAAGCAGGGCCATCGTCTAAGCCTATGGCGGAGGGGATTCCATATGTGGGAATAATCTCCTGAGTCAGGCATTTAACCACATCTTTTGTAATCTCAGTCCATGTGGAAGAAACGTCCAGGAAGAAGCTACGCTGTTACGCATCCAGCGAAACACGTCGATTTCACAGCGCCACGTGACCGACACCTGAAGTCCAATACACAGTGCGGAAGTCTAGTCCGGAGCACGGGATGTGCTACGACCCATACCAGGACAGCTCCACAGCGATCTCTATCTATCTACAAGCGTGGTGGCATTACACGTATTAGCCAAACCCGCCATCATACCTTTACCTCTATCAGCCGGCATTTATGAATGGCCTTGGGGCCAATTCTTTGGAAACAGCCACTGGCAAGGGGAAATCCCTCATAAGTAGCATAGGACTAGCATGGGGCGGTAACGTATATATTTCTATATGCAAACCTAAACGCTTGATTACTAAGAGATTGTATCCCTTTTAAGTCCACGCAAGCAGATGGCAAAAAACTGACCGGACACTAACTGACTGATTAGAGCTGCGCCTTAGCAAAGGCGGACACTGTGTTCTCTCATTAAAAGAGAAAAATTGGACTTGTGAGAATACCTTAAGGTTTTTTTCTATGATTGCAGATCTTCATTGCTACTATGGTCGTGTTTACCTCCCTTACCTAAACAGACTGAACTCATTACATCTCTTAGCCACATACTAAGTGACTAAACAGACACATCAGATATAAATAATTTTTGATACACCACTTTATATTTCTTGATGGAATCTTTTGAGTTAGTTCTCTGTAAATGCTATAATAACATATAGGTTGTGTTGCGATCTAATCTTCAATTATTACAATAATCCCTGATAATTTCTATCTTTTCTCACCAATGCTAGTCCATTGGAGGACCAATTAGCAATTGAATATGAGACTTTGATTCTCTATCAAATAATTAATTAATATTTTTAATCTATTGGTCCCAATCGACTATCTAAACTGCCTGGTCACTGTGGTGCGCTATATGTTGTTTTATGGTTGTATCGTCTTGTTTTTGTCCAGTTCGTCTTTATGAATACGGGATATGATATCCATTAATTTGGATTATTTTTTCCTTACATACATACAAATTTTTTCAATAAAATTAAAATTTATTTAAATTTGTTAGACTCGATCTATTTTTCTTGCCACCGTAAGTAGCCTCTATATGAGCCCGGTCTTATCGGTCTCAGTTATTTCCCTTTTACCATGTTTACGGCTATGGTGACAACAATCAATGTGGTTCAAGATCGGTTGCCGATCTGTTAATCTACTCGACCGGCAAATGGTATACCTTTTGTTTTTCTTTCCCCCTCCCCCCTTTTTTTCCCCACAAATTTTTCATGTGGGCCATGCTTCTACACATCTGCTTGATGTAGCATGTGTCAATGTGTGTAGCTGGGGAGGTGAATATAAAATTGGATCCCATTCAGAAAGTGGGACAGGAAACATGGGGGCCATTATCTGTTGTAGGGGTTGTTGAAATGCTGAATCTCTGGCTGCTTGATCTGCTTTTCTATTTCCTCTAGCCACTCGGGAGTCTCCCTTTTGATGGCCCCTACAGTGTATCACTGCAACTTCAGAGGGGGCCCACACTGCCTCTAACAGTTCTAGTATTTCTGTTCCATATTTGATGCTATTCCCTCCAGATGTAATAAGTCCTCTCTCCTTATACAGGGCCCCATGTGCATGAAGGGTCAGGATAGCATATGGATCGTTTTAGTCCTGCAGCCAGTTGTAGTGCTCTGGTTAGTGCAATCAGTTCTGCTTTCTGTGCTGAGGTCCCCTGCAATAAGGTTTCTGTCTCTATTACTGCTTCCAGTGTGACAACTGCATAGCCTGCATAGCGGACTCCTTCCTTTACAAAACTGCTACCGTCAGTGAAGTACTCGACGTCTGGCTTTTCCAAGGGGCTGTCTTTCAAGTCTGGTCGGCTGGCATATACTTTATCTATTATCTGGAGACAGTCATGTGTTAGGGGCTTGTGACGGACCTCGTACCCAAGATGTCCGCCGTAAATGCTTCCTCTGTCCGGTACCATACAATCCAAGACCCCTTAGCTCACCCAGTCACCAGACAACACCAGTGTAGGGTACATCAGGAATTCTACTTTATTTGACATGTCACACACATATATACAGCCAGATGACTCACACCTAACCTAATTAGCATGAGCTAATTATCTTAATCAACACTGGACTCCTTCATTCAATTGCAGGGTTAATTAGCACACACAACAATAGGTGAAACACTCCTAAAAGCCAGACTATATTCATTTACACACAGACAGGCTGACTGGAGTTCATGACATTAGCATCTCTTGCTAATATGCCAAATACACATACAGAGTCTCTGTCCTGGGGGCCAGCATGGACCCGAATCCAAGTAACACCAGCTCTGGGGTCCCAGGCTTGCAACTCAAAGAGCACCGTTCCCCCAAATGCCCATAATCACAAGGTAATAGTCTCGCATTCAGTCCCATCCAACAGCCTGTGTCCCGGCTAGGTCTGTCACATTTCTCCCCTTTCAGCAGGAGACTAACACAGGAGGAGACCCCAGACGGGTTGACTCCGAAGTTAGTCCATAGTTCCAGGCCTCTAATGCCTGTACCCACACAGTACCCCAAACAAATTGTTCCAAACAGAGCACGACTCACCCAGCCAACCTCTGCCTCTCTCATAGAACATATCCGCCACTGGGGAGAGGACTGGACTGGCCCTTCTCCCTGGAGTCTTTTCAGCCGCTGGAGAGAAGACAGGGTGACTGGGCTCACTCCATCATGCTGTTGGGGATCTGGGCCGACAGCCCAGCATCCCTGGGGTATACAAGTGGAGACTGAAGTCCCATCCACCAATATCAGCTCCATCTGCAGTTGTGAAGTGCAGATTGCATTCTCTCCTTGGGTCCTGATCTGCTGCTCAGGAGTGACCATCACCTCCTCACCCTGGGCCTCCAGAACTGCCACAGGTGTGGGGCAGAGGTCTTGGACCCTCTGTCCAGTTGTCAGCACTTTAGCTGGGTTGGTGTCATCATTCTGGGGCGCCGTCTGCTGCTGGACAGTGTGACCTATTGCCCCAGCTTCCTGAAGCTGTGGAGACATTGTAGGTGCTAGGCAGAGGCTAGCGGCGCTCTGCCCTGTTGCCAGTGATTCGGCTGGGAGTAGCAGCTTTACTACCTCAGCTTGTCGCTGGAGAGAGGGGCCAACTACCCCGGCTCCCTGGAACTCCACAGTTGTTGCTGGTGCTGGACAGAGGTGGGTAGCACTCTGCCCTGTTGCCAGCACTTCTGCTGGGGACTCCACATCCTCCGCTCTGGTTAACCGTTGGGGCAGGAGGCTGGCTTCCTTTTCCATTCCCTCATCTGGCTGCTGGGACAACATGTCTCTGGTATTGTCTCCCAGGTGCACAAATCTTTGCTGGGGAGGAAAGATCACTTTCTCCACCCTGGCCAACTGTTGGGGAGGGACGACAAACACCTCCTCTCCCTTCTCCCCCTGTATCTGCTGCTGGGAAGTGATTGCCACCTTCTCACCCTGAGCCTCCATAACTGCCACCGGTGGGGGGCAGAGGTCTTGGACCCTCTGTCCGGTGACCAGCGCTTCAGCTGGGGAAGTTCCTTGTAACTCCACGGATACTGCTGTTGGTGCTGGGCAGAGCTCAGTGAAGTTTGGCCCTAATACCAGCTCTTCTGATGGAGGCTCATCAGGTTGTTTTTCCTCAGCAGAAAAGTCTAATAAATCCCCTGTCTCTACAACTGATGTCTGGGGATAGAGGTTCACCATCTGTCCATGGAACCTAGAAGATGCCATCAGTGCTGGGCAGAGGTTAGCAGAGCTCTGCCCTGTTGTCAGTGCTTCAGCTTTGGGGATGGCTATCTCCAGATTTTCCACTGCCGATTCTCTGGCATGCTGCTGGTCAGGCATATTCCTCCATCCAACCTCGTCTTGTGCAGTAACAGGTTTGTCCAGGTCAGTCAGCACTTGCTGCATCCGCCATAAGACCTCCACGTCCATAGCTGCGGGGGCAGGTGGGCAAAGCACTCTGTTACTATGCCACATTGCTGACTCTTCAGCCAGGATTTCAGAGCTGTCTGCTGGTATTTCCTGATAGTCCCAGGCAAAGGGAGCCCAGCCCTGCTGCTGAGCAGAGTCTAGCAGCTGTATGTAGGCGATCTCCAGCTCCCATTCCTGAGCGGTCAGGAACTCCAAATCTTCCTGTGCCCAGAGCACTTCCCAGACGTTCAATCTTTGCTCTCTGTGCTCCATTATTTCCTCCAAACGCCACTCCAGATCACTCCCAAAGTCGGGGTCCTCGGACAGCCTCCAGTACAACAATCCCAGGCCATTATAATCAAAGCCTTCTGTGGGCCTGTCATCCGCTGTCCACGGGCACACTTGGGCTACATACCACCGGAGGGCTCTGTAGCTCTTGTCCAAACGCATTTCTGCCCGGATCAGCCTGCTTAACTCAGCTGTCCACTCCTGCTTCGGTTTTTCCCCCAATAACAGCATTCGTACTTCATACTGCGACCAGTACCTTACATGGATGGAGGGGAGAACTTTTCCCTGGTGTCGCTGCTCACAGGCTAGCGCTTCTTTCCAGAGTTGTAGGCGGACAGAATCATACCATCCCAGCAGGACCTGCACCGATACTGATCCTCTATGCTGTATCCGCATCTCTCGCAACCTCCTTCCGAATTCTTCTTCCATGACGACGTATCTGTACCTCTGCTATCCGGGCCTTGGATCCAGGTGATGGTTTGGATGTGTTCACGACAAGGAAGCACAATCCCACCGCTGCCAGCCAATTGTGACGGACCTCGTACCCAAGATGTCCGCCGTAAATGCTTCCTCTGTCCGGTACCATACAATCCAAGACCCCTTAGCTCACCCAGTCACCAGACAACACCAGTGTAGGGTACATCAGGAATTCTACTTTATTTGACATGTCACACACATATATACAGCCAGATGACTCACACCTAACCTAATTAGCATGAGCTAATTATCTTAATCAACACTGGACTCCTTCATTCAATTGCAGGGTTAATTAGCACACACAACAATAGGTGAAACACTCCTAAAAGCCAGACTATATTCATTTACACACAGACAGGCTGACTGGAGTTCATGACATTAGCATCTCTTGCTAATATGCCAAATACACATACAGAGTCTCTGTCCTGGGGGCCAGCATGGACCCGAATCCAAGTAACACCAGCTCTGGGGTCCCAGGCTTGCAGCTCAAAGAGCACCGTTCCCCCAAATGCCAGGGCCCATAATCACAAGGTAATAGGCTCGCATTCAGTCCCCTCCAACAGCCTGTGTCCCAGCTAGGTCTGTCACAGGGCTCTTGTGAGGTGGGGAGCAGAGTGGCTGGGTTTAAGGTGTTAACAGTCTCTATGTGGATTTGAGGATTTTCACACAGCATAGCTTGGTATTTAACCATTCGGCTGTTTGTGAACCAGTGATTTCCCTTGTAATCCATTAATTCTTGTACTTTGTGTGGGACCCAGACATAAGTTTCCTGACCCAATGACAACTTGTCAGCCTCGGCCACAAGGAGGGCTGTTGCTGCGATGGCCCGCAGGCAGGATGGCCAACCCTGAGCTACAGTGTCCAGTTGTTTTAAAAGATATGCTACAGGGCGCTGCCGCAATCCTAAGTATTGTGTCAGGACTCCTACTGCTATCCCTTGTTTTTCACTGACATACAAGAAGAAAACCTTTTGGCTGTTCGGCAGGCCTAGCACGGGGGCCTGCATTAGGGAAACCTTAATGTCTCGGAATGCTCTGTTTTGCTGTTCTCCCCATTGAAATGGTTCCTTTTATTCCCCCTTTGTGGATTCATAGAGGCGTCTAACTTTTGTGGTAAAGTCCGGTATCCAGATTCGGCAAAATCCTGCTGCCCCCAGGAATTCAGATACTTGCCGTCCGGTAGTCGGGGTGGGGATCTGACAAACAGTTCATAGTGTAGGAATTTGTTTAAGTACTCTTGTATTCCTACTAGGGCTTCTCAAGGGACTGGGTACTGTTTCAGGCTGACTGGAGTGGCTCCTGATTTTAATTCAATAAGGATTGGGGAAAATCCTGGTGGGTTGTCTTCCGCCCATAGTCCCGGGACGTCTTGCAGTATGCAGGCTTCAGAGGGATGGGGCGATTTTAGGATAGCCTATCCGTCAGATTGGAAGTATATATATGCTCTGAGTTTAGCAAGTAAGTCTCTACCCAGCAAGGGACTATGGCAATCCGGCATGTACAGGAACTGATGTTGGACTTGATGCCCCCCCCCCCCAAACTACAAAGTCTTTCTGTTAAGAAGGGTCTTTTGAATTTATACTTCTGCGCTGCTTGGTTAATTCTGTGTCTCTTCTCAGTATTAAAAAGGGTCAATAAAAGTTGCTGACAGTCAGACCAATGAATTATTGACCGGAGCAAATCTGTCATGGCTTGAGGCTTCTCAGAGTAGGCATGGTTAAGAGTCTTCCAGTTCAGTAAATCTGTTGTGGTAAAAGGGGTATAAACTAGGGTCCAATGTCCCCCCACCACCTGTTCTCGTAGGGGCATTTGCAGAGGTATGTTGAAAGATGGGGCAAGGGTCCAGCCATTTGCATCAGGATTTTCTCGTAGTGGAAGTGGACACTTGATTGGGGGGCCTATTTGCTACTACTGAGTTCCCTATTTCTGTCCTGCCTATATCAAGAGTGTTACGGTTAGGAGTATTAATAGGAGTATATTTACTGAGATCAGGCATTGACACACTTACTGAATCTGATGTAGGTGAACAATAACTCGAGTCCTCTTGTCTACTGGACAGGGCATTTGGGCATGGCTCAGACCTGTATCTGTCTGAGGCTCATTCCTTTACATATAGGGGGGGGGGGGGGGGCTGATCTGTCTCTTCGGGTTGAGAATATATGTGCTTTGTTTGTTTTGTCGGGGGTACTACTCTTGTCATAACCATAATTCTGCACTGTTCCTCTTTTGCAGCTTGTATCCACCTTGTTCTCTATCTATAACCTTCCTCCAACAGTGTATATATGGGATCTGGTCATGTTTCTGTGAGTCTGACCTAATATTCTCAAATAATCGGTCAATGGTCTCTAAGTCAAAGGTTCCCTGCGGGGGCCACCGCGTTCCATAGTGGGGCCAATCTTTCTCACACAATGTTATCAATTTCTCAGGGCTAAATTTTTAAGTTGCAGCCCTTAGAAAATCCCTTCCTGAAGTTGGAGATCATGAACTGGAGGGGAGATTTAACGCTATGTTTCCCACCCATACTTGTAACCTAGAGACACCAAGACAGACACAGAAGGTAGGGTAAACGATGAGAATTTAGTAAGGGGTCTGAACCCTCGACACAGAGAGACAATAGACAGTGCTTCCCTCGGTCAGTGGCCTGGACGCAGTCTCCTGGCCAGGAACCGCACTTAGAGGTGGTCCACTATCGCCACACCACAAAAGTGATGTCTCATACACACATCAATCACACCAGACACTCCCACCCAAAAATTACTGACTGACTGGCTGAGGATTTGTCCAAAAGATGCACAATCATCTGGATGGACATTCCTCCTGACTGACTGGCTGAGGATTTGTACGAAAGATGCACAATCATCTGGACGGACATTCCTCCTGACCAGGGGCGGACTGAATACTCATGGGGCCCCCAGGCAATCAGAGATTATGGGGCCACACAGTATACACTGTTATGAATTTATGAAGAAATATATTTACTATTCAATGACAGAAATGTATAATGTCAAAAAGACACGTGAACTGTGAGGTCACCATAATTGACCTTTCGAAAACCTCTAAGACACAGGAAACTCATGTATTCTAAATTACTACAACCATTCTATTCAAGGGGTTTTTACAAGCCTGTATTGAAGCCAAAAAGAGAACAGGAACAATGGTAGCCTTTGTCACCAAACACAAGGTGTGTACTTATTTTTGTTGATTAGTTTGAGAAGTCCAAATTTATGAGGTGTCATCACTTGGAGGTGGTCCTGACTGGGAAGAATCCTTTGTGCTGAAGTAAAGACTGTTTGGACAATTTACAACCATCAATACAAAAATCCTAAAGCCAAGAAGTCTGTATTGTCCTCACTTCTCATAAGACAATGACTAGGACACCAAGTGAAGTTTGTTTTTCAACAGGACAAATAATGAGAATAAACATGAGATTGTTCACCCGAATGTCTAAAGTCCATTTCAAAACATGATTTTAAAAATAGAGGCAAACCGACCTATGTTAAAAAAATATATATATATATATATATATATATATATATATATATATATATATATATATATATATATATATATATATATTCAGAAGACAGTGAATATAAATCATTCAGAATATCTGTGAGATGCGTAGGTCACAAAAGAAAACTATGAGTTAGTATCTGATGAGTTGATGAAATCGGTTATAAAGAAAACATAATAAATAAAGGGTGATTATTAATAGAATTGTTTTAGGAACAAATTAGTATTAAGATATATATATGATTATGCTATGAATATATCAGAATTTAACTATGCTAGATAAACGAATATTGATTGGATACCCAAATTATACAGGTATCCAGATAGATAAAAACTGTATGTGATGTTGATTAATATATATATATATATATATACACACATATAACTTGTGTCCTTTTTAAATGGACTAAATGTTTACAGATATACAATGATATGCATATATATCACCATTTTTATGCAAAGTGATTGATCAATAATTATGCTAAGCGTATTTGATAGTATGGGGTTAGTAGAATTCCCAAATATTAAAGATATAGTTATTTTCCACTAAAGTAAAATATACAGTATAAAATAAAATATATTACTTTACAGAGCAGCCCCAAAACACATGTGAGACCCCTGGTGGTTGAAGGCGCAATTACATTTACAACAGTTAGGCCTATAGGAAAGAGACACATATCTTTTGGGCTGAACATATTACAAATTTTATGATCTTATTGTGTGAGAGGATATTTAAGAAGCTAGATAGATAGTGAGAAGGACAGCTCAGGGGAACCTGAGAGCTCAGGGACACACCCTGGGGAAGGGACACTGGGAGAGAAACATCTTCCCAGATAGACTGACAGCCATGCCTGGAAATATACTTTAACCTCCAAGGAGATTCCTGAACCCGGTAGCTATCTTAAATCCAGACTAATAGCCATTTTGGAATGGGTAAATATAACATGTCGATTTTATCTGTATGTTCTCTTAATTATTGATGTATTGAATATTCTAATATTGATAATCATTCTCCAGAATCAATAATCGCCTTTTCATAGATTTTTCTCTAATATTCAATTTTTATTATATATTACTTTTTGCATAGTTGCTTTTTATTGACAAACAAATGTCTAAAGTATTTCGCATTGTTCAACGTTGCTTACCTGCAGCATAGCAACGGCTGGGTGTGTGAAATACAGACATTATGTTAAATTGTCAAGTATAAGGTTATTGATTCTACTGAAGAAGTTATCATGGTGATATTGTGTCCAAGGTACTATGCCCATTTTGAGGGTATTTCCATTAATTGTCAAATGTTCAAGTAATGCAATCTGTATTTTAATTTCATGTAAATATTTGTTTTCTGTCAACCAATAAATGTGACTATTAAGTATGATCACTCGTCTCCGTGAACAAGTTTCGCATATATAGACTGTGTCCTATAGATTGATCTTGTATCTTAAAAATATCTTCGTTAAAAATTACTTAATAAAAATGTGCGGGAAACTTTCCTTAAAAAAGCACAACATATTAAATGGAGGCACTGCGTGAGATAACGTCGATATTTTGTACAGGATCAGTCATAGTTACGGTGGTGACAGAAATAATATTTTGCATGAAATTATTAATTATTAACTTTTTAAAAAAAATATTTTTGCCAAGAAAAATGTCTGGTCAAAGTGAATTTTATGTTGATAGGGATTATCAAGAGTCAGCCCTTAGTGGTAATATGAGTACTCAGACAAATTTGATACAAGTACAGGAAATGTTGGATATGTTTTCAAAAATTAACATGACAAATCATGCCGAAAAAAGTTTGTCTAACGAGACTAGTCTAGAAGCAGGCATTGAAGACCTTATAAACCACGCCCGTCAGTTAATAAAAGACGTGTGGAACGTAGAAGGTCAAAGCTATGAACTCACAGACAGCTCCTCTGAGACAAAGGAAATAGAAAGGCCTGATCCCATGCATTTTGAATTAAGCGATAACCTGATGTATCTTTATAGTGAGTTTAAAAGTCAATATACCCAACAGGAGAGTGATATCTTAGAACCCCAGTCCCATTTAATAGAAGGGGAATATGAGCCCACTAAAAACCTAAATGAAATTAATGACAAGGCAGATTGTTATGATGAATCTACAGTGACAATGATGAAATATGAAATAAAACAGATGCAAAATAATGCAATAACAATGCTGGAAGAATGTCACCAATTAGGTAAAGAGTGTAAACAATTAAGAGAGAAGGAGAGTTTTCTGCAGGAAAACGAGTCTCCTGACGAAAGTTGCAGAGTAATAGGCAGTGGAAATTTAGAAAGTTGCCGAGTAATAGGCAGTGGAAATTTAAAAAGTTGCAGAGTAATATGCAGTGGCAATTTAAAAGAAGAAACAAATCAGCTTAGGTCAGGACAGGAATCCCTAATTAAGCAACAAGAAGAATTAAAAGAACAAGGGAAGTTTATGCCCCAGAATAATGCTCAGATGCTTAACCCTGAAAGTATAGAATCTGATAATACTCCAAAATTTGACTCTCAACCTAAAGTTTGGGAGTTACATAATGAAGAAGAATTAGAAAAAGTAACCATATTCTACCCCAAGCCAACTGTAGAGCAAAGGGGGGTAAAAATTGAACCACCACATGAAAGTAGGTCTAATCAGTTTTCTTTGGGATCAGAGAAAACTACAGGCACCCCTAAACAGGACGCCTCAGAAATAATAGAATTTTTAAAAGATGCTGTCCCAGTGTTTAAGGAAGAGGGATCCGTGTGCATTATTGACCACATTGAGGCCTATGAAAATGCTTTATCAGCTTTAGGCCTAAATGATGACCAATCTAGGATTAATTTCTTACCGTGGGTATTTGAAACCAAACACCGTCCATTTTGCGAAGATTTAAAAAGTCTGTTGGGTACTGCCTGGCAAGAAATTAAAAACGGCTGTCATCTAGAATTTGTCCCGCACAAAAATGTTAATGCGGCTAGCGCGGATATACACAATATCACATGTACCAATAATGAAAGCCCCTTTGAATTTATGGCTGTGCTCAAAAGTGATGACCACTTAGCAGAAAAGGAGCCAGGTTATGATAAACTTGGGTTCAAACCCATGTTCTTCGAGGCCCCGCCTACCCACGTAAAAGTAAATTTAGCGAAAGATTACAAAGGGGGGTGTTCACTGGAGTCTTTGGTAAAAGAGAGTAACAATTTGTACTCTATCCAACAGACTGGTGAAAACAATGGAAGGCCTGAAAGCCCTATAATGAAATTTGTGGATGAATTTTATGTATCTCCTCAATCATTACAGTCCAAAACCAAGAAAAAGAGATACGCTGATATAGTCAGAGGAGAGATGCTACCGAGTTTCCCCAGTGGGAAACCAATGTCCCCACCCATCAGAAGGGGGGAGCAGAGAGTACCCTTTAGAGGGGAAGTTCAAAGACCACCTCAGGAGTCTCATCCAAAGGATCCAGACCCGAGGTTTAGGAGAAACTATAGGGTATACCTCCAACGGGTCAGATTTAAACCTAAGGGTAGACACCCTCACCTTTACCGGTGTAATTGGCTTCGGGGGCCTACACGGGTAAATAGGGAGAAACTACAGGGTAGGACACCTCAAAATCCCCAGAACAATAGGGAACAACTAAGGCCCAGACAACTATCCCAAAATCAAGACAATGTTTCTGATGGGGATATGTCTGATCAAACTGAGCCAGTAGTCCCCAGAAAGTACAGAAACCGGGTCCCACAACCCAATTCTGATCAGTTTATAAGCAATATGGAAACCAAAATAGACAAAATTACGGATATGTCACACTGTTTGAATAAGTACTGAATGCATGTACTCAAGCGCTACTATGAATTTAAAAATCCGAGATGCAACCGATATTTAAGATAACCAAATGATGTAGCTGCAAACCCATATAATAGTGTTCCCACACGTAAAATAAGTTAAAGACAAGTACACATTTTTGTGTAATAGGTGCGCTTAAATCAACCTTAAAAACTTAATAGATTGTTTAAAATAAGTTATTTAGGAGACCTCTGCGCAAAACGTGAATAATATGTGATATATGAATACGTGATAAAATAAATAAAACAGTGTTAAGTGTATTAAAACTTCCTTCAAAAGGTGAATTTGCTGAGGTATAGATGGCCGCAGTGCGCATAAACCTCATACAATATATGGTTTGATAATCCGTGCAAACCAAAGCTTGGTAAAATTAGGAACAGATATATAGGATCTAAAATGTTGAACTTTCTATAGTACACCGGCAAATGGTGTGGACCAGTTGGTTACTTTAGTTCAGTGTGTTGTGCCAATTTGTGAAATAAATAAATAGATTGACTTAATTGATTGAATAGATTAAAAACCACGAGTGTATCAATGGTTTCATTACTAAAATGAACATGAATAGAAATTCTTCAAGGGGCAAATCATGTGGCCAGCCAAGGGCCACAGAGCCTTTTAAGCGCCTATGTTAAAATAAATCAGAGGAATGCACTGAATAAAGATATAGGAAGCAGAGGTTCTAACACTATGTTTCTCCCAGGTCACAATAATGAGGATCCTGAAATCCCTTCCGGGGGATTGTGGTTGTTAGATATTAATTATTCTCCTATTTTTCAGTGGTCCATTCATTCCTCTGACATAAACAGGTCGCTCCAAACAGCCTAAATTCAAGAAGTCGACGAAGACGGTAATTCCAGAGGAAGACCGAATCCTAAAGACATTAATATCAGGAGGCCTAAATGGTTTGATATTTTGGTAAAAGATGAGGAGTCACCCGCATAAGGTAGTTTGATTGCCTCAAATGAGTTATATTGACACCCCAAAGGGGGGAGAATTTATTTGTTTTATTCCTCACAAGTAGAAGGTTGACTATGATGTCAAATATCTTATTACTGACAGTGAGTTGTCACTCACATGTCAAACTGAAATGCTTTTATTGTTATTCCAGAACCGCTATAATTAAGCTAAAAAAGAAAAATGGTTCTGAAGAACATAAGTCAATCATAAATGTCTGGTATCCACAGCTATTAATAAATGTCCTCATAAAAAATGAGCCCTGGAGCTTGGTCTCCCATAGCAAATGTGTCATACATTGTCTTTATATCCAAAGTGTTCAGTTAAAGGACTGATAACACAATGGGAAAGAGGGGGGCTCTGAGGAAGCCCAGGATACCTGCTTGACAGGGATATCTCAAACATAAATCATATAAAAAGAAAAAGGACATATATGTTTTTCTCATGGAATCCATTTTCCTTTACAGAACCAATATGTCCATGAGCCGGTCAACAGAACCGAGAGTCCAACATGTGTGAAACATCCAGAGAAGGAACCGTATGTGGAATCCAGGGACATCATTGATGGCCAGTCTACAGGGACAAAACCCACCAGGACAGCCAAGAACCAACAGGTGCCCGGAGTGATCCATTTCCCGCCAAAGAACGGATGACGGCCCTGAGATGCACACATCGATCACAAACCCATTTTTGTTTTCAAAAAAAAAAAAAAAATTACGCCCATCTGCAGGTGTCTCTACCTTCTAAATATATCCACAATCCGGATCCATTTTCACAACTCGACTTACAAGGCCCAAACGAAGCCATATTTCTTCAACAAGTTGCATTGGGAAAATCTGTCAGATGACTTCCGGCAACCGACAAATTTCCAAGGGGGGCTTTGTTATGAATTTATGAAGAAATATATTTACTATTCAATGACAGAAATGTATAATGTCAAAAAGACACGTGAACTGTGAGGTCACCATAATTGACCTTTCGAAAACCTCTAAGACACAGGAAACTCATGTATTCTAAATTACTACAACCATTCTATTCAAGGGGTTTTTACAAGCCTGTATTGAAGCCAAAAAGAGAACAGGAACAATGGTAGCCTTTGTCACCAAACACAAGGTGTGTACTTATTTTTGTTGATTAGTTTGAGAAGTCCAAATTTATGAGGTGTCATCACTTGGAGGTGGTCCTGACTGGGAAGAATCCTTTGTGCTGAAGTAAAGACTGTTTGGACAATTTACAACCATCAATACAAAAATCCTAAAGCCAAGAAGTCTGTATTGTCCTCACTTCTCATAAGACAATGACTAGGACACCAAGTGAAGTTTGTTTTTCAACAGGACAAATAATGAGAATAAACATGAGATTGTTCACCCGAATGTCTAAAGTCCATTTCAAAACATGATTTTAAAAATAGAGGCAAACCGACCTATGTTAAAAAAATATATATATATATATATATATATATATATATATATATATATTCAGAAGACAGTGAATATAAATCATTCAGAATATCTGTGAGATGCGTAGGTCACAAAAGAAAACTATGAGTTAGTATCTGATGAGTTGATGAAATCGGTTATAAAGAAAACATAATAAATAAAGGGTGATTATTAATAGAATTGTTTTAGGAACAAATTAATATTAAGATATATATATGATTATGCTATGAATATATCAGAATTTAACTATGCTAGATAAACGAATATTGATTGGATACCCAAATTATACAGGTATCCAGATAGATAAAAACTGTATGTGATGTTGATTAATATATATATATATATATATATATACACACATATAACTTGTGTCCTTTTTAAATGGACTAAATGTTTACAGATATACAATGATATGCATATATATCACCATTTTTATGCAAAGTGATTGATCAATAATTATGCTAAGCGTATTTGATAGTATGGGGTTAGTAGAATTCCCAAATATTAAAGATATAGTTATTTTCCACTAAAGTAAAATATACAGTATAAAATAAAATATATTACTTTACAGAGCAGCCCCAAAACACATGTGAGACCCCTGGTGGTTGAAGGCGCAATTACATTTACAACAGTTAGGCCTATAGGAAAGAGACACATATCTTTTGGGCTGAACATATTACAAATCTTATGATCTTATTGTGTGAGAGGATATTTAAGAAGCTAGATAGATAGTGAGAAGGACAGCTCAGGGGAACCTGAGAGCTCAGGGACACACCCTGGGGAAGGGACACTGGGAGAGAAACATCTTCCCAGATAGACTGACAGCCATGCCTGGAAATATACTTTAACCTCCAAGGAGATTCCTGAACCCGGTAGCTATCTTAAATCCAGACTAATAGCCATTTTGGAATGGGTAAATATAACATGTCGATTTTATCTGTATGTTCTCTTAATTATTGATGTATTGAATATTCTAATATTGATAATCATTCTCCAGAATCAATAATCGCCTTTTCATAGATTTTTCTCTAATATTCAATTTTTATTATATATTACTTTTTGCATAGTTGCTTTTTATTGACAAACAAATGTCTAAAGTATTTCGCATTGTTCAACGTTGCTTACCTGCAGCATAGCAACGGCTGGGTGTGTGAAATACAGACATTATGTTAAATTGTCAAGTATAAGGTTATTGATTCTACTGAAGAAGTTATCATGGTGATATTGTGTCCAAGGTACTACGCCCATTTTGAGGGTATTTCCATTAATTGTCAAATGTTCAAGTAATGCAATCTGTATTTT
Source organism: Lithobates sylvaticus (assembly GCA_028564925.1). Classification (NCBI taxonomy): domain Eukaryota; kingdom Metazoa; phylum Chordata; class Amphibia; order Anura; family Ranidae; genus Lithobates; species Lithobates sylvaticus. Next base: position 269,017,472 of record CM053031.1, read on the forward strand.
AATTTCATGTAAATATTTGTTTTCTGTCAACCAATAAATGTGACTATTAAGTATGATCACTCGTCTCCGTGAACAAGTTTCGCATATATAGACTGTGTCCTATAGATTGATCTTGTATCTTAAAAATATCTTCGTTAAAAATTACTTAATAAAAATGTGTGGGAAACTTTCCTTAAAAAAGCACAACAACACACACACAGTATACAATCACACAGTATACACATACATGTACACATGGTATACACAGACGGTAAGGGACATTTCAGAGACAGATGTAAAAAAACACAGATTTTTACATACTGTCCCTGATTTTACTGAGGCTGGCAACCCTGATGGGGCCCCCTAGTGGCCGGGGGCCCTCGGGCAGTGCCCAAGTGGCCTAATGGTCAGTTCACCCCTGCTCCTGACTGACTGACTGGCTGAGGATTTGCCCGAAAGATGCACAATCATCTGGATGGACGTTCCTCTCGGTAGGTGATCAAGCATCCCTTCTCTCAATCCGTCGAGAGTCTGGCTGGCTGTCTGACTGTTATCCAAAATCAAAACTAAAAGGCTCTTACCTGTTCCTGTTGGAGCTCCAACTATCTATTTCTCAGGTTTCCAGGTCCTTTTGACGCTACCAAGGTCGTCCACAGCAGGCCACCAAATGGGACACAGCGCAGTCTCCTATATAACAGTTCTAGAAGGCGCTTTTTGAGACTACGATATAGTCCACAGGGCTGGCCCCTCGGACCACTCCTTGGGTAGGTCCGGGTGGAAAACAGTGCCACCTACCTCAACAGGTCACACCGATATTTCCCCCTCACGGCCAAATGCACCAAATGATGTAGCAGTTGGAATATCGGTAAATGACTTTTGCTGGACACAGGACTCATTTAAGGGAATTTTATTCCACTTTGGCCAAAGCGGGCACGACACCTGACAGACTCTCGTCTGAAGAAGTTCAAGTGTGCCCAATTACAGCTTACACAGTGTATATATCATTTCAGCATATTTGCGTCACAAGCGAACAGGCGATATATTTCCATTATACATTACATTTAACCTTTAACAACCAACCTACTTTCTGGATGCAAAGTATTTTAGCAAAGCATACACTTTGTACTCTTGCAAAAGTTTGCAGGTAGCTTTTGCGGTTACCTTATCTATCTTGTTGATCAGCTAACATACTATAATGCAGCAAACAAAAGCTTAACAGATGACTCGGATGGGAGGGGGGAGTAACTGAGTGAGTTCAGTGTCTCGACAAAAATGTTCTCGACATGTGCAGAAATGAATTCTAGCTGAAACTCAAAATCAGTCTTACCACACACCTAACTATGGCCACATAAACTGACCTTCGTTGCCACTTCAATGCCTTTCTCTTCTTTCCATCTGACCCTTCACTCATTGAGGACAAAAAAAAAAAAAACAGTAAAGGAAGAAGAATGCATATCTTATTGTCAGCCAAGCGGAACTGGCCTACTTGTTAAAACATGCCGATACAGTATGTGTGTAGGACAAAAATCTCATCTGACACCGTTAGAAAACCTTTATTATAAATCATTATAGGCTTTAAACTACAAACATTTCTTTACAAACTAATCTTGTTCTATAAAAAGAGACCCCCGCCCCCCTGCTCTCAGTACATTAGAAATCCCCATAGCAAATCCTGTTAGACAGTATGCAGCTGTTGTGTCTCTTGCATGCTTTACTGATGACACATTTCAAGAGTGGACCCTCTTCATCAGAGCTTCAGAGGAAGATATGTGTGCAGGGCTGGTTGATCTAAGTAATGATCTTCAGCTTTAATGTAGGAGGGGCATTACAGTTGTCATAGAAACTTCTAATGACATGCTTTTCCCACATTTTGGGTGGGGATGAGCTGATGGTTTGGATGGAACTTTGGCTTTTCGAGTGTTTAGACGTACAGTATACATGAATTTTAGCCTGTTTGGTCCCGTTCTCGGTTCTGTTCTAACAGTTCTATATATGAAATCTTCCTGCTGTTACTGGTTACTGCTTCCCTGTATTACTGGTTACTGCTTCCCTGTATTACTGGTTACTGCTTCCCTGTATTACTGGTTACTGCTTCCCTGTATTACTGGTTACTGCTTCCCTGTATTACTGGTTACTGCTTCCCTGTATTACTGGTTACTGCTTCCCTGTATTACTGGTTACTGCTTCCCTGTATTACTGGCTACTGCTTCCCTGTATTACTGGTTACTGCTTCCCTCTATTACTGGTTACTGCTTCCCTCTATTACTGGTTACTGCTTCCCTCTATTACTGGTTACTGCTTCCCTGTATTACTGGTTACTGCTTCCCTGTATTACTGGTTACTGCTTCCCTGTATTACTGGTTACTGCTTCCCTGTATTACTGGCTACTGCTTCCCTATATTACTGGTTACTGCTTCCCTCTATTACTGGTTACTGCTTCCCTCTATTACTGGTTACTGCTTCCCTGTATTACTGGCTACTGCTTCCCTCTATTACTGGTTACTGCTTCCATGTATTACTGGTTACTGCTTCCCTGTATTACTGGTTACTGCTTCCCTGTATTACTGGTTACTGCTTCCCTGTATTACTGGTTACTGCTTCCCTATATTACTGGTTACTGCTTCCCTGTATTACTGGTTACTGCTTCCCTCTATTACTGGTTACTGCTTCCCTGTATTACTGGTTACTGCTTCCCTGTATTACTGGTTACTGCTTCCCTCTATTACTGGTTACTGCTTCCCTGTATTACTGGTTACTGCTTCCCTGTATTACTGGTTACTGCTTCCCTCTATTACTGGTTACTGCTTCCCTGTATTACTGGTTACTGCTTCCCTGTATTACTGGTTACTGCTTCCCTATATTACTGGTTACTGCTTCCCTGTATTACTGGTTACTGCTTCCCTCTATTACTGGTTACTGCTTCCCTGTATTACTGGTTACTGCTTCCCTGTATTACTGGTTACTGCTTCCCTCTATTACTGGTTACTGCTTCCCTGTATTACTGGTTACTGCTTCCCTGTATTACTGGTTACTGCTTCCCTCTATTACTGGTTACTGCTTCCCTGTATTACTGGTTACTGCTTCCCTGTATTACTGGTTACTGCTTCCCTATATTACTGGTTACTGCTTCCCTGTATTACTGGTTACTGCTTCCCTATATTACTGGTTACTGCTTCCCTGTATTACTGGTTACTGCTTCCCTGTATTACTGGTTACTGCTTCCCTCTATTACTGGATACTGCTTCCCTGTATTACTGGTTACTGCTTCCCTCTATTACTGGTTACTGCTTCCCTGTATTACTGGTTACTGCTTCCCTGTATTACTGGTTACTGCTTCCCTCTATTACTGGTTACTGCTTCCCTGTATTACTGGTTACTGCTTCCCTGTATTACTGGTTACTGCTTCCCTGTATTACTGGTTACTGCTTCCCTGTATTACTGGTTACTGCTTCCCTGTATTACTGGTTACTGCTTCCCTCTATTACTGGTTACTGCTTCCCTCTATTACTGGTTACTGCTTCCCTCTATTACTGGTTACTGCTTGCACCACCCAAAGTCCCAGGGAACCACTGAAGACACAAGTAGTTCCTGCCCCTTTTTTTAAATGGCCATGGCCATATTTTGGTCAAGGATGCCAACATCCCAGAAAGCAAACAATTGTAATGGAAAAAGGAAAACCCGCAGCTCCGGGTGAGATAAGGAAGCCTAATGATCCAGCAGGTGCTCACCTTGGCTCGCCTCCGCACACAATGAAATTAGAAGCAATGGCCACATCATCACTTTATTTGGACATCCCAAAAATTACAGGTATCAGTATGCTGGGTAGATGCATTTCACACACTTCACGTGCGCTTAGGCAAACAATTGTGCTGAAAGTTTGAAAATGACTTGCTAAGCTATTGCTAGACTTGCCAGGCTACACAAGTTTATTACACAATTTCAGGAAGTCCGCATTGCATGACTCCAGATCAACTTTCTTTGCAAACATTCGGCAAGTCTGCAACTTTGCTCTTGCTAGAGACTTGTCACTCAAATTTGCTACAAATTGGAAAAGTGTCAACTAGAACTTGTGCTTCAAGTGCTCTGCAAGTGTACAACCTGCCAATGAAAATGTGCAGCAAGTTAACAGACTAATGCCACGTACACACGGTCGGAATTTCCGACAACAAATGTTCGATGTGAGCTTGTTGTCGGAAATTCCGACTGTGTGTATGCTCCATCAAACCTTTGCTCTCAGAATTTCTGACAACAAATGTTTGAGAGCTGGTTCTCAAATTTTCGGACAACAAAACTTGTTGTCAGATATTCCGAGCGTATGTACACAATTCCGACGCACAAAGTTCCACGCATGCTCGGAATCAAGCAGAAGAGCCGCACTGGCTATTGAACTTAATTTTTCTCGGCTCGTCGTATGTCTTGTACGTCACTGCGTTCTTGATGTTCGGAATTTCCAACAACATTTGTGCGACCGTGTGTATGCAAGACAAGTTTGAGCCAACATCTGTCGGAAAAAAAATCCAGGATTTTGTTGTCCGAATGTCCGAATCATTAGTATGCGGCATTATAATTCAACACTTCCACAAATTTGTGGCAAGTTATTCTTGCTATCTGGTATTATCCCTGCCCTTTCCCTTATATACTATAGCAAACGACAGCTCAGGGAGCTGTCATTTGGCTAATGCCCCGTACACACGGTCGGAAAATCCGACCACAAAATCCATCGGATTTTTTCCGACGGATTTAGTCCGACACTGGTGTTGCATACACACAGTCGGACAAAGTTGTCGGAAAATCCGATCATTCTGAACGTGGTGACGTTTGTTTCCTACGACGGGACTACGTAGAGGCTAGTAGCCAATAGCTTTGTACTTGTAATGTGATCTGAGCATGAGTGGCACTTTGTCCATCGGAATTCGCTACACACGATCGGAAAAAGTCCGATAGGACTTTGTTGTCGGAAAATTTGAGAGCAGGAGATAAAACTTTGTCCGTCGGAAAATCCGATGGAAAATGTCCGATGGAGCCCACACACGGTCAGAATTTCCGACAACATTGTCCGATAGGACATTTTCCGTCGGAAAATCCGACCGTGTGTATGGGGTTTAAGTGTACCATCAGGATAAGTCATGTGCATCAGTTCCTCTTTTTGGGGGCTCAGGATTGAAGTTGGGCCATTTTTTTTATTTTTTTTTGAGGCTTTAGTTAAGGTAAAGGACTTGTCAACATTTAGGTGTCTTTATTTCTAGGTTACAACTTTTTGTTTTTATGAATGAGTAGGGGGTGGGATCTGGGACCCCCCTTATTATCAGAAGGGGCTTCCATTAATCCCCCACCCCAGAGACCCCCACAACCACAGGCTCATGTCCCATCCTCTCAAGCTGAGGGCGTGTGGCCTGGTATGGTCAGCAGAGGGGGAACACAGTCATCCCCCTTCGTTTCCTGGTCAGCCAGGCTGCATACTCAAGTTAAAGGTCTGCTATAATTTATTAGAGGAACCCAACACTTTTTTTTTGTGTGGTGCCCCCCTTAAAATCTAGGGGACGCAATGCCTTTCTGCTAGGGGGTTCTTGTCTGTTGATTGGGTAGATTGATAGCAGCACAGCCATTGGCTCCCGCTGCTGTCAATCAAATCCAATGACGCAGCTGCCAGGGGGCGGGGCCCGGTCCTGCATTGCTGGACTTGGGAGCGTGCCCGCAAGGTAACCCCCCGGGAGAGCACTTCTCCTAGGGGGTTATATGCTTTGGTGAGGAGCTGCTGAGGGACCCCAGAAGACGAGGTTCGGGGCCACACTGTGCAAAACGAGCCATGCGGCTTCACTTCCTGGTTCCCTACTGCGCATGCATGAGTCGCGCTGTGCGTCCTCACTGGTTCATGTTCTGCTGTGTTCTGGGACCTGTGCATCTTCCAGAATACAGAGGGGGAGGACAGAGTAGGCACCAGAAGTGGCGTAGGTGCCACGGTGATATATGCCAGGAAGTGGGAGACAATACCTGTATTAGACAGGTATCTGCTCCCTCCTCCCCCCTGAAAGGTGCCAAATGTGACACCGGAGGGAGGGGGGATTCCAAAAAGTGGAAGTTCTATTTTTGGGTGGAACTCCACTTTAACCACTTCGCATCCGGCCGTAGCCGAATGACGGCCACAGCGCGGATGCCAAATCCCGGGAGGCCGTCATATGACGGCCTCCCCTTTCCTCGCTCCCCGAGCGCGCTCACGAGCGCGCATCGGGGAAATTCTGTGTTGGCCGTGTCCCTTGGACACAGCCAATCACAGATCGCTGTAAACGGCCAATCACAGCGGCCGTTTACAGCGCGATCCCCCCGGCCAATGAGCGATGATCTCAAATGTAAACATATGAGATCATCTCTCATTGCCGGCTCTCTCTCCTCACACAGAGACAGCGTGTGAGGAGAGAGAGGATCTGTGAAAAGTAAGAATCACCACCCAGTACAGTGCCCCAGTATTACAGTGCCCCACCAGTGCCCACCAGTGCCCACCAGTGCCCCACCAGTGCCGATCAGTGCCCCACCAGTGTCGATCAGTGCCCCACCAGTGCCGATCAGTGCCCCACCAGTGCCGATCAGTGCCCCACCAGTGCCGATCAGTGCCCCACCAGTGTCGATCAGTGCCCCACCAGTGCCGATCAGTGCCCCACCAGTGCCGATCAGTGCCCCACCAGTGCCGATCAGTGCCGATCAGTGCCCCACCAGTGCCGATCAGTGCCCCACCAGTGCCGATCAGTGCCCCACCTGTGCCGATCAGTGCCCACCTGTGCCGATCAGTGCCCACCTGTGCCGATCAGTGCCCACCTTTGCCGATCAGTGCCCACCTGTGCCGATCAGTGCCCACCTGTGCCGATCAGTGCCCACCTGTGCCGATCAGTGCCCACCTTTGCCGATCAGTGCCCACCTTTGCCGATCAGTGTCCACCTTTGCCGATCAGTGCCCACCTTTGCCGATCAGTGTCCACCTTTGCCGATCAGTGTCCACCTTTGCCGATCAGTGCCCACCTGTGCCGATCAGTGCCCACCTGTGCCGATCAGTGCCCACCTGTGCCGATCAGTGTCCATCTGCACATCTTCACAATCAGTACCCGACTGTGCCACCTCATCAGTACCCGCCTGTGCCACCTCATCAGTGCCCGCCTGTGCCGCCTCATCAGTGCCCGCCTGTGACGCCTCATCAGTGCCCGCCTGTGACGCCTCATCAGTGCCCGCCTGTGACGCCTCATCAGTGTCCGCCTGTGACGCCTCATCAGTGTGCATTTGTTCCACTTCATTAGTGCACATCTGTGCCACCTCAGTGCCCATCTGTGCCACCTCGGTAACCCATCTGTGCCACCTCAGGAACCCATCTGTGCCACCTCAGTAACCCATCTGTGCCACCTCAGTGTCCATCAGTGCAGGCTTAGTACACACCTGTGTAGTCGCACCAGCAACCAGCAGCATGTCCAAAAGGGTCTATTCTGCAGAGGAGGCGTTCCAAATCCTTTCCCAGGCCGACGAGAGCAACGGGGAGCTCTCTTCAGATTCCTCTTCATACATAGATTCTGAGACTGACATAACTTACGAGCCAGTCCTCAGTAGCGAAACATCGAGTGACTCGGAGGAGGAAGAGATTCGGCCGGCCAAACGAAGGCGTTCTGAGGAAGCAGTGCCATCCACCAGCACCGCAGTGCCATCCACCAGCACCGCAGTGCCATCCACCAGCACCGCAGTGTCATCCACCAGCACCGCAGTGCCATCTACCAGCACTGCAGTACCTCGGCAAGAAAGGCCAAGGACCCATGCCAGCCTTCCCTATGCCCTTCAAAACCCCTTGTGGCTTCCTCCTAATTCAGGAGAAGCCAACATTCCCCCTTTCACTGCCCAGCCAGGAGTCCAGGTGGACACACAGAATTTTACCCCAATAGATTTTTTTAATTTAATTTTTACGGAGGACATGTTATTATCAATTGTGGCCCATTGCAATCTTTATGCCCAGCAATTTATTTTTCAAAACCCAACCTCATATTATGCCCGTCCCTATGAATGGAGAGACCTAACGGTGGAGGAGTTCAAGGTTTTTTTAGGCCTCACATTCAACATGGGACTCACCAAAAAAAACACCTTGATGTCCTATTGGTCAACCCAGCCCCTCCAACACATGCCAGTCTTCTCCAAGGTTATGTCCCGAAATAGGTACCTCATGATACAGAGGTTCCTTCATTTTAACGACAATTCCCAGTGCCCTCCCCGAAATGACCCAAATTATGACAGGCTTTTCAAAATTCGCCCACTTTTAAATTATTTTTCCCAAGTATTTCCCCAGCTCTTTACCCCGGACCAACACATATGTGTGGATGAGTCCCTTATTAAATTTAGTGGCAGGCTCAAAATAAAACAATTCATTCCCAGCAAAAGGGCCCGCTATGGGGTGAAGGTGTACAAATTGTGCGACCGAGTCACAGGGTACATGTATGCCTTCAAAGTCTACGAAGGGAAGGACACCCAGCTGCAGCCCCCTAATTGCCCGGACTACTTGGGATCAAGCGGAAAAATTGTTTGGGACCTCATATATCCCCTACTGGACAAAGGCTACAATTTATATGTAGATAACTTCTACACATCCCTGCCCCTGTTCCACAACCTCCACCGGATGAAGACACCAGCATGTGGCACCGTTAAAAGAAACCGGAAGGGCTTTCCTCAAAGTCTCGTGCATCAAAAATTGAAAAAAGGAGAAACGGCAAGCCTGAGAAACAAAGAAATTTTGGCAGTGAAGTGGAGTGACAAAAGGGATGTCTACATGCTGTCTTCAATCCACAATAACACCTTTGTAGAAATCCCCAGAAGAAATGGCCCCATAAACAAACCCAAATGTATTTATGATTACAATTTGTATATGGGGGGAGTCGACTTCAACGACCAAATGATGGAACCATATCTTGCTACACGACGGACATACCATTGGTACAAGAAAGTTGCAATATATTTTTTTCAATTGGCAATATATAATTCGTATGTCATTTACCGGAACTCCACCCAAAACCCCAAACCCTTCCTTGGCTACCAGGAGGAAGTTTTCACTGTCCTTGTATTCCCGAGCGGCCCACCAGAAAATATGCAATCCGATGTTGTTAGTCGACTCTCCCACTGCCACTTTCCTGATAAAATCCCTCCCAAACCAACAGGCCAACGCCGTCAAAAAAAATGTAAGGTGTGCACCAAAGCAGGAATCAGAAGAGACACATCCTATCATTGTGCAGATTGTCCTTCCCAACCAGGCCTCTGCATAGGTGACTGTTTTCACCGTTACCATACTTCAATAAATTATTAGTGAAGTATGGTAAACGTAATCTTCAGTTCCTGCCCTACACACCTTCACACCCCTTATGCCACTGCCTGCTCTGTAACTGACCCTGGCTTGTTATACGACCACGCTTTTGCCTAACGATTCTGTACCTACCTCTGCCTGATCTGGAACTGACCCTGGCTTGTTATACGACCATGCTTCTGCCTAACGATTCTGTACCTACCTCTGCCTGATCTGGAACTGACCCTGGCTTGTTATACGACCATGCTTCTGCCTAACGATTCTGTAAATACCTTTGCCTGATCTGGAACTGACCTTGGACTGTTTGACCATGATATTTGCCTGCCTCTTGGACTGATCTTGTACCCTGCTACTGGACTAGTGGGATTCAACACAGGGGTCTCACATATGTGAGGGGCTCCAGAAATGTTTTTCTGGATGAAGAAAACAATTTTTTTTTCTCAATCCTAGATTAGGGTCTGGAGGCTCGGAGGCTTCAAAGAGATTTGGGTGGGAGAAGCCTCTACCCCTGTCCCCATTCTGTCCTGAACGAGGCCCTACTTCTGCCTGCTGCCTGTAGGACTTTCTGCCGTCATGCCTCTGCCTGTCGCACTGACCACACCACATGTCCTGCCTACTACCAGGACCAATATTTTTGGCACTGCTGACAATATCTCTGCCTGCACTGACCCTGGACTTTATATGGACAGTATCCCTGCCTGGACAATTGTGTTCACCGTTGCTGACCAAGTCCCTGCCTGCTGCCTGGACCAGTGCTATCCTCCTGTGTACAACTGCGCTACTACAACCACAGGTAAGCTTTTGTTTACGCTTTGCACAGCATAATGTATTTTGGGGTGTAATTCTTGGTATGTGCATGCTATGTGTCCCTGGAATACCTGATGGTGTTCCTTGCATTTTGGATCTCTGTATGTGGCCAGACTGTGTAGAAGTCTCATACGCATGGTATCGCTATACTCAGGAGGAGTAGCAGAATGTATTTTGGGGTGTCATTTGTGCTATCTAATAGCTACCTGTTGGAAATATCTTCTAAACGGACAACTTTGTGTAAAAAAAATGCGTTTTCATTTTTTTTTTTTTTTCCACATTTTCCAAAAACTTCTGGAAAAAAATGAACCATTCAAAAGACTCATTATGCCTCATAGATTATACGTTGGGGTGTTAGCTTTCCAAAATGGGGTCATTTTGTGGGCGTTTCCATTGTCCTGGTGCTCCAGGGCCTTCAAAAGTGTAATAGGTGGTTGAGAAATGTGATGTGTAATTTATGCTCCTAGAACACCTGATGGTGCTCCCTGCATGTTGGGCCACTGTATGTGGCCAGGCAGTAAAAAAGTCCCACACATGTGGTATCGCTATACTCAGGAGGAGTAGCAGAATGTATTTGGGGTGTCATTTGTGCTATCTAAATGCTACGTGTTGGAAATATCTTATAAACGGACAACTTTGTGTAAAAAAAATGCGTTTTCATTTTTTTTTCCACATTTTCCAAAAACTTCTGGAAAAAAATGAACCATTCAAAAGACTCATTATGCCTCATAGATTATACGTTGGGGTGTTAGCTTTCCAAAATGGGGTCATTTTGTGGGCGTTTCCATTGTCCTGGTGCTCCGGGCCCTTCAAAAGTGTAATAGGTGGTTGAGAAATGTGATGTGTAATTTATGCTCCTAGAACACCTGATGGTGCTCCCTGCATGTTGGGCCACTGTATGTGGCCAGGCAGTAAAAAAGTCCCACACATGTGGTATCGCTATACTCAGGAGGAGTAGCAGAATGTATTTTGGGGTGTCATTTGTGCTATCTAAATGCTACGTGTTGGAAATATCTTATAAACGGACAACTTTGTGTAAAAAAAAAAATGCGTTTTTCATTTTTTTTCCACATTTTCCAAAAACTTCTAGAAAAAAATGAACCATTCAAAAGACTCATTATGCCTCATAGATTATACGTTGGGGTGTTAGCTTTCCAAAATGGGGTCATTTTGTGGGCGTTTCCATTGTCCTGGTGCTCCAGGGCCTTCAAAATTGTAATAGGTGGTTGAGAAATGTGATGTGTAATTTATGCTCCTAGAACACCTGATGGTGCTCCCTGCATGTTGGGCCACTGTATGTGGCCAGGCAGTAAAAAAGTCCCACACATGTGGTATCGCTATACTCAGGAGGAGTAGCAGAATGTATTTTGGGGTGTCATTTGTGCTATCTAAATGCTACGTGTTGGAAATATCTTATAAACGGACAACTTTGTGTAAAAAAAATGCGTTTTCATTTTTTTTCCACATTTTCCAAAAACTTCTGGAAAAAAATGAACCATTCAAAAGACTCATTATGCCTCATAGATTATACGTTGGGGTGTTAGCTTTCCAAAATGGGGTCATTTTGTGGGCGTTTCCATTGTCCTGGTGCTCCAGGCCCTTCAAAAGTGTAATAGGTGGTTGAGAAATGTGATGTGTAATTTATGCTCCTAGAACACCTGATGGCGCTCCCTGCATGTTGGGCCACTGTATGTGGCCAGGCAGTGAAAAAGTCCCACACATGTGGTATCGCTATACTCAGGAGGGGTAGCAGAATGTATTTTGGGGTGTCATTTGTGGTATACATATGCTATGTGAGAGAAATAACCTATTACAATGAAAATTTTGTGGGGGAAAAAAAAAAAATATCTTAATTTTGCAAGGAATTGTGGGAAAAAATTACAACTTCAAATAACTCACCATGCCTCTTACTAAATACCTTGAAATGTCTACTTTCCAAAAAGGGGTCATTTGGGGGGTATTTGTACTTTCCTAGCTTGTTAGGGTCTCAAGAAATGAGATAGGCCTCAGTACATCAGATGTGATAATTTTTTTATGATTTGCACCACAGCTTGTAGACTCTAAAACTTTCACACAGACCAAATAATTTCCACAAATTTTTGGTTATTTTTACCAAAGATATGTAGCAGTATAAATTGTGGCCAAAATTTATGAAGAAAAATTAATAATTTGCTAAATCTTATCACAGAAACCAAGAAAAATGTGTTTTTTTTCAAAATTTTCGGTCTTTTTTCATTTATAGCGCAAAAAATAAAAAACCCAGAGGTGATCAAATACCACCAAAAGAAAGCTCCATTTGTGGGAAAAAAAGGACAAAAAATTCATTTGGGTACAGTATTGCATGACTGAGTAATTGTCATTCAAAGTGTGAGAGCACCAAAAGCTGAAAATTGGTCTGGATGGGAGGGGGGTGTTGGTGCCTGGTAGGCAAGTGGTTAAATAATGGACTCATACACCTATATCAGGCCTGTTACTGATTGAAGTATTGCCGAGGTTCTAGTTCTATACTGATTTTGCAAGGGGGTGGCATTCTTATAGAGAATGGGGCCTGCTTTCAAAATGTAAATAATGTAGCCATGCATAGGATTTGAATTAGGTACTGTTAAGTTCTGTTGCCATAGGAGACAGCAAACCTACACATGCAAAAGTGGCGCCTTGCTGGGGCCTTTCCCTGTACTGCTGTCCTCCTATCGAAGTCTCAGAGTCTGCCTAATTGAAATTGTTACTACTTAATGGTGTCATTGCCCCTACCCTCTTTCCCCCGGCAACATTTTTTGCATCCAAAAAGTGTCTGGCGCCCAATGACTTTAAGCACCTTTGCACCCACTATGCCTCACAACCCACTACATATTGAAGGATGTCAGCTGTCTGTGGCCTCAAAGTTTCTCATTAGACTGGAAGAGGTTAAAGACTCTGCTACACAATTTTTTTAGTTATGGAAAAAGTAGGGAAGAATGAGAACCTTTGTCAGGTTTTTATCGATCTCTGTAGTCCAGCTGGGGAGATCCACCCTCCTTCCTGGGGACCACTGTCATCGGAACAGACATTTTGAGCTGGGGGAATTTTTTCAACAGGAACACTTTTTCTTTTAACCGCTGTCTGCAAGGGGATTTCCTTTACTTTTGAGAGTTTTATATTAAAGTGGTGTTTCCCCCAAAAAATAAAAAATTGCTAAAAATTCCTAAAAATATTGGAAAAAAATATTGGAAAAAAAAAATGTAACTCACCACTAAATGCCTGTTGCTAGGGGGTCCCTCGTAGTCTGCCTCCTTCGGTGCCCGGGCTGGTGACATCACTTCCCCTCGGCGCAGTCAGTCATCTGGGACATGTGACCGGTCCCAGATGACTGTGCGGCGTATAACAGTGCACGGCGCCGCTCGCGCATGCGCAGTGGGTGCCCGGCTGTGAAGCCACAGCCGGATGCCCACAGTAAGAATGCCAGCGATGCGAGTGGAGCGGGGAACGACGGGGGGGGGGGGCTTCGTTCCCCCACATCGCTGGACCCTGGGACAGGTAAGTGTCCGATTATTAAAAGTCAGCAGCTGCAGTATTTGTAGATGCTGACTTTAAAAAAAAAAAATTTAAGGGGCACCCCACTTTAACTACCTGTTCTGTCTATAGGATGGGAGTGAAGGGAAGTCTCCTCAAGGGGATACAGATAAAAATCAACTAACAGGGGTTTAATCCATTCAATACTGCATATAGATATACTTTAAGGTTTGTATCCACATCCCACAAAATTCCATATTTTCAGTAAAAAGAAACAAAAATATGTTTTGATTAAAAAACTGATTGATTACATTTAGATTATTTATTATAAAATGATTGATTTTCACAGTTTAAAAGCGACAACATAATAAAATTACATAATACTTTGCACAAAGCACAGAGCCAAAATGCAAAACCTTGGATACATTGACCACTTGGGATTTTTTTTACTGGTCTTTCTGTTGGCTACATAAAGCTTAATCTGTGTGAAGTTTTATCCAAAAAACTGAATATATTTAGACAAGCATAGAAGTGGTGATCCAAAAGTCTATAGGCTCAAATAGAGAGAAAAAACTCAGGTTCATGAACCATTTTATTAGAATTTTTTAACATAACTTCAGTGCACTTCTGCAGTCGATGTTGAGGCATTTGATTCCATCGATATTAAACCTCTCCTATTGACCACTCCACAAAAGCAGAGCATCCGTGACTTGAAAACTCTTTTTTTTGCATTCCTTCAATCATGGGGAAAAGCAGTCATCGAGGACAAGAACTATTTCAAACCCTGCTTCAAAGACAGCAGCCAAGTAACAAATATATACCGGGGCATTGTCTTGGTGCAAGAGGACTTTTTGATGTAACTTTCTATGCCTTTTACAAAGCCATCCACAACTCGGCCCCCAGCTACATCACTAGCCTAGTCTCAAAATACCAACCTACTCGTTCCCTCTGTTCCTCCCAAGACCTCCTGCTCTCTAGCTCTCCCATTACCTCCTCCCATGCTTGTTTCCGGAACTTTTTCTGAGCCTCTCCCATCCTCTGGAACCCCTTACCCCAATCTGTCCGACTATCTCCTACTCTGCTTTCTTTTAGACACTCCCTGAAAACCCTCCTCTTCAGAGAAGCCTATCCAGCCCCCACCTAACAACTGTACTTTTACTTTCTCCATCAGATCATCCCCCACAGCTACAGTATTACCTTTTTTATCACTTGACCCTCCCTCCTAGATTGTAAGCTCTAATGAGCCTGGCCCTCTGATTCCTCCTGTATTGAATTGTATTGTAATGCCCCGTACACACGGTCGGAAATTCCAACGGAAAATGTCCTATCGGACCATGTTGTCGGAAAATCCAGCCGTATGTGGGCTCCATCGGACTATTTCTGTCGGAATTTCCAACGGAAAAAAATTGAGATCCTGCTCTTAAATTTTCCGACAACAAAGTCCGATCGGACTTTTTCCGATCGTGTGTAGAGAATTCCGAACGACAAAGTGCCACGCATGCTCAGATCAAATTACGAGACCAAATCTATTGGCTACTAGCCTCTACGTAGTTCTGTCATACGCAACGAATGTCACCACGTTCAGAATGATCGGATTTTCCGACAACTTTGTCCGACCGTGTGTATGCAACACCAGTGTCGGATAAAATCCGTCTGAAAAAATCAGACAGGTTTTGTGGTCGGAATTTCCAACCATGTGTACGGGGCATTAGTGTATGGTCTGCCCTCATGTTGTAAAGCGCTGCGCAAACTGTTGCAGCTATATAAATCCTGTATAATAATAATAATAATAATAATAATGCTTCTTCTTGATTATAGTTCACAAATGTTAGATACTTACAATTTTCAATTTAAAAATAAAACAAAAAAACAATATATTATAACATACTAACACCACCTAAGGCCATATGCTAACTGGGCCCCTAGTGGTTCTTACTTGTATGGCAGTATGTTCCCAGGGGTACATGCCAAGAATGCAGACTTCTGGCATCCTCTGCATTCATCCCTGCATACTGCCCTAAACATTCAAACCACTAGGTGCACTCTCCAGCCTCATCCAGTCACAGTAGCTGTAAGCCTCTCGTAGAGTTTGGCAGACTACAGGCAAGACAGCAGGGCTTAGATAGGACACCTGTGCCCTCTAGAGCCCTCTATGCATTGATTAAAAAAAATAGGTGACAGTTTCATACGGTCGTCATATATGTACAGAGGTTTCCTCTCTACGCGTTTCACTAGGAACATGGCTTCCGAATGTCCAGTGTGTGGATGGCAGTCTATGTAAACCATAGAATTTAACGTAACATCAACCTCTTTTTACTAGCTTTCTCAATACAGCTCCATGAATGGGCTTTATCCCTTCTATGTCACACTAGTGCTCCACGGAGCAGTCCAATAGGTGTTTCCATCATCCACCAAACTGTATCTCTACATTGAGGTGATAACATGTACAGGGCTTCACGAGTCTCCTGAAGAAGCCATATTTCTGGTGATGTGGAAATCTCTGTACATATATGACTCGACGACCGTATGAAACTCACCTATGTTTTATACAGTATCTGATTTTAACTCTTTTGAAGTTTGTACAATAAAATGTATTTGATTTTACTATATAGTTGCAATGTGTCTTCAGCACCTTTAAAAATCCATTTTCTTCTACCATATGACTGTTTAAATACAAAGGTAAATACAAACTTTACAACACCAGGAGATATTATGCTAATGTAAGTCTTTGTAAAAAAGTATATCTAAAATAAAGCTCAAAAGCGAGAATAAGGTAGTATATCTTCGGTACAATAAAGTGGAACTTTAGTCAGAAAGCACTGTGCTGAAAATGTAGAAGCTGATCCTAAAGATTTACTGCTGCTTAGGGGCTCTGGGCTTCAGCAAAATGGCCGAAAAGAAGAAGGAGCAGGAACAATGCTGGAGGCAATTTACAGCACACACTAATGTTGGTAGCGTAAGTGTTAATCTGGAATGTATGTTTCTTGCTAAAAAAAACATTATTTTTATTAAGTTGTTGTGGGTAAAGCTCCGCTTTAAAAATGTTGTACTGTATAAATCTTTATATACTTATGTGGCTAAATATTCTTCACTGGCGGAGACATGAAAGTATGATGCCCAAAAGTCTCCTACATTCCACTATCCTTGTTTACACCCCAGCAAATATTTTAGTCTGGCCAATTTTCCAAGGTCGTGTAGATGTTATATGACTTAATGATCTTGCAAAATATGATGCTTCTCCAGTGCTTCACATTGTATTGAATTTTCCATCTTGTATCTTTTTGTTCTTTTCTCTCCGTACGATTTTGACAGTCTTTTTCGTTACTCCATTTGCTTGTCTCGTTCTTTTTTTTTTTTATACATTTTTGCATTTTCTCTTACCTCTACACATCTCCTTGTGTATTCCTAAGCATTTTACTGTTTTCAAGTCCTCTTGGTTTAGATTCTTTGCTTCTCCATCCCCTTCAATCACTTTTTATTTTCATATTTACCTGCTTTTCTATCAGCTAACCTGCTGTGGACTCTTAATAGGATGAATGCTTGACGTCAATACTTGACCTTGTAGTGTTGCAGATGTTATATTTGTATTTAACAAGACTAACCACTGGCATATAATAATTAACTTTTTAGCCGTACAGACATATAAACATTTCAGTGAGATCTTTCCACATGTCCAAAAAAATAATAATTATTGGATTTAGATAATAAATCAGCTGCATAATCTGCCAATTATTTGAACGTTTTTCTTTCTCGGGGTTCTTCCCCATAATATTTGTGTAAGCATTCTTGTAAGTGATATCGGTAATCCATCATATAATACACATCTTGTGGAGGTGGATGGTGAGACTATTGGGAACACCAAGACAATGTTAGAAATCTTTACACAGCGCTGCACTGGATTCTCTGGGTTATTGGAAATAATTTTATTTTGATGTTAGAAAATCATTATATCTGGGTCAATTTGTGAAGGTAAATGGCGAGACTCTGGTGCTGGTACAGCAGGATACTGTTAGTAACTCGTGTTATGCACATCCCATGGAGATGGATGGTGAAACTCTGGGGCTGGAACACCAAGATCATGTTGGTAACTCCTTTTATAAGACTTATATTGCAGGGGTGAATGGTGAGACTCGGCTGCAGAAACCAAAACGATGTTAGCTTTCCATCTCCTCTGGCTCTGAAATATGATGGTGGAAGGAGGCAGGAAAACAAGGATGGTGTTGATAAGACATTGTAATAAACACATGTGAATATATCTGCATATACTGCATACAATTATAAAAAGGTATAAGTTAACTTGGGTGAGTTTTTCCACCTAAAGCATTCCCCTGTCGGCCTTCTAAGGTACTCAGTTACCCCCAGGTCTTACTGCTTGGCAAACCTCATTACTGCAAGCATGTGTTCCAAAGTACAGTAAACCCCCGCTATATTGCGGTTCAGTTATTGCGGTCCCGGTATATCGCGGTATTTTAATTAGGACCTGTTATTCTGATATTGTGGTAATATTTCGCCATTTTCGCAGCTATGTACTCTATTTTTTACTGTACTGTACAGTATACTGTACTGTTAAGACAATATTTTTGTGTTTTAAAAATCCTATTGATCTCTCTCTCTATCTTTAATGTGTTTCTATTGCATAAAAGTGTGTTTAAAGACCTTTAAATGCTATTAAAAAATTAACAAAACATGCCTAGGGTGTATTTAAATAGGGTCTTTCTATTTCGCGGTTTTTCACTTTTCGCGGGTGGGTCCGGAACATAACCCCAGCGATGGAGGGGGGTTTACTGTATAGGATGTACCGGAGAAGTGACACACAAAGGACAACACTGGAAAGACACAGAGTACAAACAAACTGAGGACTTACTAACTAGAGCGATAGATAGACAGAAATGAAGAACAATGCAACAATCACCAAGGTATGTGAGTGGTTAACTGTAAACTGCAGTGCAAGACAAATAATACACCAACAGGACAGTACAAGCAAACAGACTGGAATGTAATGTCACAGCAGCAATGGCAGTGGGGCAGATCATCTAAAACAAGGATTCATTCATAAAAAAACAGGCAGCACTTGAACCTCAACCTGAACTTGAACACAGGAACTCTGCTTTCTTTCTTTTTTAACTAAACATTGGGTATAACACTGTATTGAGTATTACTAAACACCAGTAGAAACTGGGTGACAGTAAAATTCTCCCTATTGTCTTATAATTAATATTGAGCACATAGGACTAATAAAGAGGCTAATGTTAAGCCTCATACACACGATCGAATTTTCCGCAGACAAAGCCTCGGACATTTGTCCAAAGGGCATTGGCCAGGAACTTGTCTTGCATACAAACAGCAAGGAATTGTCGGCCAACAAACATGAACGTAGTGACATACTACAGGGGTCCCCTAGTTACAAACATCCGACTTACAAACGACTCCTACTTACAAACGGAGGGCGACAACAGGAAGTGAGAGGAAATCTACCCCTAGGAAGGGAAATTCACTCCTGTAAGAGTTATTATGGGAAAAAGGTACCTCCACTGATGCTTTTTTTATCAAGGCTTGTTTCTACAACAACCCAAAATTTTCAAAATCCAATTGTCATTGGGACAGGAAGTGAGGTGAAATCTTCTGAACAGGGGCATAGACAGCAAAACAAACATTGCAGGGGTGTTAACCCTTCCCTATGCTATCCAGAAATCTTAAAAATAATTTTTCTGGCTGGAACTACACTTAAAAAAATGTACCTGTTCCGACTTACAAACAGATTCAACTTAAGAACAAACCTACAGACCCTACCATGTTTGTAACCCGGGGACCCCCTGTACGTGGTTGTTCAGCTCTTTAGCGCCACCCTTTGGCTCCTTCTGCTAATTTCGTGTTAGTAGAAGTTTGGTGAGTGTTGATTCGCGCTTTTCATTTTTGCGCTTTTCATTTAGCTCGTTTCATTTCGTGCATTTCAGTTTGTTTCGTCAACCAGCCATGTTGCGGAATCAGAGGAGATAACGTGTTCTTAATTATTGGTCTTGGCGTTATTGCTTTGACCACCTCCAGTCCAGGAACAGGAGGAGGAGGATTTCTTGGACCAAAAATTGGTTGCTTTATTAATGGTGACCAATTATGTCATATGCCTTTGCTGCGGGAGTGCCAGGAGAATAATCCGGATGATTTTCGGAATTCTCTCCGGATGATGGACCCCTGCTTTCACCAACTCTTGGCATTGTTGACCACCTATATTAAGAAGCAGGACACCTGCATGAGGCTTTTATTTTATTTTTTGGTTGAATAATGATTTGATTTGGTATATTTTCTTTTTTGGATGCATAGAATGCACTTTTTGGTTAAGTTCTATTGGCAGATAGCATGTCTAATTTTTTGTTTTTTAATGCACAATAAAAATATTGTGTAGAATAATACTTGGCTGTGTGTTTTACTACAAATGACAGTTTGGGAGTCGGCAGTTACATAAAAAAAAAATACAATGTAAAATAAACAAGGGACACCAACATAGTTGTAACTTTGATCTTAAAAACTACAGGATAATGGTGTTGTGGTAACTTGCACAAAAAAAAAAAAAAAGCATAATAATATTATTCTTGATATCCCTAGAAAATAAAAGCCTTTTAAAATACGTTTGGCAGAACTCCATCAGTATCACCAGCAAAGCAGCTTCATTATTATCCCATTAAAGAAGAAGAGAATTGTGCGCTGCATTTCGAGATTTCATAATTTGCCGCGTCACGAATGTTAATTCTCCATTACGAACGCTAGTTTAAAAGACCGACCGCTTCTGGCTCGTCCTTGCTTCCGAGCATGCGTGTTTGTACTGGACTTTTGTCCGACGGACTTGTGTACACACGCTCTGAAAATCAGACAACAGCCATTTGTCCTCGGAAAATTTTAAAGCCTGCCATCCAACATTTGTCCGCGGAAAATCTGACAACAATTGTCCGATGGAGAGTACACAGGGTCGGATTTTCCACCAACAGCCTGTCATCGAACATTTCCCATTGGAAAATCCGATCGCGTGTACGAGGCTTTACATTGGTAAGAAGTACAAAGGACCTCTTCACCTCTTCCACTTTCATGGGGAAACAGTAAAATAATTTTTAAAGGAGATTAGCCTAATTTTCATTTTTTATCTATTTAAAAATAGGTGCCAAACAGGAAATCAGGAATCAAGGCGTGGCGAAATTTTCATAAAAAATTCATAATTTGACCCAGTTGCAACAGGCACCTAGATAGCCTAGTTCCTACTTCCCTACCCACCTTGTCTCCATGATGTGTGTGACTTTAATGCAGCGTACACACGATCGAAAATTCGGCCAGCAAAAGACCGATGCAAGCTTTTGGTTGGAAAATGCAACCTTGTGTATGCTCCATCGGACTTTCGCTAGCGGAATTGCAGCCAGCAAAATATTGAGAGCAGGTTCTCAATTTTTCGGTCGGAAAAAGTTTTGATCAGAAATTCCGATCGCCTGTAGCAATTCCGACGCCCAAAATTCCTACACATGCTCGAAAACAATTGGACGCATGCTCAGAAGCACTGAACTTCATTTTCTAGGCTCCTCGTAGTGTTGTATGTCACCGCGTTCTTGACGGTCGAAAGTTCAGCGAACTTTTGTGTGACCGTGTGTATGCAAGCCAAGCTTGAGCGGAATTTCGTTGAAAAAAACATCCAAGATTTTCCCGACCGAAAATCTGCTCGTGTGTACACGGCATAATAGTTGTGCTGTATAATGGACTGATATAGGGAATTCAGGGAGTGCTAATGGTCTATGAGTTAGGGGGTGCAATACTTGCCTTGCCCCAGGCGCTGGCAGCCCACGCTACACCACTGCCAGGATCCTCTGGCTCAACTCATCTCTACCCTTCAGAGAATGTCTACCAATACAAAAATATGAATGCAATGACCTCTAAAACACAGTGAAGGATTTGTTGTGGAATATTTTAGTAGTTGCCAGACTCCATGGGTTATCACTCTCAGGCATCTGCATGCTAGGCTTATGGGAACCAGGCGAACTGGAGGGTATGTGCCTAATATGCTTTTGTAGAGAGTTAAATATGCCAGTATGGCCTTGTCAGGTTTGAATCCTGTGTGTGTAGCTAATTGGTCATCTGTGGACATCTTACCATAGTTTTTACTCACCATGCTCTTCTCTGTGCTCAGCCACATTATGTTGTAGAGAATTATCCTGGACATCCATCTCCTCCTCTTTATCACATGGAAGTGGACTGAAATGCTGCTGTGATATTGGAGTAATATGATGACACACTATATTATTCATATATTCTGGATGTGGATGGTGTGACTCTGGTGCTGGAGCACTAGGATAGTGTGGGTGACTGAACATATTATGCACATCTTCCGGGTATGGATGTTGAGACTCAGATGCTAGAACTCCAGGATGATTTTGGTGATACATTATATTATACACTTCCTGTGAAGGGTGATGGTAAAGATTGGGTGGTGGAGCACCAGTTTGATGTTGGTGGTCAATTATATTATACACAACTTGTTGAGGTGAATGTTGAGACTCGGGTGCTTGAACACCATTATAATTTTGGTGATCCATTAAATTAGACACATCTTGTGGCGTTGGATGGTGAGGCGCTGGTGCTGGAACACCAGGTTGATCATGGTAAATCATTGTATTAAACATATCCTGTGGAGTTGAATGGTGAGATTCTGGTGCTAGAATACTAGGATGATGATGTTGGTGATCAATTATATTGAACACATCTTGTGAAGTTGGATGGTGAGGCTCTGGTGCTGGAACACCAGGATGATGTTGGTGATCCACTATATTAGACACATCTTGTGGAGATGGATGGTGGGACACTGGAGCTGGAACACCAGAATGAAGTTGTGGTTCCTGTATACATGGTTCCTGCTGCTCTGGGGCTGTAACAACAAAGTCACACAAGATACCTGTTACAGTCACTTGAAGTACAGTATAGTGTATTGTAAAAGCATGTGCATGAAATTTTAACATTACTGTTCCTATACAGAGCCTAAGATGGCTTGTCATCTGAAAGAGAACCAGTGCAGGGTAAATCAGAAGGCTGAATAAAATGCTCCCCTGCTCACACTGCTAATACTGGTTGGAGCTTACACAAGGCTGAGAACTCCCTGTCCCCACTGGACAGCAGTGGTACCTAGTAACTGGCCACTGACAGGTATTTCTCTTAATTTCTCCTGGCAAGTATTTGTCTTTGCAGCTAAATAAGGCCCCATGTGCTTTGGGTGTTTCAGGTCCAGCCTCACTCCTGGCAGCATGTTAAACTCCATGAGAGGCTGACAGCTGCTGCAGCTGGACAGGGTAGGATGGTGCCCCTAGTGGTACAAACATTTAATAGAATATGCACCCAGGGATGAATGCCTTCAGATTTCTTGCATTCTGGGCAAAGGTCCCTGCCATACTGCTATAAACGTCTGCTAGGTGCAACGCCCAGCAGCAGCAGTTGTCACCCTCTCATAGAGTTTGACAGTATGCCACCACTGGGGCTGGACAGTGCACCTGGGTACTATTTGCTTACACCTGTTGCAGGGGAGTGTTCCTCAGCAGATAGTGTAATAAGAACAATCCACACAACTTGTGTTCAATGTAATTACAGTTTTACAAGATTGTTCAGCAACCCACATTGCCAATGAAGAGATAATGGCAATAGGTGATCATGCACCAAGCTATGGCAACAGGTGACAATGTACCAAGCAATGGCAACAGGTGACCATGTACCAAGTACTGGTAATAGGTGACCATGCACCAAGAAATGACAATAGGTGACCATGTACTAAATACTGGCAATAGGTGACCATGTTCCAAGCAATGGCAATAGGTCATCATGTACCAAGTACTGGTAATAGGTGACCATGTACCAAGTACTGGCAATAGGTAACCATGTACCAAGTACTGACAATAGGTAACCATGTATTAAGTACTGGCAATAGGTGACCATGCACCAAGCAATGGCAATAGGTGATCATGTACTAAGTACTGGCAATAGGTAACCATGTACCAAGTACTGGCAATAGGTGATCATGTACCAAGTACTGGCAATAGGTGATCATGTACCAAGTACTGGCAATAGGTGATCATGTACCAAGTACTGGCAATAGGTGATCATGTACTAAGTACTGGCAATAGGTAACCATGTACCAAGTACTGGCAATAGGTGATCATGTACCAAGTACTGGCAATAGGTGATCATGTACCAAGTACTGGCAATAGGTGATCATGTACCAAGTACTGGCAATAGGTGATCATGTACCAAGTACTGGCAATAGGTGATCATGTACCAAGTACTGGCAATAGGTGACCATGTACCAAGCAATTGAAATCGGTGGCCATGGGGGTTATTTACTAAAGGAAAATCCACTTTGCACTGCAAGTGCACTTGAAAGTAAAGTCGCTATAGATCAAAGGGGGACATGCAATGAAAATAAAAAACAGCATTTTAGCTTGCACATGATTTGATGATAAAATCAGCAGAGCTTCCCCTCATTTCAGATCTACCCCTTAGATTTAGTGCACTTGCAGTGAAAAGTGGATTTGCCTTTTCGTAAATAACCCCCCATGCACAAAGCAATGGCAATAGGTAACCATGTACCGAGCAATGGCAATAGGTGATCATGTATTGAGCAATGGCAATAGGTGACCATGTGTCAAGTACTGACAATAGGTGACCATGTAGTGACCATGTAGTACTGCATTGTGAGAGGAGCTTTGTGTGTGCTATACCTAGAAAATTCAGATCTATCAGAGAGCTGTAGCAAAGCAGTGGGGAGACAGTTGGCAATACAGAATCTCACAGAATCTCACATAAGAATGGTCCAACAAAGAGGTTGAGTGCACATGCTCATGTGTTTAAGTGTCTGTCCCCTCGACTCTAGATCATTAGTAGGAGACACATAATTGTTGGTGACAGCTCGGTCTCCGTGCTGGGAGCATACTATGATATTCAGTGAGTTTACCCCATCAAGTCAATGGGGTAAA
Source organism: Lithobates sylvaticus (assembly GCA_028564925.1). Classification (NCBI taxonomy): domain Eukaryota; kingdom Metazoa; phylum Chordata; class Amphibia; order Anura; family Ranidae; genus Lithobates; species Lithobates sylvaticus. The sequence goes on from CM053031.1 coordinate 269,042,050, forward strand.
CTCACCCCATTGACTTGAATGGGTGAGTTTAACAGACACTGGCACCTGTCAATTCGACAAACTATGTTAAATTGGTAGCCACTGTGATGGAAAGCATTGCATCCATGGCATGTGTACAGCCTCACAGCTGTATGTTAGCTTTTACCGCAGCTTAAATACCTGTTTTTATCACCCCTGGCCACCCATGTGAAAGAGGCCTTATACAGTATCTCACAAAAGTGAGTATACCCCTCACATTTTTGTAAATATTTTATTATATCTTTTCATGTGACAACACTGTAGAAATGTAGCTCCCCAGTGCCGGCAGCACTCATGCAGCCCCAGACCATGACACTCCCACCACCATGCTTGACTGTAGGGAAGACACACTTGTCTTTGTACTCCTCACCTAATTGCCCCCACACACGCTTGACACCATCTGAACCAAATAAGTTTATCTTGGTCTCAAGACCTATGGTCTGAGCACTGACAGGCTGACCCCCCACCCCTTCAACCTCTGCAGCAATGCTGGCAGCACTTATACGTCTATTTCCCAAAGACAACCTCTGCATATGACGCTGAGTACGTGAAATCAACTTCTTTGGTCGACCATGGCGAGGCCTGTTCTGAGTGGAACCTGTTCTGTTAAACCGCTGTATGGTCTTGGCCACCGTACTGCAGCTCAGTTTCAGGGTCTTGGCAATCTTCTTTTAGCCTAGGCCATCTTTATGTAGAGCAAAAATATTTTTTTTCAGATCCTCAGAGAGTTCTTTGCCCATGAGGTGCCATGTTGAACTTCCCGTGACCAGTATGAGAGAGTGAGAGCGATAACACCAAATTTAACACACCTGCTCCCCATTCACACCTGAGACCTTGTAACACTAACGAGTCACATGACACCAGGGAGGTAAAATGGCTAATTGGGCCCAATTTGGACATTTTCACTTAGGGGTGTACTCACTTTTGTTGCCAGCGGTTTAGACATTAATGGCTGTGTGTTGAGTTATTTTGAGGGGACAGCTAATTTATACTGTTATACAAGCTGTACACTCACTACTTTACATTGTAGCAAAGTGTAATTTCTTCAGTGTTGTCACATGAAAAGATAGAATAAAATATTTACATAAATGTGAGGGGTGTACTCACTTTTGTGAGATTCTGTATTGCCAACTGCCCCCCCCCCCCCCCCCCCCCCCGCTGCTTTGCTACAGCTCTCTGATAGATCAGATTTTTTAGGTATAGCACACACAAAGGTCCTCTCACAATGCACTACTACATGGTAAACTATTGTCAGTACGTAGTACATACCTATTGTCAGTACTTGACACATGGTCACCTATTGCCATTGCTCGGTACATGGTCACCTATTTCCATTGCTCGGTACATGGTCACCTATTTCCAGTTCTTGGTACATGGTTACCTATTGCCATTGCTTGGTACATGGGGGGTTATTTACGAAAGGCAAATCCACTTTGCACTGCAAGTGCACATGGAAGTGCAATCACTCTAAATCGAAGGGGTAGATCTGAAATGAGTGGAAGCTCTGCTGATTTTATCATCCAATCATGTGCAAGCTAAAATGCTGTTTTTTATTTCCCTTGCATGTCCCCCTCTGATTTACAGCTACTTTAGTTCCAAGTGCACTTGCAGTGCAAAGTGGATTTTCCTTTAGTAAATAACACCCATGGCCACCTATTTCAATTGCTTGGTACATGGTCACCTATTGCCAGTACTGGGTACATGATCACCTATTGCCAGTACTGGGTACATGATGACCTATTGCCATTGCTTGGTGCATGGTCACCTATTGCCAGTACTTAATACATGGTTACCTATTGTCAGTACTTGGTACTTGGTACATGGTCACCTATTGCCAGTACTTGGTACATGGTCACCTATTGCCAGTACTGGGTACATGGTTACCTATTGCCAGTACTGGGTACATGATCACCTATTGCCATTGCTTGGTGCATGGTCACCTATTGCCAGTACTTAATACATGGTTATCTATTGCCAGTACTTAATACATGGTTATCTATTGCCAGTACTTGGTGCATGGTCATCTATTGCCATTGCTTGGTATATGGTCACTTATTGCCATTGCTTGGTATATGGTCACCTATTGACAGTACTTGGTTCATGATGACCTATTGCCATTGCTTGGAACATGGTCACCTATTGCCAGTACTTGGTACATGGCCACCTATTGCCATTGCTTGGTATATGGTCACCTATTGCCAGTACTTAGTACATGGTCACCTATTGCCAGTACTTGGTACATGGTTACCTGTTGCCATTGCTTGGTGCATGATCACCTATTGCCATTATCTCTTCATTGACAATGTGGGTTGCTGGACAATCTTGTAAAACTGTAATTACATTGTACACAAGTTGTGTGGATTGTTCTTTACTATTATTAGAACAATAATGCAACACAGGATACCCAAAAATGAGGCAGTAAAAACATTTTCTTTTCAAGGTCCAACTCAGTACTACAGAGCACACCAACCTATACAAGGACATGGATGCAGTGCAATGTAATGTGGGGAAAGAGCTTTTCTATACCAGTAACAAACTGCACACTCAGAATCTCTTATTGCAGTGTATGTGGTACTCACCGGTGACTTGCAGAGCTCCTGTACTCCTCTCTATTGGTTGCTCCAGGCTGGGGTGTTCCACCCTGCAGATATATTCCACACTCCGATCTCTCTCCAGAGAGGGGAAGAAGGTCACACATGATATAAATCCATAGGGCTTATCTTTCTGTCTCTCTAGTGGAATATTAGTAATTCTGTACATTCCATCTGAAGGCACAGGACACATTTCTCCGGATTGCTTGTCTTTTCCGAACCACGTAAGATTTCCAGAATTCGGGAAGCATTTTGTTACTGTGCATTGTATGGTGGCTTCTTCACCGATCCTCAGGGGCGGGACTGACATCTCCACCTGTGGCCTCCAGGGAAAGTCTACACAAATCAAAAAGTAAAACCCAGTTATATACCATGCACTGACTGGATTAACATAAGAGAACAAAAAAAACAGAAGTGGATGTCTGATTCCGGAAAGTGTACATGTCTGGTTCAGAAAGTGCTGCTCTCCCCTCCCCCCTCCGCCTGTGACAGCCACCCATTCCCACTTCATCTAGGTGAGAATTACATAAGCTTGCCCCCTTCTTCCCTGCCCTCAACCTCCTTGAACTAGCCACATGTCTCACATGCCACTGTGCCTCACTCATGCACAGGGGGGAGCCGGCTGGGAGACTTGTTGATAATTATCCATCTGTTATAAAGATCGAATCAGGGTTAATGCGTCTATTTTTGGAGCAATCACCCTTGTTTGATATTACGATGACATGATATCAAGACAATAAACTAGTTTGAAGCTGAACATAATTTCGGGCCGAACACCAGTTAGGCTGCATACACATCTAATCCACAGTTATGCATGTAACGGTAAAAAAAATTTTTTGTTCAACTCAGCTGGCTGTAGGAAAAATAAATTGAGAAGGTCGTTGTACTAACTATGCAGTGTTAGTACAGTGATACAATTGTGTTCTGACAGGGGGACTACCCCCCCCCCCTGCCAGAACACACTTGTCAGCACTCACAGCCATTGGCTGTGAGGGCTGATTGGATGTCGATCGGCTGCTGGTTGTCTAGCATGTACAAAAGCCAGTTGTGAGATCGGCTTCCGTTGGACAAGCAGCTTTTGGACAACATGGGCTGAAAGTTGTCTGGCTTCTACTGTAACAGCTGATTTCGGCCTGTGTTATGGGGCTTTAGTGTGAGCATTTTTTGTGCATTTTTGTAAAAAAAAATTCAGGCGTACTCGGATTTGAGTGCTTTTGTTTTAGTCAATAGGAAGTCAGTTACTAGGAGGAGAAGATGTTTGTTTAGGCCTGAAAAATGCAAATTTTCAGGTGATCTTATTGAATTCTATGGGGCCAAAAATGCCACGTTCAGCCTCGAAAGTGCCACAATTAGAGGATGAAACTTACTGTTCCTTTTACCGGTGACATATATAGATACTGTATATAATATAATCATGATTAAGAATAAGATGTATGTGTGAAACGCGTAAATGTGACTACATGCTGGTGTCTTTGGTTTCACTACAGTGATCAATAAAGGCAATTGGTTCAGGAATAGACAGGAATCTAATAACCTACCAGCATGTTTTTGCTCTGTTAGGGGGAAACCACAGGAAACCCATACAAGCACAGGGAGAACATACAAATTCTGTGCATAATGTCCATGGCTTTGAACTGGAGAAGCAAAGCTGAAGTGCTAACCATTAATCCACTGTACTGCCCCATGACTGTAGTTAAAAGAGAATAGTGGGATTAAAAAAAAAACATACATACTCATCAAGGTGTATGCAGGATCAGTCCGATACTGCACCTATCCCCACCAGCATTACAATGATAACTGAGAGGTCAAACACTGCTTTCTCACTCACTTCTCAGTCTTCAGTGAGCGGGTGGCTGTCAGTCACTGGCTTTCTGTTTTGCCCCTCCAGCGCTCACTGGAGTGACGGGCTGTGGAGGGGGTGAGAACAGCTGGCTCAGTCTCCCAGCAGCTCAGGCACCTGGGTGGATCCCGGCATTAAAATTAGATATGTGCAGGACGAAAAAATTTGTTTCGTTTCAAATCGTTATTTACATAAATTAGTTTAGTTACATTTGTTTAATTCATTTTCGGAATTTGTTTTGTTCGTTTTCATATCGATTCAAAAAGTTTTCTAATCAAATTCAAATAGTTTTCCAATTTCCAAAGAGAATAAAATAGAATAGAAAATAAATGAATAGAATAGAAAAAAATTGAGTAGAAAAGAAAAGAATATAACAGAGAATAAAAGAATATAATATAATATAATAGAGTAAAACAGAACAAAATAGGATAGAAAACGAAAGAACAGAAAGATTATAACCATCCTCTGAAATTAGAATAGAATAGAATAGAAAAGAATAGAATTAAAAAAAACAATAGAATGGAATAGATATAATATAACCATTTTCCAAAATTCAAATAGAATCAATTCGATTTTGAATAGAATAAAAAAGAATAGAATAGAATGACTATAACCATCTTCCTTTTCTAATCTATTCTTTTCTATTCAAATTCAAATTGATTATATTAGAATTTTGGGAAATGGTTATATTCTTTCTATTCTAATCTATTGTAAATGTGTGATTTCAAATGAATAAAATAGTAGCGCTAATCTTCACAATTCAGTGAATAAACCTAAACAATCACCCTGTGAAAAAAGTGATCAATAATAATGTCCATAAATTCAAAATTAAGTCCGTGAGTACTTATATAAATTAAATAATTGAAATATTCAAGTGTTTATGACCCAAAAGTGAACAGATAATCTTGAAGTGACTTGAAGCAATCTTCCACCAAACCATATGTGTTCAGTTTTACCGCTCCCTTAAGAATTGCACTCACCAAAAGAACATGCCTCGCACTCTCATGCTCGGCAATATCGCTTAATATTTCCCAGGTGTATCAAATAACATCAGGGGTATTCTAAAAACGTGTTCTTTAAACAATTTGCACTCCACATGTAAAAATAAAAGGTGCTTCCAATAGTCAAGTATAGTAAAACCATTTATTAAAACAGCACACGAAACCTTCAATTATTGCACTCACATCCTTTTCATTAAAACAATGGCACTTCAACATAAACTTTCCAAAGTGGGGAGCTCGCAGTGGTAGCTCGATGTAGTGCGGTCTCGGCGGACCCAGAAACAACTTAAAGCGGTGTTTCACCTAAAAAATAAATTTTTTAAAAGTCAGCAGCTAAAAAAAAAGTAGCTGCTGACTTTTAATAAGTACACTTACCCTCCCAGGGCGCCCACGATGTCGGTCGTGGAGGCCGAGATTAGACATGTGCATTTCGTTATGTTCCGAATCGAAATTCGGACGAATTTTTCATTATTCGGACATTCGGATGCATCCGAATTACCGAATTACAATACTAACGAATTTAACCGAATCCGAATTTTTTTCGAATCGAAAAATCGCGGACGAAATTCGAAATATCTCAGGGAAATATCTACTGTGTTTGCATACCAAATTTGGGGTTTCTAGCTATAAGTGGCCCCCAGATACGTGGCCCCAAAGTCGGGTCGAAAAATGTCATTTTCTGCTGCAGAAAAGTGCTTGACATTTTGTGACCCGACTTTGGGGCCACGTATCTCGGGGCCACTTATAGATAGAAACCCCAAATTTGGTATGCAAACACAGTAGAACTGGAACTACAACCTCTCCAAATTTGGGGTTTCTATCACCAAGTAACCCCGAGATACGTGGACCCAAAGTCGGGTCTCAAAATATTTTCGAATTCGGTTGAAATAATTTCAAATGCAGTTGAAATAATTTCAAATGCAGTTGAAAAAATGTCAAATGCGGTTGAAATAATTTCAAATCATGTTGATACTATTTCAAGAGGATTCGAAAATATTTTGCGACCCGACTTTGAAAAAAAAATGAAATTGATTCTAAGAGTCTGCAGAAGATCTGCAACAAAAAAAAGAAGTGAAATGGCTGTTAATAGTCTACAGGAGATCTGCTATTAAATTATATATTTTTTTCTATTCTGTTCTAATCTTTTCTATTTGAATTATAAATTTTGGAAGATGGTTATTTACTTATATACATCCGTCACATAAAAAAAAGGATGTGAAATGGCTGTCACGGATGTCGATCGCAAGGCAAGTACATATGCTGTATGTCATTGTCCACTTGCCACAACACCTGCCACAAGTGCCAAGACACCTGCCACGAGTGCCACGTGACCAACCACAAGTGCCATGTGACCTGCCACGTGACCAAGTTGTGGATTGTCCACTTGCCATGTCACCTGCCACAAGTTATGGGGATCCTAGCACCAAGTGACCCCCAGATATGGGGGATATGTCAAGTACTTTTCTACAGCAGAGAATTACATTTTGTGACCCGAATTTGGGGCCACATATCTCGGGGCCACTTATAGCTAGAAACCCCAAATTTGGTATGCAAACACAGTAGAACTAGCACTACAACCTCTCCAAATGTGGCATTTCTTTTACCAAGTAACCCCGAGATACGTGGACCCAAAGTCGGGTCGCAAAATATTTTCGAATCAGGTAGAAATAATTTCAAATGCAGTTGAAAAAATGTCAAATGCAGTTGAAAAAATTTCAAATGCAGTTGAAAATATTTCAAATGCAGTTGAAAAAAATTCAAATCATGTTGATACTATTTCAAGCGGATTCGAAAATATTTTGCGACCCGACTTTGAAAAAAAAAATGAAATTGATTCTAACAGTCTGCAGAAGATCTGCAAAAAAAAGAAGTGAAATGGCTGTTAATAGTCTACAGGAGATCTGCTATTAAATTATATTTTTTTTTATTCTGTTCTAATCTTTTCTATTTGAATTATAAATTTTGGAAGATGGTTATTTACTTATATACATCTGTCACATAAAAAAAAGGATGTGAAATGGCTGTCACGGATGTCGATCGCAAGGCAAGTACATATGCTGTATGTCATTGTCCACTTGCCACAACACCTGCCACAAGTGCCAAGACACCTGCCACGAGTGCCACGTGACCAACCACAAGTGCCATGTGACCTGCCACGTGACCAAGTTGTGGATTGTCCACTTGCCATGTCACCTGCCACAAGTTATGGGGATCCTAGCACCAAGTGACCCCCAGATATGGGGGATATGTCAAGTACTTTTCTACAGCAGAGAATTACATTTTGTGACCCGACTTTGGGGCCACGTATCCCGGGGCCACTTATAGCTAGAAACCCCAAATTTGGTATGCAAGCACAGTAGAACTAGCACTACAACCTCTCCAAATGTGGCATTTCTTTTACCAAGTAACCCCGAGATACGTGGACCCAAAGTCGGGTCGCAAAATATTTTCGAATCAGGTAGAAATAATTTCAAATGCAGTTGAAAAAATGTCAAATGCAGTTGAAAAAATTTCAAATGCAGTTGAAAATATTTCAAATGCAGTTGAAAAAAATTCAAATCATGTTGATACTATTTCAAGCGGATTCGAAAATATTTTGCGACCCGACTTTGAAAAAAAAAATGAAATTGATTCTAACAGTCTGCAGAAGATCTGCAAAAAAAAGAAGTGAAATGGCTGTTAATAGTCTACAGGAGATCTGCTATTAAATTATATTTTTTTTTATTCTGTTCTAATCTTTTCTATTTGAATTATAAATTTTGGAAGATGGTTATTTACTTATATACATCTGTCACATAAAAAAAAAGGATGTGAAATGGCTGTCACGGATGTCGATCGCAAGGCAAGTACATATGCTGTATGTCATTGTCCACTTGCCACAACACCTGCCACAAGTGCCAAGACACCTGCCACGAGTGCCACGTGACCAACCACAAGTGCCATGTGACCTGCCACGTGACCAAGTTGTGGATTGTCCACTTGCCATGTCACCTGCCACAAGTTATGGGGATCCTAGCACCAAGTGACCCCCAGATATGGGGGATATGTCAAGTACTTTTCTACAGCAGAGAATTACATTTTGTGACCCGACTTTGGGGCCACGTATCCCGGGGCCACTTATAGCTAGAAACCCCAAATTTGGTATGCAAGCACAGTAGAACTAGCACTACAACCTCTCCAAATGTGGCGTTTCTATCACCAAGTAACCCCGAGATACGTGGACCCAGTTTTTTCAAAGTCGGGTCGCAAAATATTTTCGAATCCGGTTGAAAAAATTTCAAATGCAGTTAAAAAAAATTCAAATGCAGTTGAAATAATTTCAAATCATGTTGATACTATTTCAAGAGGATTCGAAAATATTTTGCGACCCGACTTTGAAAAAAAAAAAAAAAATGAAATTGATTCTAACAGTCTGCACAAGATCTGCAAAAAAAAAAAGAAGTGAAATGGCTGTTAATAGTCTACAGGAGATCTGCTATTAAATTATATATTTTTTTTCTATTCTGTTCTAATCTTTTCTATTTGAATTATACATTTTGGAAGATGGTTATTTACTTATATACAGTGGTGTGAAAAAGTGTTTGCCCCCTTCCTCATTTCCTGTTCCTTTGCATGTTTGTCACACTTAAGTGTTTCGGAACATCAAACCAATTTAAACAATAGTCAAGGACAACACAAGTAAACACAAAATGCAATTTGTAAATGAAGGTGTTTATTATTAAAGGTGAAAAAAAATCCAAACCATCATGGCCCTGTGTGAAAAAGTGATTGCCCCCCTTGTTAAAACATACTATAACTGTGGTTGTCCACACCTGAGTTCAATTTCTCTAGCCACACCCAGGCCTGATTATTGCCACACCTGTTCACAATCAAGGCATCACTTAAATAGGAGCTGCTTGACACAGTAAGGTCCACCAGAAGATCCTTAAAAGCTACACATCATGCCGAGACCCAAAGAAATTCAGGAACAATTGAGAAAGAAAGTAATTGAGATCTATCAGTCTGGAAAGGGTTATAAAGCCATTTCCAAAGCTTTGGGAATCCAGCGAACCACAGTGAGAGCCATTATCCACAAATGGCGAAGACATGGACCAGTGGTGAACCTTCCCAGGAGTGGCCGGCCGCCCAAAATTACCCCAAGAGCGCAGCGACGACTCATCCAAGAGGTCACAAAAGACCCCACAACAACGTCCAAGGAACTGGAGGCCTCACTTGCCTCAGTTAAGGTCAGCGTTCATGCCTCCACCATCAGGAAAAGACTGGGCAAAAATGGCCTGCATGGCAGAGTTCCAAGGAGAAAACCACTGCTGAGCAAAAAGAACATCAAAGCTCGTCTCAATTTCTCCACAACACATCTTGATGATCCCCAAGACTTTTGGGACAGCATTCTGTGGACCGATGAGACAAAAGTGGAACTCTTTGGAAGGTGTGTGTCCAAGTATATCTGGCGTAGAAGGAACACTGCATTTCAGAAAAAGAACATTATACCAACAGTAAAATATGGTGGTGGTAGTGTGATGGTCTGGGGCTGTTTTGCTGCTTCAGGACCTGGAAGACTTGCCGTGATAAAAGGAACTATGAATTCTGCTGTCTACCAAGAGATCCTGAAGGAGAATGTCCGACCATCTGTTTGTGTACTCAAGCTGAAACGAACTTGGGTTCTGCAGCAGGACAATGATCCTAAACACACCAGCAAGTCCACCACCGAATGGCTGAAGAAAAACAAAATGAAGACTTTGGAGTGGCCTAGCCAAAGTCCACACCTGAATCCTATTGAGATGTTGTGGTATGACCTTAAAAAGGCCGTTCATGCTCGAAAACCCTCTAATGTAACTGAATTAGGACAATTCTGCAAAGATGAGTGGGCAAAAATTCCTCCAGGACGCTGTAAAAGCCTCATTGCACGTTATCGCAAACGCTTGGTTGCAGTTGTTGCTGCTAAGGGTGGCCCAACCAGTTATTAGGTTTAGGGGGCAATCACTTTTTCACACAGGGCCATGATGGTTTGGATTTTTTTTCACCTTTAATAATAAACACCTTCATTTACAAATTGCATTTTGTGTTTACTTGTGTTGTCCTTGACTATTGTTTAAATTGGTTTGATGTTCCGAAACACTTAAGTGTGACAAACATGCAAAGGAACAGGAAATGAGGAAGGGGGCAAACACTTTTTCACACCACTGTACATCTGTCACATAAAAAAAAGAATGTGAAATGGCTGTCACGGATGTCGATCGCAAGGCAAGTACATATGCTGTATGTCATTGTCCACTTGCCACAACACCTGCCACAAGTGCCAAGACACCTGCCACGAGTGCCACGTGACCGACCACAAGTGCCACGTGACCTGCCACGTGACCAAGTTGTGGATTGTTCACTTGCCATGTCACCTGCCACAAGTTATGGGGTTCCTAGCACCAAGTGACCCCCAGATATGGGGGATATGTCAAGTACTTTTCTACAGCAGAGAATTACATTTTGTGACCCGAATTTGGGGCCACGTATAATTCAAATAGAAAAGATTAGAACAGAATAATAAATTATTTCAACTGCATTTGAAATTTTTTCAACTGCATTTGAAATTTTTTCAACTGCATTTGAAATTTTTTCAACTGCATTTGAAATTTTTTCAACTGCATTTGAAACTATTTCAACCGAATTTGAAAATATTTTGTGACCCGACTTTGGGTCCACGTATCTCGGGGCCACTTATAGATAGAAACCCCAAATTTGGTATGCAAACACAGTAGAACTAGCACTACACACTCTCCATTTGGGGTTTCTATCACCAAGAAACCCCGAGATACGTGAACCCAAAGTCGGGTCACAAAATATTTTCGAATTCGGTTGAAATAATTTCAAATGCGGTTGAAAAAATTTCAAATGCAGTTGAAAAAATTTCAAATGCAGTTAAAAAAATTTCAAATGCAGTTGAAATAATTTCAAATCATGTTGATACTATTTCAAGCGGATTCGAAAATATTTTGCGACCCGACTTTGAAAAAAAAAAATGAAATTGATTCTAACAGTCTGCAGAAGATCTGCAAAAAAAAAAGAAGTGAAATGGCTGTTAATAGTCTACAGGAGATCTGCTATTAAATTATATATTTTTTTCTATTTTTTTTTTCTTGGAGAGGTTGTAGTGCTAGTTCTACTGTGTTTGCATACCAAATTTGGGGTTTCTAGCTATAAGTGGCCCCGAGATACGTGGCCCCCAAAGTCGGGTCACAAAATGTAATTCTCTGCTGTAGAAAAGTACTTGACATATCCCCCATATCTGGGGGTCACTTGGTGCTAGGAACCCCATAACTTGTGGCAGGTGACATGGCAAGTGGACAATCCACAACTTGGTCACGTGGCAGGTCACGTGGCAGGTGTCTTGGCACTTGTGGCAGGTGGTGTGGCAAGTGGACAATGACATACAGCATATGTACTTGCCTTGCGATCGACATCCGTGACAGCCATTTCACATCCTTTTTTTTATGTGACAGATGTATATAAGTAAATAACCATCTTCCAAAATGTATAATTCAAATAGAAAAGATTAGAACAGAATAGAAAAAAATATATAATTTAATAGCAGATCTCCTGTAGACTATTAACAGCCATTTCACTTCTTTTTTTTTTTTGCAGATCTTCTGCAGACTGTTAGAATCAATTTCATTTTTTTTTTTTCAAAGTCGGGTCGCAAAATATTTTCGAATCCGCTTGAAATAGTATCAACATGATTTAAAAAATTTTCAACTGCATTTGAAATTTTTTCAACTGCATTTGAAATTATTTCAACCACATTTGAAACTATTTCAACCGAATTCGAAAATATTTTGCGACCCGACTTTGGGTCCACGTATCTCGGGGTTTCTTGGTGATAGAAACCCCAAATGGTTGTAGTGCTAGTTCTACTGTGTTTGCATACCAAATTTGGGGTTTCTAGCTATAAGTGGCTCCGAGATACGGGGCCCCAAAGTCGGGTCGGAAATTGTCAAGCACTTTTCTGCAGCAGAGAATGACATTTTTCGACCCGACTTTGGGGCCACATATCTCGGGGCCACTTATAGCTAGAAATTTGGTATGCAAACACAGTAGACCTAGCACTACAACATATCCAAAATTCACGTTTCTATCGCTAAGTGACCCTTAGATACGTGGACCCAAAGTTGGGTCGCAAAATATTTTCGAATTCGAAAATCGGTCGAAAATGAAACGAAATCCGAAAACGAATTTAACAAATTCAATGAATCTAACTAAACGAAATTAATTAATTAACGAATTAAAACGAAACGAAACTAATTTTTTCCTTTTGCACATGTCTAGCCGAGATGACCCTCGGCGATCCGGTTCCAGCGCCGCCATCCTCAGTAAGGGAAACGGCTGCCCGTTTCCTACTGCGCATGCGCGAGTCGGCGCGTGGCCTACTGCGCATGTGCGAGTCGAATTTGTGAATGGGGAACGCGATGTGTTGTGGGACATAGTTCCCATAACACACCGCGTCCCATTCACTAGAAGACGGCGCTCGGAGCAGAGAAGAGAACATCACCGCGGAGCTGGAAGAGGCAGATTAGGACGATCTGCCTAGCAACAGACATTTCTGGTAAGTAAAAAAAAGAAAATTTATTTTTTTCAGTTTTAATTGTTATTAACATTTTTTAAAGTTTTTTTTTTTCAGGGTGGCCCACCACTTTAATGAAAAGGATGTGAGTGCAATAATTGAAGGTTTCGTGTGCTGTTTTAATAAATGGTTTTACTATACTTTACTATTGGAAGCACCTTTTATTTTTACATGTGGAGTGCGAATTGTTTAAAGAACACGTTTTTAGAATACCCCTGATGTTATTTGATACTCCTGGGAGATATTAAGCGATACTGCCAAGCATGAGAGTGCGAGGCATGTTCTTTTGGTGAGTGCAATTCTTAAAGAGGGATTGCACCTGAAATTTTTTTTTTAAAAGCCAACAGCTACAAATACTGCAGCTGCTGACTTTTAATAAATGGACACTTACCTGTCACAGGTTCCAGCGATGTCGGCAGCAGAGGCCGATCAATCGCTCGGCTCTCTGCTGTTGCCGGCGCCATTCTCGGTGAGGGAATCAGAAAGTGTCGCCTTTGTGGCTTCACTTCCCGGTTCCCTACTGCGCGAGTCGCGCAGCGCAATGAGAATCGTCAGCGCTGTCTGCCGGGACAAGTGTGTGTTCCAGCAGACAGCGCGCCGGGACAGGAAGTGGCGTAAACTCCCGTGGGAGTTTATGCCCGGAAGTGGGTGCAGATACCTGTCTTAGACATTTTATGGACATTATTATTGATCATTTTTTTCACAGGGTGATTGTTTAGGTTTATTCACTTGTGAGTTGTGAAGATTAGCGCTACTATTTTATTCATTTGAAATCACACATTTAGTAGCTTCTGGAGGTTAAATTTTACACTTTTCTATTCTATTCTTTTCTTATGTATTCAAATTTATTCTATTTGAAATAAAAATTTCAGAATATGGTTATAGTCTTTCTATGTTATTCTATTCTCTTTGTTTCTATTATATTGTAGTCTATTCTGTTCTTTTATTTTCTATTCTATTTTGTTATGTTTTACTCTATTATATTCTATACTTGTATTTTCTTTTATATTCTTTTCTAGTCTATTTTTTTCTATTCTATTCTTTTATTTTCTAGTCTATTTTATTCTCTTTGGAAAATGGAAAACGATTCAAATTTAAAAACGTTTCAAATTCCAATTTGAAAACGATTTGAATTTGAATTCTGTCTGAAATTTGTTTTCAATATTTCGGATTTGTTTAAATTACATCCAAATTTCCAAAAAATTAAAATTTGTCTGAATTTTAATTTGAAACGAAATGAACCGCATATGTCTAATTAAAATTGGGATCCCTCCAGAGTCTGAACCGACTCAGACTTTACCCCATTGTCGGCTTAATATGTGTCACAGTAGTGCAGAGCTAAATTTATTCCTGTGACCCACCGGAGAAGTAGGGCCAAAAGAGCTTTGACTGTACTTCTCCTTTAAGGTTTGTTTTAGCAACGTTTCTACCCCTGCTATATATAAAATAAATAAGATTGGTAATTTTGTATCCTCTGATATAAGCAGTGAACTCAGTTATGAGACTCTGGAACCTCTTTTGAGCGACAGGCCTCTTGCGATTCTCTTTGCACGATTTTACCGCAATTTTTGCCCAATGAATTGTGGTAAAATCACACAAACAATCGTGGGACGCCTGTCGCCCAAAAGAAGTTCTGGAATCCCATAACTGAGTACACTGCTTATATCAGAGGATACAAAATGACCAATCTTATTTAAGTGTAAATGACGGGATCGCAAAAGTTTTTACACGATTTGCGGTGATTCTGGATCCCAATCTGGGACATCTAGATGTGAACGGAGCCTAATGCCCTGTACACACGATCGGACATTCAGACAACAAAATCCATGTTTTTTTTACGACGGACGTTGGCTCAAACTCGTCTTGCATACACACAATCACACAAAGCTTGTCGGAAATTCCGAACGTCAAAAACACGGTGACGTACAACGTGTACGACGAGCTAAGAAAAATGAAGTTCAATAGCCAGTGCGGCTCTTCTGCTTGATTCCGAGCATGCGTGGAATTTTGTGTATCGGAATTGTGTGCAGACGCTCGGAATTTCCTACAACGGATTTTGTTGTTGCAAAATTTGAGAACCAGCTCTCAAATTTTGTGCGATGGAAACTGTCCGATGTAGCCTACACATGGTCGGAATTTCCGACAACAAGCTCCGATCGCACATTTTACGTCGGAAGTCCATACATTAGTATCCATACACACTAGGCAGCTGAAAAAAATGCCAGTACCTCTGGCAGTTAAAGCAGCATAAAATGCTTATAGTGGCTCATATTGCATAAGATTGTATGAGCATTTATGGGCATTTGCTTTTAAAAAAAATTTTTTTAAACATTCCGCCCTCTGCTCATTTCACAATAATCAATGTACACTTGAAAACTCTGAACGCTCTTAAGCATTGCATTTATGTGCTTCAAGCATTTTTTCTCCCCCTGAAAGCTCATCTCCAAACCGTTAATGTGATTTTTTTTTTGTTTGTTTTTTTCAGCCTGAACAATGCTCCTCTGCAAATATGTAGATATAGAGCTGCTCATACAGGCTGAAGAAAAAAATGCCAAAAGCCTATATAAGCAGCATTTTTTTTTTGCCTAGTGTGTATAAGGTTTACTGATATGACTGGTTTTGATAGAGGGGAGTCCTCCAATTTGTGGTTATTCTTTGGCTCCATGCACGCACACTGGAGCTCATGAACGTCAGTTTTTGGGAGTTTGGGCGTTTTTTTTTTTTTTTAACAGCCCATAAACTCCCCTCTATGTTATCCTATGTGTCCATAGCACACATGGAAGTTTTTGAACTTTTATCAGCAGTGGAGTTTATGGGCTGTTTTCTGAACGCCATAAAATCATGTTCAGGAGTCGTTTTTCTGACCACAAAAAACGGCAAACGCTCATAAACGTTGATAAACGTTCAAAAACGTGGCTCACCAGCGTTTTTGTAACGTTTTTGATCCATTGAAAAAAAAAAAAAAAAACGCTGACGCAGAAAAACACTAAAAATGCAAATAAACGCTATTGCAAAAACGTTAAACGTTGAAAGACTCACTGCAAAGCTACTGGCATTTTTATAACATTATTTTAACGTTCAGCCTTTATCTGAGAAATATATTACGTTTTTAAAAATACAAATGTATTTCTCTTACCTTTATCTCGTATAGAGAATTCCTTGTATTCCTCCTCATCCATGGACTCGTGTCTCCAGGTGGATCTTACTCTGAAGTTCGGGTGGTGTAAGAGATTCTCAGGGATGGTACATTCACTGGTAACATCAAATGTTTTCCTTATATTAGTTGTATATTTCTCCTTCGATTGGCAGTGTTGTTTCAGCTTCTCTCCTGACCAGTAACACCACTCAACCTGGATGTCTTTGGGATAGAAGTTCTCCAATTTATAAGCGAATATTACCTCCCCAGTGCCCAGAGAGGCTTTTATTGGCTTCTTCGTCGTCGGTTTCGCTGAAAGGACAATAACGTTTTAAAAAAAATAGTGAACTAAATTCATAATCATTACTTATATATATATGATAAAGACTTTGCTGTGTAGATGTCTTAAAGTAACATTGAAGATAACTTTTTATTTTTTTTAAATACAAACATGTTATCCTTACGTGCTCTGTGTAATGGTTTTGCACAGAGTAGCCCCGATTCTCCTCTTCTGGAGTCCCATGCCAGCACTCCTTGCTCCTCCTCTTCGGCGAGTGCCCCCATAGGAAGGCGCTTCCTATGGGGGCATGCGTGCAGACTTGCTCCTGAGAAACCATGTCTTTGTCCATTGATGCAGACTAGGTGGCTTGGCCCTGCTTCCCATGACAGAATTTGATTGACAGCAGCAGGCGCCAATGTCTCCCACTGTTATAAGTCTGTGCAGTGAGGAGGAACAGAGCTGGAAGAGCCGCTGCTCTCGTGCAGATCGCTGGATCGGGCTCAGGTAAGTATAAGGGGGTGAGGATAGGTGCAGCACAGGTGTTTAAGGTTTTACAACCGAATTTAAAGTGGAGTTCTACCCATTCACCTAAGGTGTAAAATGTAAAGTACAAAAACACACCCACTTTTGAAAAAATATTTTATTGCACTGCTCCGGGGGTCTTCTTCTGTCTTGGGGGTCTTCTCGCCGGACTCCTCACCATGTGACATGAGCATGTGACCCTGTCCCCATGTCCCTATATAAGTCCCAGCGCAGCGCGGCTCTGCCATTCCGGCCGGAGACAGCGACGGGTCAACATCGGAAGAAGAAGAACAAGAAGAACAAGAAGAAGAAGAAGGCGCCGGCGGCGTGGAAAACGACGACCGCCGCAAGAACAGAAGAGACCCCGGAAGACCCCCGAAGGCGGATCGAAACCCCCAGACGACGGCGGCGGCGACGAAGAAGGTAGCCGGACTTCTCCGCTCGGTAAAAGAGCTTGGTAAATGGCGGAGGAGTCCGGCGAGAAGACCCCCAAGACAGAAGAAGACCCCCGGAGCAGTGCAATAAAATATTTTTTCAAAAGTGTGTGTGTTTTTGTACTTTACATTTTACACCTTAGGTGAATGGGTAGGGGTACATCGTACCCCATACTCATTCACATAGGGTGGGGGGCCGGGATCTGAGGGCCCCCTTATAAAAGGGGGCTCCCAGATTCCGATAAGCCCCCGCCCGCAGACCCCGACAACCAACGGCCAGGGTTGTCAGGAAGAGCCCCTTGTCCTCATCAACATGGGGACAAGGTGCTTTGGGGTGGGAGGGCCGCACTGCCCCCCTTTCCCCAGGGCACCCCCCATGTTGAGGGCACGCGGCCTGGTACGGCTCAGGAGGGGGGGGCGCTCGTTCGTCCCCACCCCTTTCCTGGCCGGCCAGGCTGCGTGCTCGGATAAGGGTCTGAGATGGATTTGGGGGGAACCCCCACGCCGTTTTTCGGCGGGGGGAGTCCCTTTAAATCCATGCCAGGTGACGGAGCTAGCGCGGCGGCATTTACTGCCTACGCTAGCTACGTAACCTGAAGTTACGTTCTAAATGAACGGACTGCTCCGTGTGTGGGCAAGTCCGTTCATTTTCAAAAGTCCCGCGGACTTTGGCCAGCGGATTGTCCGCCGGATAAGTCCGCGCGTGTGTGGGCAAGTCACACGCTCGGAAAGTCCGGCGAAGCCCCGCTGGAAAGTCCGGCGGATTGTCCGCTGGACTAGGTCCGCCGGCAAAAGTCTGCACGTGTGTACGCGGCATTAGACTAGAGATCTTCACTATTGTTTGTGTCAAGGACTTTCCAGGCATTTCCGGTCCTTCCGTGCGCACATAGGTGCGCGGCGGGCGCGCGCGCGTGCACGTTAGCGTGCGCGTGCGCGTTAGCGCGCGCGGCGGCGCGCGCGTGCATGTGCGCATGCGCGGGAACGCAATTGGCGCCAAAACGGGCTTTAAAAGCCCAGCAGTGACACTCAGCCAGTGCTGTGTTGTCTTTAAGCTTCCTGCTTGTCAGCCACCCGAAAACCTGATCCGAAACCTGAACCTGTGATCTCCCGTTACCGACCCGGCTCTGTTTGGACTACTCTACCTTCTCCTACCCGACCCGGCTTGCCTGACCTTGTTACATCTGTCTTTGGTTACCGACTCCAGCCTGCCTACCGACTCTGCTATTGCCTGCTCCTATCATCTGATTGATCTGCTGTTGCCAACTGGACTGTCTGACCTTGCCTCTGCTGATTCCCACTTGTTTGATCCACCTGTTGCCTGGTTCTGTTGTATCCTGCTTCAACCACCTACAGCTGCAGTCCTACATCCTGCCATCCGCATACGGACATTACTGGAGGACCTTCCTGTTGGTTCCAACACCTTCCTCTACAAACCAGGCACTCCTACCCCACTGTGCTCACGTCACCACTGTCCCCATCTCCAGTGGCACGTGAACCAGCGCTGTATGAGAGGTCTCCTCCTACAAGTCAGGCTCTACGTCCAGGTACGTAACAGTACAACACAGCCATGACTGAGCCTGCAGGAGAGACCCCTCCCATGACAGATATCTGTTCACACCTGTCAGCTCTCACTCAAGCCGTAAAATCCTTACAAGACGGTTACACCAGATTGGAGGGGCAAGTCCAGAACATCATCAACCCCATACACGTGGTTCCTGGGTCCGTTTCCGCCTCTGCTCAGGCTGCTTCCCCTCCTTCTGTCGTTATGCTTCCACCTGAGCCAAGGGTCCCCATACCTGAGAAGTTTTCAGGGGACCGAACTAAATTCCGGGCCTTCCGCAGTGCTTGTCGACTTTACTTCGCCCTGCAACCCCGGACTTTTTCACTTGAAGCCACTAAAGTGGGGTTTGTGGTCTCCCTACTGTTAGGAGAACCACAGATCTGGGCACACCGACTTCTCGAAGAGGACTCTGTTTTGATTCAATCACTAACGGCCTTCTTTGAAGCTATGTCCCAACTTTATGAAGACCCTGAACGGGTCGCCACAGCAGAGGCATCCTTAACTACACTTCAGCAGGGTCGCCGGGCGGCCGAGGAGTACATTTCGGATTTTAGACGCTGGAGTGCGGACACTCAATGGAATGATGCAGCTCTACGGCATCAGTTCCGCATGGGCCTATCAGAAGGACTGAAAGATGAATTGGCCCGGGTGGGCATACCTGATACTCTTGAGGCCTTAATCACCCTAACCATCCAGATTGATCGCCGCCTTCGGGAACGTCGCACTGAACGGGCCTACCAACATAATCGCCCTACTTGGGTGACTGCTAAAGCTCCAATTCCGGCTGCCCGCTACTTACCACCACCCAACTTCCAGCCGATCCGCCCTGCACCGGACGCCTCCGAGCCAATGCAGCTGGGACTGATTCGACCCACCTTAACCCCGGAAGAGCGCACACGTCGCCATCAACTTAACCTCTGCCTGTACTGTGGAACAACAGGACACTACGTGCGCAACTGTCCGGTCAAGATGCGTAAGTGCTTTTCCTCTGTTCCTGCCAGTCTCTCAGCACTTTCTGCTAACACAACCCACATTGCTCTCCCTCTCTCATTGCAGCTCCAAGGAAGGACAATTCCAGTTAAAGCAATTATTGATTCCGGAGCATGCAGTTGCTTCATTGATTCTGCCTTCGCCAACCAACACAACATTCCCTTACGGAATAAGACCCACCGACTTTCAGTCTTCTTGGCCGACGGCTCCCGCATCAGCTCCGGACAGGTGACCCAAGAGACTTTTCCCGTACCTGCCATCACCTCCTTCCAGCATAAGGAGCTTCTGATCCTTGATGTGATCTCTTCCCCGTTGTTCCCAATCATCCTGGGCATTCCCTGGCTTCAGGCCCATAATCCCTCCATCAATTGGACTACCAGAGAAATCAGGTTCTCGTCCCCCTACTGCCAAGAACATTGTCAAAAGGAGTCTACTCAATCCTCTGTCACCCTATTTTGCATGGACATTGATCAGAACCTACGCCAATCAGTACCCGAACCGTATCATGGGTTCCTCGATGTTTTCAGTAAAAAGGGAGCAGACTCTCTTCCACCCCATCGGGCATATGACTGCCCAATTGAACTCTTACCTGGGGCCGAAATTCCCTTTGGGCGCATTTTCCCTCTGTCAGAAAAAGAACAGGAAGCACTAAAAATTTACATCAACGAAAACCTTGAAAAAGGATTCATCCGCCCATCTACATCTCCAGCTGGTGCTGGAATATTTTTTGTGACTAAGAAGGATCAGACTCTCCGCCCGTGTGTAGATTACCGGGAGTTGAATAAAATTACGGTTAAGAACCGTTACCCGTTGCCCTTAATACCCGAATTATTCCAAAAATTAAGGTCTGCTACTATTTTTACGAAACTCGATCTAAGAGGGGCATATAATCTGGTCCGCATCCGGGCTGGGCATGAATGGAAGACGGCATTCCGAACAAGGTTCGGGCATTATGAATATCTGGTCATGCCCTTTGGTCTATGTAATGCACCTGCCACTTTTCAACATCTGATTAACGATGTATTCAAGGACTTCTTAGATATTTTTGTAATTGTTTATTTGGATGATATTTTGGTTTTTTCTGAATCCCTCAGCCAACACCGGGAACACGTTTGCAGAGTCTTGGACCGTCTTCGCCTACATGGACTATACGCAAAAGCAGAGAAGTGCGAGTTCGAGCAACAAGAGATCAAGTTTTTGGGTTTGATAATATCCGCGACCGGTATCAAGATGGACCCCCAAAAAGTATCTGCTGTTCTGGAGTGGCCTGCACCCGTCGATAAAAAAGGTATTCAACGTTTCATTGGTTTCGCAAACTTTTACAGGAAATTTATCAAGGGATTCTCTGCCATCATAGCCCCTATTACACGGTTGACACAACAACATGTCAGGTTTCATTGGAGTACGGAGGCTCAAGAGGCATTTGAGAGACTTAAAAGACTTTTTACATCAGCTCCAATTCTCAGTCACCCTAACCCATCTTTACCTTTTTTGTTAGAAGTTGACGCATCCGAAGTGGCGGTGGGAGCGGTCATTTCGCAAAGACAGGGTAAGGAGGATTTAATACACCCTGTGGGATTCTTCTCCCGAAAGTTATCGCCAGCTGAAAGAAATTACGATGTAGGGGATCGGGAGCTTCTTGCCATCAAGACCGCCTTGGAGGAGTGGAGGTATCTATTAGAGGGTGCGGCTCACCCGGTATTAATATATACCGACCATAAAAATTTAGAATATCTAAGATCTGCCAAACGTTTGAGACCCCGACAAGCTCGTTGGGCCTTGTTTTTCACTCGCTTCTGTTTCCACATCACTTATCGGCCAGGATCAAAGAACGTCAAACCAGACGCATTGTCACGCATGCATGATAACCCTAAGGACTCACCTGCTCCTGACACGATTCTACCCACAAACAGTTTTTTGCTCTTACACACAGATCTCTTAACTTTAATCAAGGAAGCCTCTTCCCACTCTCCAAGACCTCCAGGAACCACCTTGACATCTCGAGATGGCTTGCTATGGAAGGGAAGTCAAATCTTTGTCCCTGAAGATATTCGAGTTAAGGTACTAACATTGTTTCATGATCATCCCTTAGCAGGACATTTCGGGGTACGGAAGACTCGTGAACTTGTACAGCGTACATTCTGGTGGCCCAATTTAAGGGAGTTTTGTGAAAAGTACGTCAATTCCTGCTCCATCTGCTCACGGAACAAGACTTCAAGGAACCGAGCCTGGGGACTGCTTAAACCTTTACCTATACCAGACAGACCTTGGAAAATGATTTCTATGGACTTTATAGTCGAACTACCCCGCTCTGAGGGGTGCACAGCCATTTTTGTGGTGGTAGATCGCCTATCTAAGATGGCCCATTTTGTGCCCCTGAAGGGAACCCCATCCGCTACAGAGACAGCCCGTGTATTCATTAAGGAGATCGTCAGACTACACGGAGTACCTACAAATATAGTCTCCGACAGAGGGGTACAATTCACCTCACGCTTCTGGAAGGCACTTTGTGAAATCTTGAAGATTGAGCTTTCTCTCTCCTCAGCCTATCACCCACAGACTAATGGGCAGACAGAGAGAACCAACCAAACCCTCGAGCAATATATCCGATGTTTTACTTCCTTTTCTCAGGACAATTGGGTTTCCCTGCTGCCTCTAGCGGAATTCGCATACAATAATGCCAGTCACTCAACCACTAACCAATCCCCCTTCTTTTCCAATTATGGTTTTCACTTGACTTTTTTACCAGATTTTGTTTCAGAATCCCCAGTTCCGGCAGTCCAGAAGACAGTGGAATTCCTCAAACGCAACAATCAGGTCCTACAAGAAGCTATGTCCAAGGCCCAGGCAGATAGCAAGAGGAACTTCGACCAAAAGAGAAGGGGGGAGCTGGTTCTGCAACCTGGAGATCAGGTATGGCTGTCTACATCCAATATCAAATTGATGTGCCCTTCTAAAAAACTTGCACCTAAATTTATGGGACCTTTTCCTGTTAAGAAGAAAATTAATGAAGTGGCCTATGAACTGTCTTTACCTGATTCTCTTAAAGTTCACCCGGTATTTCACGTATCTTTGTTAAAACCTGCTGTGCCTAATCCCTTCCCTGACAGAGGAGCTGACCCGCCTGAACCTGTTTTGGTGGATGGTAACCAGGAATATGAGGTGGAGGCTATTCTCAATTGTAGAAGAAGACATGGGCAAGTACAATTTTTGGTCAAATGGAAAGGGTACGGTCCAGAAAGTAATTCCTGGGAACCAGACAGTAATTTACATGCAAAACGGCTAGTTCGTACTTACCTGATTGCCCACCCTGAGAAGGCAAGCCGCCTGGGCATCCGGAGGCTGCCCCTTGTGGGGGGGCAATGTCAAGGACTTTCCAGGCATTTCCGGTCCTTCCGTGCGCACATAGGTGCGCGGCGGGCGCGCGCGCGTGCACGTTAGCGTGCGCGTTAGCGCGCGCGGCGGCGCGCGCGTGCATGTGCGCATGCGCGGGAACGCAATTGGCGCCAAAACGGGCTTTAAAAGCCCAGCAGTGACACTCAGCCAGTGCTGTGTTGTCTTTAAGCTTCCTGCTTGTCAGCCACCCGAAAACCTGATCCGAAACCTGAACCTGTGATCTCCCGTTACCGACCCGGCTCTGTTTGGACTACTCTACCTTCTCCTACCCGACCCGGCTTGCCTGACCTTGTTACATCTGTCTTTGGTTACCGACTCCAGCCTGCCTACCGACTCTGCTATTGCCTGCTCCTATCATCTGATTGATCTGCTGTTGCCAACTGGACTGTCTGACCTAACCACCTACAGCTGCAGTCCTACATCCTGCCATCCGCATACGGACATTACTGGAGGACCTTCCTGTTGGTTCCAACACCTTCCTCTACAAACCAGGCACTCCTACCCCACTGTGCTCACGTCACCACTGTCCCCATCTCCAGTGGCACGTGAACCAGCGCTGTATGAGAGGTCTCCTCCTACAAGTCAGGCTCTACGTCCAGGTACGTAACAGTTTGCTTTGTATGTTAAGTATATTTAATTGCGATAAATCATAGATCACTCACCCTGCACCCGTAGAGGTCCTGATCTTCTCTCTATGGGTATCTCCAGGCTGGGATGGGACACTCTACACATGATCTCCGATTCTCCATCTGTCACGATTGGTCTGAAGAGCAGTCTGGCTGTACAGGAATAGGTGAGATCGGACTGTCTCTGGGACTGGATGTCTGGGATCTGGTACTTCTTATCCTGTGATAGAGGAACATATCTCTTGGCTCCTTTCTCCTTCCTGTGCCAACTCACAGTCACAGCATCAGGGAAGTATCCGGAGATGTTGTATTGTAGAGTGTTCTGTCGATCTATTAGTATATGGGGTATGGGGACCTCCTCAATCACCGGGCACCAGGACAGACCTTTATAGAACAATATAAGGGCCATTAACATCATAGACTCAAAATATTCTCCAACAGTCTATGTACATTACACTGTAGCAACACTATCATCCAGTTTTGAAAACCATACAATCAGCAAAACATAAAGGCCTATGCTGGATTCTGTTTAATGAATTTAGCTGTACAACAGTGTCCCTTCCTTTCACCGTCATGAAATGAACAAGCATTTTCACCTAGTTAGTATAATCAGAAACTGATAAATTGGTGAACATAATGCTACCAGAACAAGGGGTGATATTGTTTTTCATACTCAATTATTAGGAAGATGGAGAACGTCAAGCAGATGATAACTGTTATACTTATACCTACATGTAAGCCTATAATAAGTAGGGTTGCCACCTGTCTGGGATTCACCAGGACAGTTCGGGTTTTGAATCATATGTCCGGGTTTCAGTCCACCTGAAACCCTGACACATTATTCAGACCTAATCTCATCGGGATTCCCCCTATAACAGCCACCCGCTCTCCCCCCCTCCCTCTGCACCTTCGGCAGCCCCTAGCTCTCCCATTCCATTGGCTCTTTCAGTTTACACTCTACTGCCTGCACTGTTTCCCTTCTCACTTGGCTTCTCCCCGAGCCTTTCCTGCTCCTCAGCCATGCATGCTTTGGTCCACTTTCACTGTAACTCACTGTCCTGCACTAGGAACAAACCTGACGCCCTGATTTTTCTTCATTAGAGGTAACTATTTGGCGGCTATAGCTCAGATCTATAGATCCTTTCTCTGCACTTTCTGAATGGTAATGCCAGATGTCCATTTTTGGCTCTATCGTTCTCTTTCAGACTGCAGCTCTTATAAACTTGATACAATTTGTCCGTTACTTAATTGGACTGCCATACTCCTCATATGTTGTCCAATCAACATTTCTTTGATACTTTTCTACAAGAGAATTGTTTGGCGTCAGTGCATTCCTTTGGTTTTTTATAAAAACACAGTGCTTATGTTTGCTTTCCAGCAATCCAGCTATATCTACCCCTGCTACATATAAATATACGGTAAGATTTTTAATTGTGAAAACTGGGTTAAGAACTGATCTAATAATTTGAAGTGTATATCTTACGCATAACTCAATGGATTATGCTATAAACACTCCCCTGTTTTGCTCAAAAATAATATTCTTTTATGCTCAATATTCGTATCTTATATATGCCTACATATGCTGTGCCTGTATCTATGATGCTCTTTGAGGGGGGTTTTCACCCTGCTACATGCACATCTATGTGGATTCATGTTCCAATTAGTCCACTTTACTCCTCACCTGTATCTGCCCTCTGAGGTGCATTGGTTTGTGATTCCACTTGCCGCCTTGGTCCTACCGAGGCGCCCCCTATGGGTGGATTGTGTTATACAGATGGTTCTTTTTCCTTCTTTTGTAATGTTTTTTATGATGATGTAAAAATGTTTTGTGCACAGTTTGGTAATTGTTGATTTTTTATTTGTATTTTATTAGAGTTTAATTGCTCCTGAAGAATTGTCTTTCTCGACGTGGAACATGTCGAGCTAATTTTTCAATCATCCTTGGACCTACACTTCTGATTCACCATCCTTACAAGACTCAGTCCCTCTCTTGGAGACTACGCCCTCAAATAAACCCATCATGATTACTATCTAGGAAATTGGTTTTGTATTCTATACTCTGTTATGAGTTTTACTGTATGGTGTCAGATATGTCTTGTTAAGGTCCAATAATATCAAATTTATTTTCTGTACATGTAACTGTATTTCTGATTCTATTTGTTTAACCTCCCTGGCGGTATGATTCTGGCTGGAATTTTGTGCTGAAAGCGGTACAATTATTTTGCATGGAAATTTGGCGTTTTTATATTGTAGGCATGCAATTCTTATGAATAACTCACTTAAATCTGTCCGAACCAAAGTCTAGTAGACATCCGGGTATGATAAAGTTTGAAACACAAAATCATAAATTATAATATAATAAAAATATATATAAAAATGATTCAATAATGTAATCAAATCAAAAACACTGAAATTTGCTCAGTTGCAGAATAGTCGCTGTCATTAAATTTATTGTTTGATGATAAATTGTGATTCTAATTTTTTATCGGTGTTTTCTAGCTGGTCTAAAACCACTTTTGACATAAAGGGACACTTTTTGGTTGCTATGGACAATCTCCAGTTTCCAGGCAGAAAAAAAATCTTTTTATTATATAAAATGACATGCAGGGCACTGGGCAGACCACTAGGGACAAAGGGGATGTGTATTTTTTGTATACAGTACTGTAATCTGTAAGATTACAGTACTGTATGTGTGTTGTGTTTTTAAACTTTTTTGAATTTGGCGCCGATCTCCGCTCCCGTGCGTCGTAACGTCGGAGGGAACGGAGATCAGCGGCACTCGGGCACTGTGTGAATCGAGCGAGCGGACGGCTCGCTCACACAGCGGGGAGACATCGCAGGATCCAGGGGAAAAGGTAAGTAACTTCCCCCTGTATCCTGCAATGCAGCCCGAGTCTGGCTCGGGGTTACCGCTTCTAGCAGAAAAAACTGAACCCGAGCCAGACTCGGGATTACCGCCTAGGAGGTTAAAAAATCTTACTATTTTTAGACTAATTACCTATGTGCCTTGAAAAAGTCCAATTATTCTTTTTTTTCCATACACACAAATTATCGGGACATTGGCACATTAGTCCTCCGTGCATCCGCAGTGTCACCCTGCGAAAGCACATTCTTAATCACAAAAATTCACTGTAACACAACCTAACTGCCTTTCATTCACATTACACGCTACTCTATCTCTCACTCCCACTAGCAAGGCCGCATCTCACTTCAGAACTGCCGCTCTCCCATTTATTCAGCTTCTTCCTTCCCCTCACCACCGACTCTGGTCCTCCTCTGATCATTGCCTCCTTGCTCACCTCCATCCCATCTCTCGCCTTATAGAGCATTCCATTTCTTTCCCCCCTCCCCATACTTGTCTGTATCTCCACCAACCTACCACCTATCTTTGCTGTATCCCCTCTTTCCATCCCCAGTCATCCCCCTCACTCACCCCCCCCCACCTTCCTGTCATCGGTCACCCCTCCCCCCTTATCCCCTTACAGCCTCTTCTATTTACACTACCCCCCCCCCATGTCCATCCCCCCATCCTTCCGCATTAATACTCTCCTTGGTGCACCCAAAGGTGTCCCAGGTCTTATACTAATCCTAAAGTGTACAGTGGGGATTGAAAGTTTGGGCACCCCAGGTAAAAATGTGTATTAATGTGCATAACGAAGCCAAGGAAAGATGGAAAAATCTCCAAATGGCATCAAATTACAGATTAGACATTCTTATAATATGTCAAAAAAAGTTCGATTTTATTTCCATCATTTACACTTTCAAAATTACAGAAAACAAAAAAATGGCGTCTGCAAAAGTTTGGGAACCCTGCAGAGTTAATATCTTGTACTGCCCCCTTTGGCAAGTATCACAGCTTGTAAACGCTTTTTGTAGCCAGCCAAGATTTTCAATAATGTTGAGGTCAGGAGATTGTGAAAGCCATGGCAAAACCTTCAGTTTATGCCTCTTGATGTAATCCCCTGTGGATTTTGAGGTGTGTTTAGGATCATTGTCCATTTGTAGAAGCCATCCTCTCTTTAACCGCTTCCCGACCGCCTCATGTAGATATACGTCAACACAATGGCACGGGCAGGCAAAAGCACGTACCTGTACGTCCCCTTTAATTTGCCTGCCCGGGGGGCGCGCGCGCGCCGCCAGCGGCGCCCCCGCGACCCGGTCGGGAGCTCCGTGACCACGGCCGCGGGACCAGCGGACCCGATCGCCGCTGGTATCCCGCGATCGGGTTAAGGAGCTGAAGAACGGGGAGAGGTCTATGTAAACAAACCTCTCCCCGCGCTTCCTACACTGACTGTCAGTGATCGGCGGTTCCCTGTCATCGGGAACGCCGGTCAATGACGTCAGACGTACAGCCACGCCCCCCTAGTGTAAAAAAAAACACAACACGTCACACTGACTCCTCCCCGCCCCCTAGTGGTTAACCCCCTAACTACAACTGTCATTTACATAGGAATCAGTGCTATTTAAATAGCACTGATTGCTGTATAAATGACAAATGTCCCAAAAATGTGTCAAAAATGTCCGATGTGTCCGCCAAAATGTCGCAGTCACAATAAAAATCGCTGATCGCCGCCATTACTAATAAAAAAAAAAATATTAATAAAAATGCTATAAAACTATCCCCTATTTTGTAAACGCTATAACTTTTGCGCAAACTAATCAATAATCGCTAATTGCGATTTTTTTTTACCAAAAATATGTAGAAGAATACGTATCGGCCTAAACTGAGGAAAAAAATTGTTTTTTTATATATATTTTGGGGATATTTATTATAGCAAAAAGTAAAAAATATTGCATTTTTTTCAAAATTGTCGCTCTATTTTTGTTTATAGCGCAAAAAATAAAAACCGCAGGGGCGATCAAATACCACCAAAAGAAAGCTCTATTTGTGGGAAAAAAAGGACGCCAATTTTGTTTTGGAGCCACGTCGCATGACCGCGCAATTGTTAGTTAAAGCGACGCAGTGCCGAATTGCAAAAAGGGGCCTGGTCCTTTAGCTGCAAATTGGTCCGGGGCTGAAGTGGTTAAATTCAGCTTTTTCACAGATGGCATCAAGTTACCATCCAAAATTTGCTGAAATTTTATTGAATCCATTTTTCCTTCTACTTGTGAAATGTTCCCTGTGCCACTGGCTGCAATACAACGCCAAAGCATGATTGATCCACCACCATGCTTAACAGTTGGACAGAGGTTCTTTTCATTAAATTCTGTGCCCTTTCTTCTCCAAACGTACCTTTGCTCATTCCGGCCAAAAAGTTCTATTTTAACCTCATAGAACCGATGAGGTTAAAATAGAACTTTTTGGCCGGAATGAGCAAAGGTACTTGTTAAAGAAAACTTGTTTCCAAAATGCCTCAGGCTTGTCTATATGTTCATTTGCAAAGTTCAAACGCTGATTTTTGTGGTGCGGATGTAGAAGAGGTTTTCTTCTGATGACTCTTCCATGAAGACCATATTTGTACAAGTATCTCTTTATAGTGGAATAGTGTACCACAACTCCAGTGTCTGCCAGATCTTTCTGGAGGGATCGTGCAGGCAAACGTGGGTTTTAAAATTGCTTTTCTCACAATCCTGCGAGCTGTTCTGTCTGATATTTTTCTTGGTCTTCCAGATCTTGCTTTAACTTCCACTGTTCCTGATGACTGCCATTTCTTAATTACATTCCGAACAGAGGATATTGACATCTGAAAACGCTTTGCTATCTTCTTATAGCCTTCTCCAGCTTTGTGAGCATCAACTATTTTCAGTTTCAGTTTTCTAGACAACTGCTTAGAAGAACCCATGGTGCTGATTGTTGGGGCAACGTCAGATAAGGGCTCTTTCACACGGACGGACCGTATGTCTGTTTTTCATCCTTCCGTTTTCGGATGAAAAACGGACATACAGGTATCCCTATGGGATAGCGGGTGTCAGCGGATGAGCATCCGCTGACACCCGCTCTCGTCCGTGCCCGCTATGCTCCGTTTCTGCAGACGGAGGAAAACCCCATTTTTTCATCCGTCTGCGGAGCGGATCGGATGACGACGGACTCTACGGTCCGTCGTCACCCGATCTCCCATAGGGGAGAGCGGCGCTCTGATAGGTCCGTCCCTGCACGGAGTGCAGAGATGGACCTGTCATCTTCCTGCTCAGCGGAAGAAGAAGAAGGCGGCGGCAGCGCAGAAGGCGACGACAGCGGCAAGAACAGAAGAGACCCCGGAAGACCCCCAAAGGCGGATCGAGACCCCCAGATGACGGCGGCGGCGACGAAGAAGGAAGCCGGGCTCCTCCGCTCGGTAAAAGAGCTAGGTAAAATAGCGGAGGAGTCCAGCGAGAAGACCCCCGGAGCAGTGCAATAAAATATTTTTAAAAAATTGTGTTTTTTTTTATTTACACTTTACACCTTAGGTGAATGGGTAGGGGTACATCGTACCCCATACTCATTCACATAGGGTGGGGGCCGGGATCTGGGGGCCCCCTTATTAAAGGGTGCTCCCGTATTCCGATAAGCCCCCCGCCCGCAGACCCCGACAACCAACGGCCAGGGTTGTCGGGAAGAGGCCCTTGTCCTCATCAACATGGGGACAAGGTGCTTTGGGGTGGGGGGGCCGCACAGCCGCCCTTTCCACAGGGCACCCCCCATGTTGAGGGCACGTGGCCTGGTAAAGCTCAGGAGGGGGGCGCTTGCTCGTCCCCACCCCTTTCCTGGCCGGCCGGGCTGCGTGCTCGGATAAGGGTCTGAGATGGATTTGGGGGGACCCCCACGCCGTTTTTTTGGCGTAGGGATTCCCTTTAAATCCATGCCAGGTGACGGGGCTAGTGCGGCCGCAGTCACTGCCTTCGCTAGTCCAGTCTACCTGCAGTTACGTTCTAAATGAACGGACTTTGCTCCTTGTGTGGGCAAGTCCGTTCATTTTCAAAAGTCCCGTGGACTTTTTTCCCGCGGGCGTGTGTGGGCAAGTTACACGCTCGGAAAGTCCGGCGAAGCCCCGCTGGAAGGTCCGGCGGTTTGTCCGCCGGACTAGGTCCGGCGTACATTCCCGCGGGAAAGTCCGAGCTTGTGTACGAGGCATAAGGATACAAAGCTGCATACTCAGTAGTTGATAAATCGGCTGATGAGGGTTTAATATCACTTTAAACAAATTATTCGTCTTCATTTGATGTAGATGAAAATGAAAACCAAGCTAGGAAATTCAGAGAGTAGAGGATAACATAGATAGTGTTCTACATCCGCCTATTACTTACTTAATTGAACAGATTATTTCTCAAGATTTGAACGAAGCCTGTTTTATATGCCTTTACAATGTTTTTTATTACAATGATATGTACCATTTGCAACAATCTTAATGGTTATGTTCTCTTTTGATAAAATAAAAAATGTATGGCTAAAAAAAGAAAATAAAAAAAAGAAAACCAAGCTAAGATCTAGAAATAAACTCTTACCCGGGTCCCTCCAGGACAGGACTTGTGATTGCTCTTTCTCCAGAGATTTGTGTCTCCAGGTCACATGGAGGGTGAAGTTGGGATTTACTAATAGTTTTCCTGGAACAGTACAAAAACTGCACACATTATATGTATGATCGTTATTCTCCTCAAACTCCTCTTTGGACTTCAGCTGATCTTCTCCTGATCTCCAGATGAGCTTTAAATGTTTGGGGTAACAATCCTGGAGATTCAGAGAACAGAGGACATCTCCACCATCACATAGACTTATCTTCATAGGTTCCAGGACTTGCAGCTTGGCTAATAGTAGACATTACAATTATTCAATGGGATTGGTTCATTAACATGAATGAGTTACCACAACACCAATATTTATTTGGTCTCATTATAATTTTTACCTAAACAAGTTCTGTTCACAAAAGATCAATGTCACCAGGATCTTTAATATTTCATTGTTCATGTGAAATTATCTGTTTAAAGCCCAGTTTTCTCATTACTTATTTTATTTTGTGAGTGTTATTTTATCACCACCTCATTTTCCCTTCCATAGATGGTGAATGAAATTTCCAGTTATCACCACCCCGAAGCTTGTAAATTTACCTTTTCTTAAATTTTTTTTTTAAGGGTCAATAAAATAACATTGACAGTGTTATAATGACACTCATAATGGTAAAATACAGATACATATACACCAGGCTGAATAAAATGTGTTTGGCTTTTTTGCATTTATTTCTGTACTGCAGTCAAGCTTCAAGTACAGTAAAAAACAAATACTTTTGATTTTGTTGTTTTTTGCTGTTCTTAATGTATTATGTGCTGCAGCAAGAGATAAACTATTCTGTGCTGGCAGCACATTGGAGAGCCTGACCACTGCTTTTTACACACAAAGCAGCAGCTGGGATCTCCAACCATCAAACATGCCACTCAGTACAGTGCTCTAATTAATAGCAGTCATGCTCCCTTTAACCCATGTCATTACTTTTACTATGCCATATGTCAGTACCTGTTCAGCTTTATTGCTACCTCACTCCTTATTGTCATTGTTCTGTAGAATTCTCTGGATAGCAGCTGTGAAACCTTTGTGTAAAATTTATTTTACTCACATTTACTTTAGCTTATTCATTTCTCCTTTCTCCATTATCTATAATAAACTTTTTTTTTCTATTTTCCGACCTCCAAGAAAAAATTACTTCCCAGCCAAGCAGGAAAGCAGGGATGATATCACTCAATCCAGAAAAGCTGTGTAAGAATTGACATTAGGTTTAGCCACTTGCCGACCAGCCGTCGTCATTATACTGCGGCAGTTCAACGCTATCCCGCGAAGCGTCGTAGCTGTACGTTGGCTCCTTTAAGAGGGATAGCAGGCGCACGTGTGTCGCTGGAGGTGCCCGCATGCTCCCGCTGCACTGCAGGAGTGCCGTTACGCGTGGTTGGCGGTCGCGATGACCGCCGGCCACGCACGATCGTCGGCACGAGAGGCAGAACAGAGACGTGTGTATGTAAACACACAAGTCCCTGTTCTGTGAGGAGAGGCGAGGCAGATTGTGTGTTCCTACTAGCTAGGAACCACAATCTGTAATTTTCTCCAGTCACTCCCACCCCCACCCCCCACAGTTAGAACACACACTGAGGGAACACACAATTAACCCCTTGATCGCCCCCTAGTGTTAATCCCTTCACTGCCCATAATCTTCACAGTAATCAGTACATTTTTATAGCACTGATCGCTGTATAATTGTCAATGGTCCCAAATATGTGTCAAAAGTGTCCGATCTGTCCGTCATAATGTCGCAGTCCCGATAAAAATCATAGATTGCCGCCATTACTAGTAAAAAAAATTATAATAAAAATGCCATAAATCTTTCCCATAGTTTGACGCTATAACTTTTGCGCAAAAAACAATCAATATACGCTTATTGCGATTTTTATTACCAAAAAATATGTAGAAGAATACATATCGGCCTAAACTGAGGAAAAAAATTTGCTTTTTTTTTTTAAATATTGGGGACATTTATTATAGCAAAAAGTACAAAATATTGTGTTTTTTCAAAATTGTCGCACTTTTTCTGTTTATAGTGCAAAAAATAAAAAAAAACGCAGAGGTGATCAAATACCACTAAAAGAAAGCTCTATTTGTGGGGGGGAATTTTTTTTTTTTGGGTGCAACGTCGCACGACCA
The DNA here is from genome assembly GCA_028564925.1 of Lithobates sylvaticus. Lineage (NCBI taxonomy): Eukaryota > Metazoa > Chordata > Amphibia > Anura > Ranidae > Lithobates > Lithobates sylvaticus. The sequence goes on from CM053031.1 coordinate 269,075,655, forward strand.
CGCAATTGTCAGTTAAAGCGACGCAGTGCCGAATCGCAAAAAATGGCCTGGTCATTCAGCAGCCAAATCCTCCGGGGCTGAAGTGGTTAAAAGTCTGATTTCCATCCTCAATTTTCACAGCTTCTTTGTAGGGATTGGTAGAGAGCTGTGATAGGAGAGAGGGAGCAATACAGAGCTTACAACAGTCTCTATACAAGGGTACTGATAGATGAGATTGCAAAAGGAGTGGGATGGGATAATCATAGAGGATGCCATCGGTGATAATTTAAGATTAACAAGATTGAAGAGCCTGGTTGTCATGTAAATACATTTTCATCAATACTTTGAGCTGTTGACCTGGATGGATCAAGTATAGACAATGGGGAATTCTAATGCCGCGTACACACGGTCACACGGTCGGAATTCGGTCCGACGGAATTTTACTCAAACTGTCTTGCCTACACACGGTCACACCAAATTCCGACGGTCAATAACACCACGGCATACAACACGTTCGACTGCACTATAAAAGGGTCATTTAATGCTTCCGAGCATGCGTCAAATTGTTTCCGAGCATGCGTCGGAATTTTGCGTGTCGGAATTGCATACACACGATCGGAAAATCCGATAGAAAGGTTTTCCGTCTGAAAAATTAAGAACAGGTTCTCAATCCAAAGTCCGTCGGAAATTCCGACAGAAAAAGACACGCGGTCGGAAAATCCGATAAAAAGCTCCCATCGGACTGTTTCCATCGGAAATTCCGACCGTGTGTACGTGGCATAACACTTTTCTGACTCTTGTTTACAGCATGCATGTTGCAGGTCTGACTAAAAAGTATTGACACTATACATAGCCAGGCTATTATAAAATTATAAAAAGGAGGCCAATAGTCTCCTAAAGCTCATATATATATATATATATATATATATATATATATATATATATATACATATATATATATATACACACAGTATGTTCAATACTTATTTTACCTGCTGTATATATATATATATATATATATATATATATATATATATATATATAAATAAACAGCTATGGCCATGACATTGACAAGCGTCTGACTTTAGTGAATGTAAAAGCATGAAGAACTGAGCTGCTGAGAAAATCACTAGAACCAACTTCAGTACCTCTGTTATGAGCTCTGAGGATTAATTATTCCACAAAACCTGAGGCTCACTTACTGTTTGTTCAGAATATGCAATACTCGAATGTCCATAGCCTGACCACAGATTCACTTTAATAAATGAGACATTTAAACAAGCGGTATTGCTCTTCAAAATGTGCATTTACCTTTGGTTTATGGATCAATGTATTCACACTTAGGTTATGTTCATTCCCTCATTTTTGGCGACGTCACAGGGATGGAGGCGCATGTCTATGTGCGCCTCATTCAAAGTCCCAAACCTCCTCCTATTTGTATGCACTCACTGATGGAGGGGTGCTGCCAGAGTTCATTGCAAGTGACCAACCCCTTGTTGGCTATAATCATAGGCACTCGGGGTGCCGTTTCCCTCTAACGAGGGGTTTCGCTCCATATGCCCATTTTCCCTAATACCCCCCATGTTCCAGCCTACATCTTTCATGCTCGAGTCTCACAGCCGACCCCTTGGTGGACACGGTGTCGCCCATTGGGCTGTCTGTCCTTTGTTCACCTTCAGGACCTGCGATGCACCCCGGCTGCCCTCCCCCGGCTCCCACTTGGGGGTGGGGACAGGCTTTGCCGATCCGCATCGGTGTAACGCCCCCCGTGCGGAATGCAGCGTCACTACTGTGGTATCTACATGCCGTCACGTGGTTTCTCCACCGGCGCCCTACCTTGTGGAGGATTCGGAACACCTGACCAGCTGTTGTCGGTCGGGTGATGATGTAATCCTTCATAAATGCGCGGTGTGGCGCTGGGGGCCATACATGCGCGCTTGAGGGGGTGTTGTTACCCTGCTTTCAGAGGACCGGGGGTTGAAACTTTTTATATCCCTCTGATGATTGTTCTCCAACTTCTAACACTATAGACATCAAGGTAAATGGCCTTGGAAAGGCTGGTATTCACCATTTCTCTTCTTTCACACACATCTGCACACCATAGTCACTTCGTCCCAGTGGACTTATCCCCACACATCTTCCATATTCACTCACTACTTACACCGTTCCCTGGTTCAGGTTTATTTGGTGCCCTGTAATCAGGGTTACTTTCACACTGTGCACTTCAAGTTTTCCTTTTCTTTTTTTATCATCCCTATTCATTCATTTCACATTTTTTATAATGTTTGGCAGCACCCCTCATTTAAAAGTCCCAAACTTTCCCTAATTTTTGGTGACGCCACAGGGATGGAGCCGCATGTCTATGTGCGCCTCATTCAAAGTCTCAAACCTCCTCCTATTTAGTATTGATAGAAACATATATATGTATAAATAAAGGCCACTTACCACTTATAGACTTTGGCTGGAATTTCTTGGTCTTGCTTTGTCCATCAGAGGTGATTTTGCAGCTGATAAAAACTCCCAGATGTTTAGACACAGATGGTATTAATGTCAGTAATGATATTATATTTAACAGTCCTTCTTTATCAGACTTTTCTCTCTCCCCTTTAGATATCATGTAACCAGAGTCTGTTGGGGGATCTCCTCCAGCGTTGGATATTTCCTCCACTTTTCCATCTGTCTGTTCCACCATCCACATCACCCGAGTGTCCTCAGAGCAATCAGACACTGAACAATACAGAGTGACCTTCTCCTTATGAATCCACTGGATAGGTCCCTGAATCTCCCCAACAATGAATCTCTCCTCATCTGATAGAAGAAAAAAATATATATATAAGATAAAAACTGATATGATAGTCTGGCTTGGAAATTAAAAAGTAGAGATGTGTATTGTGGAAAAAAATGTTTTTTTTTTCAGATTCGTTTGTTAAAGTGGAGTTCCACCCACTTTTACAACTCTTCAGCATCCCTCACTAAACTGTGCACTGTAAACAAATTGGATATTTTTTTTTTTTTTTCAGCACAGACTGTATATCTGCTGTATTAATTTTTCACTTCCTCCTCCCTGGCCGTGGCCCATCGCATCATTTCCTGTTTGCAATGCCTCCTGGGAAGGGGCAGCAACTTCCTCTCAAACTGCCGTTGCTATGGAAACCTAACCTGAAACCTATTACACTGCTTATGCTGCACTGAGCATGTACGAGATCTGCAAGGATGAGATCCAGTCTGGCTTCAGATGCCCACACTTAAGATGGCCACGGCCTGCTGCAAGTTTATAAAATAACAAACTACTGCTAAAAACTAACAAAACAGACCTTAGTTTACAGACTAACTTTACTAGAATACATTAAGCTTGTGTATTATAGGGGTATTTTTATTTAAAAAGTATAATTTCGGCCGGAACACCGCTTTAAGTTAAAGCAGAATTCCAGGGATTTTCAAAAAATCCCCCATTAGTACACCTCCCATACAAAACACTAAACAGTTATTACATTTGTAAAATTTCTTACCGTTCAAGAGATATGACTGATTGAGTTTTCAGGAAGTCAGCTTTGTCGTTCAAAAAATGCAGCCTGTATTCTGCTAAGGTGAAGGTGTTAGAACAGTGATTACATCATATCCTCTTTTCTCTCGCTAACTGTGATCAGACTACATTTCCCATGAATACTTGGGATGGGAGTCAATGTGGGAGGTACACTAGGCCTGTACATGTAAATGTGAACTCGCCCACTTCAACATCACACCCCTCATTCTTCAGCCAGCAAGCCATACAGAACACACAGTATAATATAAATACAAAGCATTTTAATATAAATGCATATTAATATAACATTAATTTAATGCATTTAATATGAATGCAAACCATTGCCGTATGTCAGGGACCACCAGTGCTGAATGTCAGGGACCACGAGTGCCGAATGTCAGGGACCACCAGTGCCGAATGTCAGGGACCACCATGTCAGGGACCACCAGTGTAGAGTGGGGATTATTATCAGAAATCACTTGTATGACACAGTGGGGATCTCCCACTGTCAAGTATTGTATATAAGAACACCGATCGCTCATCGCGACCGCCGGTCACACGCATTGGCATCCCGCATGGCAGCGGGCACGCGCGCACCTGCTATCCCGCTTAAAGGAACCGACATATAGCTATGACGGTTCGCGGGATCGTGCCGACTTGCCGCAGTATAATGACGGCCGCTGGTTGGCAAACGGTTAACGTGTGACTGATTATATATGAACTTGGGAACTAGTTAGCACCACTGATAATATATGAAGATTCTAGAAAGCCTGTGCACTTGTAAAGCCATCTGGCCAGTTGGCAAATGTACTAATGCTGATAATTATTCTTCCCAGGGGCGGACTGACCATTCGGCCACTCGGCCACTGCCCGAGGGCCCCGGGCCACTAGGGGGCCCCATCAGGTTTGCCAGCCTCAGTAAAACCAGGGACAGTATGTAAAAATCTGTGTTTTTTTTACATCTGTTTCTGAAATGTCCCTTACCAACATCTTTTTGGTCTAAAAATCCAGAGATTTTAGCTGCCCCACCTCTCCAGTACCTTCTCAGACAATAGAAACATGTCTGTGTATACCATGTGTACATGTATGTGTATACTGTGTGATTGTAAACTGTGTGTGTGTGTATACTGTGTGGCCCCATAATCTCCTATTGCCCGGGGGCCCCATGAGTTGTCAGTCCACCCCTGATTCTTCCTTTTTGCTTGTCATGGGCTCAGACTGTTGAGTGGGTGCCCTCTTTGCTTTGCTTCATGATTCATCCTATATCTTACTAGATGTAGCACCCTGGTGTTTAGGTAGGATGGCTACCAAATTTAGTTTTCCAGGTAGTAAATTGTCTGGCTAATTGTTAGAAGATCCACTGATTCCTCCCTAACTCTGGAATTGCTGCACCTCTCTCTTCTGTCACTGGGTGGCACTGTTTCTGGTGACATTAGATTGACAAGGGCATAGCAAGATCAGACTAGGAATGGATGGGGTGTCTCAGCCAATCAGCGGGGGTTTTATTTAGCCCCTTGGCTTGCTGGGAGAGCCTATATATTTGGGTGGCTGTCTGGGTGGACGTGTTTTGAGTTGTCTCGGGCTGCTAGGCCAGAAGCCTGAGGCCTATCCCAGGGACATCTGGCTGCTAGGCTGTCTGAGGGCCTATCTAGGAGCAGGAGAAGCAGCGTAGGGTTGGGACTGCAGGATTGGAGTCTAACTGAGTTACAGAGGTCCAGTCCGATGGGGAACCAGTCGTGGTCAGAGGTAAAGGGGAAGCAGTCACCACTAAGGGACTATCCCCCTTATTACCACAGACTACTTTGAGGAAGCCACAAGAAGTACCAGAGCAGTCTTCTCACCAGCCGGGGACGGTGAAGAAGTGGGAAAGCTTCAGCAAGTGCCCAGCCAGGGACCCTGCAGGTTAGCGGGGGTGATGCTTGAGGAGTATACAGCAGGTTAGCTGTGGAAGAGCTCAGGGGAGCCAGCGGGCGACTGGGATCTGGAAGTCTAGTGAGAGACAGAGAGCTCAGTGAGTGAAGACCTACAGTGTGATACTGTGAGATGAGAGAGAAGATCCATTCTGTGTTACTAAAGAATTATGTGTAAAGATCTCTATAAACTGTTCCAAGTGCAGTTGCCATAGGAGACAGCGGTCCTGGTAATACAGAGTGTGCACACGGAGGCCTTGAACTGTATAGCTGTCTGCCTATCGTGTCTCGGAGTCTGCCAATTACCATTGCATCTACTTAAGGGTGTCCTGGCCCTCATCCTCTCTCCCACAGTTCTTGTTAGGAAACAAAAAAATAATTTTGTTCACATTCAAAAAGTGACTGTCGCCCATCCTTTCATCTTGCATCACACCCACCATGCTTAGTAACCCACTCTACAAAGAAGGATGTCAGCTCTACCTAACTCTGGTGGTCACCATTAGGCCTCTTGAGGTCCAGGATGCCGCTACATATAGTAATTGCAATATGTTTCTATTTCAAATTCCAGGTGGAGCCTGATTGGGAAGGTCTGCTTTGCTTTTTATTGACAGTACACAAACCCAATTGCGGCCTTTGAACCCACCCATTATGATTTGCTCTCAATCAAAAGCAAGGCAACCTGATTGAATACTAGTCTCTCAGCCCCCCATCAAGATTCAGGCCCCACCCAACCAGCAGGTGCTGAGGCCTTGGGGGCCAGTTCCAGTTTCTTATTAGGTCTGTCTCCCTTGTGAGCGCCTAATTTTCCAAATATGTGCATTGCCATATTTGGGTACTGATACCCCCAGGATTCCAAGATCCTTTGTTTACATTCAGCTTTGTGAGATCTATGTACTCACAAATATGTCAAATTGAACCTTTTATTACAGTATTGCAGGTAAATGTTTGGCCTGCTAGGTGGTATGCACTGATGCAGTATGGTGTAATTGTGTGCCCTTTTCCTGAAATGCACTCCAACGTTGGGCTCTGTGATCCTCTGGGTGATAGTCCAGAGCTACTGGGAAAAGAGAAACCTTTCATACATAACGTTTGCCTGAGACTATTGATGCTGTGAAGAAGTGAGTTTCTGGGTTTCTGATCTCCCTTAGCTGCCTGAGAAGATAGTCTTGAAGCAGGTCCTGGCTTACCAACCTGATGGATGATTCCAACATAGCCTACTACCCAGGTGAGTATGTATGTTTTTACCTGAAATGGAAAACGGAAAAAGTCTGATGGAGCCTACACGCTGTCGGAATTTCCAACAACACAGTCCGACCGTGTGTACAGGGCATTAGAACTGGTAATAGAACTGGTAAGCTGCAATAAATTTTATTTTTGTTTTTAGGTATAGATACACTTTAAATACCTAAATGTGAAAACCTAGTTGCACATGAAAAAGTTTTCCATAAATAGTGCTTAAAGCGGAGTTCTCCCGATTTTTTTTTTTTTGCACAAATACTGCAGCTGCTGCTTTTAAAATATGGACACTTCCCTTCCCAGGGCGCCCGCGATGTCCTCACCCAAAGCCAATCTGTCCCTCGGCTCTCGGGTGGAGGTGCTGCCATAATTCGGTATATGTCACATTTGGCACCTTTCGGGGGGGGAGTGGGGGTACTTGTCCCCAATTCTGGGAGATCTGGCTGCGGGGACATGCAGTGAGGTCCACCGGCACTGGAAATTTGCCCCCTTCCTCTTTCCTCTGCCGCCGGGCCAGTTACAAAGCACAGCACGCTTCACACATGCGCAGTTAGGTGGTTTCCCTTACCGCAAATGGTGGCGGCAGCACCCAAGAGCTGATCGCAAAATCGGCTACAGTATTTGTAGCTGCTGACTTTTAATGTTTGGAGGGGAGGGTGGGGGGCTGGAGCTCCGTTTTAAGGTTCTTATGACTTCACTTACTGTGATATTAAAGGCAGTAATTAAAAAAAAATAACAAGCATGTCATACTTGTGATAAACTCACCCAGGACAGAGACTTTTGTAGGGAACTGAATGCTAGCCTCTTGCCTACCGACTATGGGCCCTGGCATTTGAGGGAGCTACAAGCATTTAGGAAGATGTTCTGTTATGTAATGCAAAATGACATTATTCAAAAGGCCATGATGGTCTCTGCCAGCTTGGGACTCATAGCTGATGTCATCAGAAAGCCACCTGTCTGGGGTTGTCTGCGATAATGTGTTTATCGCAAGTATGTCTAGTGTTCCTTCTAATGCCGCGTACACACGGTCGGAAAATCCGATGAAAAGCTCCCATCGGACTGTTTCCATCGGAAATTCCGACCGTGTGTAAGTGGCATAAGGCTCTTTCACCCATTGTTATTTGTGCTAATGAACTCAGCTATTATCTACTAGCACACTACCCTTGTGGGCTGTGTTTATACTTAACCTCCCTGGCGGTATGATTATGTCAGGAATTTTGTACCAAAAGCGGTACAATTATTTTGCATGGAACTTTGGCGTTTTATATTGTAGGCCTGCAATTCTTATGAATAACTCACTTAAATCTGTCCAAACCAGAGTCTAGTAGACATCCCGGGTATGATAAAGTTTGAAACACAAAATCATAAATTATAATATAATAAATAACTATAAAAATTATTCAATAATGTAATCAAATCAAAAACACTGAAATTTGCTCAGTTGCAAAATTGTCGCTGTCATTAGATTTAGTGTTTGATGATGAATTGTGATTCTAATTTATTATCGCTGTTTTCTAGCTGGTCTAAACCCACTTTTGACATAAAGGGACACTTTTTGGTTGCTATGGACAATCTCCAAATTCCAGGCAGAAAATGTTATTATTATTTATTACATAAAACTGCATGCAGGGCACTGGGCAGACTACTAGGGACAAAGGGGTGTGTCATTTTTTTATACAGTACAGTAATCTGTAAGATTACAGTGTACTGTATGTGTTTTGTGTGTTTTAACTTTTTTGAATTTGGTGCCGATCTCCGCTCCCGTGCATCGTAGCGTCGCAGGGAGCGGAGATCAGCGGCACTCAGGCCGGGGAAACATCGCAGGATACAGGGGACACGGTAAGTAACTTCCACTGTATCCTGCAATGCGATCTCGAGGCTCGGGGTTACCGCTTATGTTCCTGAAGTTCCACCCCGAGCCAGGGAGGTTAATATGTAATAATGTGTCCTTTGTATTCACTGTGGTAGGGGCAGAATAGTCTAGGCACCTAGGCTGGTTTAAATGACTAGTTAATTTTGTTTCTGGTTACGGTTGTATTGTTAGAGTAATATGATCAGGAGGAGGGATGTCATCCTAATGTACTGGTGTTGCCTAGTTCTTGGGGTTACTATAGCCAGTTCCACTGGTCGTGTGTTCCAGAACTTGGGAAGCAGCTTCTTGGCGGAAATACCCAATCAGGATGTCCGGATTCCGTCACAATACTTACCTGCTTTGTGCAGCGGTTTTGCACAGAGCAGCACCGATTCTCCTCTTCTCAGGTCCCCCACTGCCACTCTTGGCTCCTTCCTCCTGCCCCCACAACAAGCAGCTTGCAATGGGGACACCCAAGCAGGCGCGCTCCCGAGCCACTGCTCAGTGTGTCCTTTTACACACAGAGCCAAGGCTTGGCCCCCTTCCCCTATCTCTCCTCATTGGCTCACTGTTTCCCGCTGCTGTCTCGGCCAATGAGGAGATGGAGATAGATCATGCTCAGAAAAATATTAGGGGGGCCTGGGGGCTGTTGCACACAGACGTTTTTTTTTTTACCTTCATGCGTACAATGCATGAAGGTAAAAAACCTTGAGTCTTTAGAACCACTTTAACTACAACAGTAGAAGGCAAATGACTTGACGGAGAACCCATAGAAAAATCTCATCACACTGACCTGTTGGAGGAAGAGCAGGAACAAGGCCATCCACATGCACCTCTTGTGCAACCTGGGGAGCAGAATCTTGGTGTTTGTCTTGAGACAATGAAGCTGCAATCTTCCTGCCTGTACAACAGACCATATACATTTGTTATATAAATATATATATGAACATCCTATGGTGTCAGTAAATGAGGTGAGTTCTAGTACAAAAGTGTGTTCGTAACGTCTAATGTCTATGTCCATCAAATTTAAAAATAAAATGTTTATACCCAAATATCATTCTTTAATATCAGTTAAAGAATGAAAATTTAATCTGAGTGGTGACCCTGGAACCCCACAGATATTTCTTATTCCAAACATCCTAACCTTTTCTTTTATAGATTGGGTTATCCAGTGTTTCATGCTCCACTATGGCCTCCAAGTCTGTCCATTTATCCAGGTTGTTGGTTTTCTTCAGGTCACAGGTACTTGTAGCTCTGTAACTACCATCTTCATTGGTTTCATATGTAATATGAGCAGGTACAGGATCATTCTCTACTGTAGATGACTGACCACACAGTCTCCAGGACACTGTCAGATTTTGTGGGTAAAAGCCATCCACATCGAGAGAGTAGATGTCCTCACCAACGCATACAATGTCCTTCACCTTTGGAAATCCTGTGTGTATGCAGAGAAGAAAAAAGAAAATATGCTTTGTATTGATAGATTATTAAATATGAAAATTACATTTTATAATCCACATTATTTGTGTCTTATGTTCTTCTTCTTGGTTAGTTTTCAGAAGATCATAGTCTATTTTCTTATCATCTTCGTTATTTGTGTCCTGCAAAACAACACCTAAAAAACAGTAATTGCGATAACTAAAGTCAAACCAATAAACAAATACTACTTTTAATGCACCACTATTGGTCAAATTCACAGTTATTAAAAATATCAAAGAGACAATAATTAGAATTCTTGGCACCTCTGATGAAGGATAATTCTTATCACCCTCCTCACCTCCATTCAAGGGAGTCTCTGTTGGGACTTGGTGCAACACACTTGTGGGTTCAGGACCTTATTGAAGATATTTTATGGACAATGTGATGGTAGTGAATATGCAGATGAAAATGTGAACTATTCCAAGGCCTTTATATAGTAATACTATACCTTTGTGACTTTACATGAAATCAATGACATATTGGCAGGAGCCATCCTGCTTTTATATCTATACCAGCTGATAACCAGATTTTGGGATTGGGATACCTTTCCCCCTCTTTTTTTGTGTTCAATCAAATTTTTTTTGAAAAATTTGAAGTTTTAACATACAAAATAGCAAAACACTAGACATGCCCCGACAATCTGGGGCAAGTACAAAATAAAAAGAAAAACAACAGAAAAAAACAATAGCACAAAAAAAGTAGGTGGATTGTGAAAAAAAAAATGAACAATAAGAGAAATACAGCAATATTCCAAAACAGGGATATTTACAAGGGGTTTGTAGGATTGGTACAAAAGATAAACGGGTCAGCGTACAGGAGCTTGGACAAGAACACAATGACAAGTGTCAAAATACGACAAGATTGCAAATACGTGCAATAATGACCAGGAGCTATAGATAAACAGTTCATAGACAACGTGGAAGACATCATATGTCCATCACCAGACCTGCAGGTTTATAAGCCATATATGGAAGTGCCAAACTAACCAAAGCCCCGCCATGGACAAAAAAAAAAAATATGGAAGGTGGGGGGGCATAATGGAGAAATGGGGGAAGAAGAATAGGTATGAAAATAAAAGCAGAGCCCAAGGAGGGAGCCCTCAGGCACAGAAGGGATCCACCAATTGGACCAGGGAGGCTATAAATCCCAAACCTTATAGAGGTTTGGGATTTATAGATACCCACTGAGGGTGGCATGGAGATTGAAAATATTGGGTGTCCCATACACAGGCTGTGGCCAGAGATATTAGATTTCCTGCATCTATGTGCTATGGCAGTGGATTTAATACTCTTAGAGGCCTTGTGAACTCTAGATATGAAAGTATATAATATTTTTGTGTTTTAAACTACTTTTTTACATTTCTTCGGTTACTTCCTGCTTTCCATGCCTATGCAAATTATGTCATATATCCCAGCAGTCTTCAGGAGGGGAGGGAGGGTTCTAAACTCAGCCTATGCCTGCACTAAGGGCAGATGGATTCTAGGAAGTAAACAATACATGAATCATCTGCCCTTACTCAAGATGGTCGTAACCAGAAATGTCTGAGGGTGTTTTTGAAAATGATTTCTCAGCAAAATAAAGCACAGAGACATGGAGGAATGGGGCAGTTTAATTTGAATATTAAAAATAATTAAATAGCATTTTTGGTTTGTGGTGCTCAGATGCAGTGCAGTTCCACTTTAAGTTTATCTAACAAAGAAACAGTGGATTTATAACCTTACTGTAATGTGGTGGTGTAAAATAAATGCTCATTAAAGGGACTTAGCGGTTGTCTTTTTTTCCCCCAAAATGTTTTTGGAATTATTGTCTGCCTTTGATATTTTGCTCAATTAGATTTTTCATTTAGAAAACACACAATAAACACATCCAATGCAAAGAAGATGTTCAGCCAAGGTCAGTCATAAACAATGGGAAACATCATGTATATATTAATGTTTTCTCAAAAAGATGCCTGTAAGATTGACGTAGTCATTATCTCAGTGCATTTTCTTATTTACTACTCAAAGCAAGCATATAGAAAAGGACACATTTAAGAGAAATAGAAGATACGAACAGGAAAACAGAAAAGGAACACAAGAATGGAAGAGGAAAACAAATACGTCTCCTTGCGGCAATGTGAAAGCATCACTACCAGGGTGTGTATAATGATAGCTAATATCAAAAAAGGCCATGTAAAACGATATACCATCCAAATCATGCGTGTATTGAAACGTGTGCTTTGTATATGCTTCCTTACTCATTACCTCCCAAGCTGGATGAGAATCTTTAAAAATTGTTCTACTTCATTATAAACTATCCATGGTGACCAAGTATTGCATAACTTTTCATTAGTATTTCTTCAGTCAACAGCCTTTGCATATGCATAATACCATTGAGTGTGTCTAGCCATTCAGGTAAAGAAGGAATTTTAGCATATTTCCAATATCTAGGATTTAGCTGACACAAAAAAAAATATTAAAATTAGGTAAGGATTTAGAGTTAGAATCAGAATCAGTAGAATCAGTAGAATCAGTAGAATCAGAGCAAGAAGCATGAGTTTGGGGGAGTTTTCAACTTGTTCCTGGTAAACTTCTTTGTAGACAGTGATAATCAAATTCCAAAAGTGCTTGATGGGCATGCATTCCCACCAAATATAGAGGGTGGTACTGGGAGCAGAATGAAACCTCCAGCAAATATTGCAATGGGAAGGATAGATAGACCAAGGTTTGGAAGGTGTCAAGTACCAACATGACAATATTTTAAATATTTTTAGAAATATTTAAAAAAATTTAAATTGAGAAAATAGAAACATTTTATACCATTCTTTTTCAGTAACAGAATATCCTAGTTCATCTGCCCATTTAGCAGTATAGGTAAAGAGGCCAGATGACAGTTTAGATATAGCCATTGAATACAATACAGAGATAGTATGTTGAGGAGGTTAATTTGCGGTACAGAGATGTTCAAAGGCTGTCATTAATCTATGAATATCCAGAGCTGTGGGACAGGGATCTGTAAAAACTCTGTAATTGTATATAAATCAGTCAAAGGCCTGGATCCTGGGTGCAGAGATTGTATTATTGAAAAAGAAAGCAAATAATCTTTTGATAGAACCTGCCTTAATTGTGGCCAGAAAGATCTATCCCAGTCTAGAAATTAAATAGAATGTAGGCCAGTAGGAAAAGTCGGGTTATCTAATAATGAAGTAAGAGGACCTGGAATGGTATAGAAGGCAAGAAAATCAATAATTATGATGCCAACATCAGATATGGCAATAGCCATAGAGTTTGGGAAGCTAAATTAGTTGATGAAATTCATAGAGGTGTCAAAATCATTGTTTGTTATGTTCCTGGTGAAACCAGTTAATTATACAATAAAGAATTGCGGCTTTATGGTATATCTAAGTCAGGTAGTCCAGTTCCTCCTCATTCCTTTTTTCTTATTAAGGTATTATGATTAAGCCTAGATTTAGGTGACTTCCATATAAAGTTGGCTATAAGCATTCGGAGCTTGAGAAAAATTATTTGAGTATTTTATTAGGAGTGGTTGGAAATAAATATAAAAATTTGGAACAATAGCCATTTTAAATCGCACTGATACATCCAAGCCATGATAATGTTAGACGGCCCCAAACCTGATACTCAGACTTTGTTCTCCACAGGAGGGGCATGAACAATGGGGAGTTTAACTAAGTACTTTATTGCAACAGATTCATTGACAAATAAATGGAAAGGTGTTCATTAGATGTAAAGGTTCATTGTGGGGCCATAAAACATTAAGAAACTCAAATGTGGTTAGGTTGATCTTAAAGTGACTGAATTGACTGAAAATATTGAATTCATTTACAATAGATAATATAGGACCAGTTTTTATTCCCTTCCTCATATGTCTACATTTTAATAACTTCAAATTTAACCTGTAGTAGTCCATTAAAAGTAGTATTTATTTCTGGTGTATAATCTATATTCTTACCTTGTTTATCGCCTTGTTATCCTATCAGTAGGTGTTAAATTACCATAAGTAATTTCCTAGTTTTGCTTATTGGAAATGCTAGCGCCAGGTATAAGGGCTATGCTTAGATTTTCAAAAAGTTTTAACTATACACATAATACTGGGTCAGCCACAGTGGAGTTTTATGATGAAGAATGAACAAAGGAGCGACTTGTACCGATCGCAGCCATGTTTACCAGCCCCCCCACCCTGAACACGGCACCGATCTTCCACCACAGCAGCAGCTGGTGGGAAGGGGAGGAGGGGAAACAGGCCAGCAGTGCTTCAGGAAGGGGGACCAGGGAATCCCTGAGGGTCAGTGCAGTACGGGGGGGGGGGCAGATCGGAACAGCTGGCGGGGGGAATTCATTTTAGGAGTTAATTCCACCTGTGGCTCCCCTGCAGCACCCAAAGCCGGCTGGGATGAGAGAGGAGAAGCAAGGAATCCTGCAGGGTTGGGGGTGGGGGCATGGTATGTAGTGTATGACAGAGCACAGTGGGCCCCCCTTCCTTCAGTGCCCGTGTGCCCCACATACATTTACACAATTGATGATACGCCACTAGTCAGCCATTTTCCTACCAGACAATGTCAAATCTGAAGTACTAACTTATTTCACCTGGGTCCTTCCTATTATTAGGGCCCATATCCTATACGTCTGCTTTCTCATGTGCTGTTGATCTAGGAAAACTTAGATTAGAGGTACAATGTTTCATAATATGCTATCAGGGTCCTCCTCAAAAGTTCACAAACATGTCCACAGGTCCTCCCAAGCAAGGCCCAATTTGTGGGAAATACTGAAGCCACTGCTAGTTTAAAGCAGTGGACTTGTAGTATAGAGACCCAAAACCTATGTTCTGCTTCATGGCAATCTATTTTGGAACCTCTAGTTTGTTTTGCTATACAGGAGAAGATAATGGATAGTCACCTTTTATAGTGAGAGGTCCTGTGTTCTTCTCTGCCGCCACTTCCAAAGTGGGATGTTCCACCCTGCAGATAAACTCTGCCCCCTCTTCTGTACTGATAGATGGTTTGAACTTTAAACACAACTTGTAAGTGAATGTTTTATCCTTCTGCTTCTCTGGTCGGAGCTCTGAGATATTATATGTCTGGCTGTGGACCACAGGGAATAAGTCCTGGCTACCATTCTCCTTCTTCAGCCATTTCACAGTCAAGACTTCAGGAAATACATTGGACACCTCACACTTCAGTACAGCTGCTCTCCCAATGAGAAGATTGGGGACCGGGATATCCTGTACATTCGCCTTCCAGGGAAAATCTGCATGGAAGAGATATACAGTAGAAGATGATCATATCAGTGTCAGCGATTATAATAAAGGAATACCGGTAGTTAAAAGATTAGTGCCCTTTCAATTGAAAAATTGTTAATTTTCTTATCTTGTCAAGTTGTCACATATATGAACCCAACCCTAAACTTGAAGTTCTGTGTGCCACCGTCTAGTATGGGTGGTATTTTACTAGCCAGCATGCCAGCATCTTTAACTAAATACCTAAAAGGCATAAGCAGTGTTCAAATCCAAATTTTCAACAGTGTCTCTGCTTTCTTTCTCAATAGGTACACTTTGAGTAAAACAGAAGATACACTGTCACAATGTGACAGATGCCTGGAAAGATTCATGTTGTGAAAAAATGCAGAAATTAACTGGTTTGATTCTACCACTGTAACTTGCCGAAGATAGTAGGTGCAGTTCTCTATTTTTATCTCTCCACTAACTATTTAGAATTGTATTTTACATCACCCCCCCTTTAAAATAATCAATTTATTTGCTTTGCAACCTGAAATGAAGAGAGACACAGATTTTGTTTTATCCAGCTTTATTTACTCAGTGCAACTTATAACATCAAATTGAAAGATATAACACCATGTCAGATAAAAAAAAAAAAAAAATTCAAAAGCAAATTCATTGAGTTGGGAAAAGGATCACCTCCTAAAAAACCCTTCTAAAAATGACTTGGGTATAGCTAATCACCTTCTCAATAGCACACAAAGCCAATTGAATTTCAACTGTGATCAGCTGTGGTCATTTTGATTAGCTCAGCATGAAAAGAGCTAAAGAGCTTTCCTGGAGCATTTCAGTCCCTGTTAGTGCGACTGAAGCAAACAATCAACTATGGGTGGCAAGGTACTGTCACCTGGATCTCCAGGATAAAGTTTTGGACAGGCACAAGTCAGAAGATGGATACAAAATAATTTAAAAGGTTTATCAATGCCTAGAAGCACAGTGAAGTCTATTATTAAGAAGTGAAAGGTATTTGGTACAACACAGACCTTCACTGGATCAGTTTGTCACTCTAAACTGGAGCCAGGAGGAAACTGGTCAGAGAGGTCACCAAGAGGCCTACAGCAACTATGAAGCAGTTGCAGGAATTTATGACAAAGAGTGGTCATTGTGTCCATGTGACAACAATATCACAAATTCTCCACAAATGTGGCTTGTATGGAAGGGTTGCAATAAAAAAGCCACTCCTTAAGTAGGGTCACATGCAGTCACCACTGAGCTTTGCCAAAATGCACCTTGAAGATTCTGAGGCCACATGGAAAAGGGTGATATGGTCAGATGAGACAAAATTTTAATGATTTGGTCTCAACACCAAACGATGTGGGAAATCCAATACAGCTCACCATCCAAATAACATCATTCCTACAGTTAACCGGTTCCCGACCGGCGCACGACGATGTACGTCGGCAGAATGGCACCGACAGGCATAAGGGCGTACAGATACGTCCCTTTAAGAATGGCGCCGTGCCATCGCGTGCGCGCCGCTAGCGGCGCTCGCCGGTCGGGCCCCTCGTGAGTCCGGTCGTGGGGTCCAGCGTACTCGATCGCCGCGGGGATACCTGCGATCGTTTCACGGGACGGCTGAACGGAGAGATGTGGAAGTAAACAGCATCTCGCCGTTCTGCCTAGCAACAAGTGACACTGATCTCTGCTCCCTGTGATTGGAGCAGAGATCAGTGTTCACTAACACACAGCCATGCCCCCCACAGTTAGTAACACGCCCCTAGGACCCTCTTAACCCCTACACTGCCACCCCTGGTTAACCCCTTCACTGCCAGTGTCATTTACACAGGAATCAGTGCATTTGTATAGCACTGATTGCTGTATAGATGAGTGTCTGCCATAATGTCGCAGTCACAATAAAAATCGCTGATCGCCGCAATTACTAGTAAAAACCAATCAAACCAATCAATAATTGCTTATTGCGTTTTTTTTAACAAAAATATGTAGAAGAATACGTATCGGCCTAAACTGAGGAAAAAATATATTTTTTTATATATTTTTGAGGGATATTTATTGTAGCAAAAAGTAAAAAAAAAATGTGTTTTTTTTCAAAATTGTCGCTCTTTTTTTGTTTATTGCGCAAAAAATAAAAACCGCAGAGGTGATCAAATACCACCAAAAGAAAGCTCTATTTGTGGAGAAAAAGGATTTCAGCTTTGTTTGGGAGCCACGTCGCAGGACCGCGCAATTGTCAGTTAAAGCGACGCAGTGCCGAATCGCAAAAAGTGGTCTGGTCTTAAGCCAGCAAAATGGTCCGATCTGAAAGTGGTTAAGCATGGTGGAGGTGGTAATATCCTGTTATGGGTGTGTTTCTCTGCAGCAGGGACTGGAGAACTTGTCAGGATAGAAGAAAAATGGATGGTTTAACTAGCAAACATGACAATGACCCAAAAATGACCAAACAGTGGTTG